>CM017573.1:33561097-33893597 GCA_007844125.1 Sinonovacula constricta | reverse complement strand
ACCATCGAGATGCCCAAGAATGGTCTCTATAGTGATATAAAAACGGTTTTACTTAACTATTTTTACCGCAACAGTCATGTCATTCTTCAACTTTAGGACCTATATCACCCAGGTATTTTTTAAAAAAAGACACGAATGACGTTATTCACCGAAAACCAGATAAAAAGTTTGAATTTGACTTATATGGAAATAAAAATCTTAAGTCTAAGTAAGGTAAAGAATTAAAGATTAAATCAGAAATTCCATTTTGGTATTCACGTCTTCGTTAACTAAATAAATCCAAATGCTTTTATTATATTTTAACAATTATAAAGTTTGTCATACACATGTAAATGAACTCAACAATATTATATTCTAAAACCACAATCATAACTTTTTAACTTTAAAATTGTTTCGCACAAATGAAGGTTACACACTAATAAGCTAATTTTTTCACTATGTGAAATAATAAACAGCACAACACTTTATCCCTCATTCAGGCACAAATAAAACTTATCTAACCAATCGTATTACTTATTTATTTATTCACATGAGACTTGCATGTATATCCTTTCTGTTCCTTTGTCATTGTGCATGTCTCGTTACGTAAGCTCGGCGCTTAAATAGTGTCAACTTTCAAAGTCAGTGGATTATATTGCCTTTCACTGGTATGTCTTTTGTTTACACGGTCTTTTGTTTCTTTAATCTTTACTACCTCAATATTGACAGCCGCGACTATTGTATGCTGTAGTTATGGCACGAAATCGACTTAAGATCTTAGCCTGCTTGCCTCGGTGCTTTAAGTTTTATGAAAATAAAGTAGGACCAGGTTGCCTAGGTAACTAGAATTTGCATTATTTGCTGCTGAGAATCTAAGTAAAATGTATGTCAGCTCGCATGTGTCGTTAACAAATAACTCTTGTTTTTATATCGCGTAGTAATAAATATGACAAAATAAGGGTGAAAACATGGCCGTTATCGGTTTTGAAAACTTAACACCTTCTTTGGCAACAAGTGTGCATTCGACGGTTGCAATTGGGGTCAAGAATTGCCACGCTCGTTGTCATATGTATAAAATATGATTTAAAAGTAAATATTGACAATTTTTTAAGGATATGCAGATCTAAGGCCCACACAATGAAGTAATTTTAGATTAAAGTATAACTTTTTTTAAAAATATTACAAGCATACACACATGCTGCAGTCAAGGAGACAGAAGAACCTTTACAGTATAATAAATTATAAATATACACATAGAAAAATCAACGCCATCATAAAGGTCTGTTTCTAAGAAAAGTCTGGTTCTGTCATCCACACAGAAGCACACATAACATAATTCCTATTATAAATATGTTAAATGTTTCATTTAGTTATTTATAATTCCTGATAATACAGGATAATTTAAAAGTAGCAAAATGTATTTATAAATCAGTATGAATTGAAATTAAGTTATTTCCAAATCAATTAGATCTACACACGTTATGACCGAAAAATGCACAGACAAATAATATTATGACAAACCCTTTCAAAATACGAGTTAACTGTAAACAAAGATATTGCTGATCCGAAAAATAAACATGATAGCGGAATGTCTGCATTAAGATAATAAAATTTACTAAAATTCATAAGGCGTTGTTTGGTTCAGAAAAGACGTATAAACTATTTGCTTATGTTTACCTACACAGTCCTTTCTAAAACCAGATTATACAAAACTAGTAGTGGTAGAGGAAATTAAGATGTTGAATTGAATTGAATTATTATTTACCCGATCGTTGAGTTATCTTGACTAGACTTGGTAAAGACCTGCGTCCTACACAATAACACGTCAGTCATAATTTTAATGGTGAAAAAGGTTTAGAATCCTGAAGGAAAAAAAACATGATGCATAATTAAATTGAATTAAACGTGTATGATTCGAATAAGAAAGTTTAATATTTTCATCTCCAAGTTATTTCATTGCCTTGTGACTGTTAATAAATAAAACAATAAGTGCGTGTCATATTGTACCGATTATTGTAGTCTACAAACTGTATAAAAGTAATACCAAAGACAACTTAAAGGTGGTCTCCGATAGCTTGGACGAATTTTCTTTTGCACAAAAAAACAACAACAACAAAAACAAATAAGTATCTGTTGCTTGAAAATATCTTGCAAAATGTTGATAACTGCTGCCCTAGATCTGTGTAAACAGCGAAACATAAATCCGCACTCGTCACAGCAAACAGGTATTTCCTATCTGAGTCACGCTGCAGAGATGGCTATTTTTAAACTAAACAAAACCACGTGACACCTAACTTTGGTGATCAGGTTATATCGTGTGTTCTGTAGTCTTCTCTGACGTCGATAGCTATTTTAAGCAGAGATTACCGTCGGGCTTCTTTATAGACATATATATTTATTAAAAAAATATATTTGTAAAAAAAAACAAAAAACATTTAGAGTGATTTTATGTCGCAATATTTACTGTCTAAAGTATAGGTAGCTTTCAAATCGTCTCTACACACACTACAGTATAAGTTTATGCAGAAATTATGCCTTATTCACACAAAATAGTTGACAAAATATCGTGACATGCATTTGATATTGGCAGCTTTTCGGACACCACCTTAAAGAAATAACTTTAACACTTGAACCATCCGTCATTATAGTGCTACACATGTACATGTGCTTGATGACAAAATCAAATATGGTTGTTTCTTCCATTTTGTACCTCAGAGTGAATAAATTATTAAAGCATTATAATTTACTATTAATCTGACTGTATTTAAATTATGTCACATGATATGCACAACTCTGAAACGAAAAACAGAAGTGATCTAATAAACCGTGTCTCAGATAGTGTTTCTGTAATAAGCTTTTATATTAAACTTAGTCTGAAACTTAGCGGCAAAAATGAATTTCCTTATCAAACAGCTCACAAGCGGGCCTGGTCGATGTGGATCTGTAAAAAATGCATATGTCTGACTTACTAAATTCAATTAAAATATGTTGCAATTAGTGATAGCCTTAGCGCCAATGCAGTTCCACGTTTTAAAAAATGCACTTTGGAGAATACGTTATGACGTATCGCAGGTGAAAGGTATTACATATGTACAATGTACCTGCATATAACTTTACTTTTCAAGTTAATTCAACACAAATAACAAGTCCGATTATAAATCCGTGACGTAACAACACCAAATGCTGTCAATGACTTAATTAAACCACATTTTGGTGTGGTAGATAAATCCATCTCAATCATTTCGCACATATTTAATGTCATTCGTATTCTGGTTAGGATTTGTGAACTTAAAGGCAGGTAAATATGCATGCTATGACGAAAAGCAATGTGGCGTGATGTACATATATTGAATAGATACGTTTGCGATCAAGAAAGAACGTTGCGTTTTTTGATAATTAAAAAGTACAACGATTCAATAATTTTAGTTTAAATTAGAGCTTTCTGTTTATAGTTGAATGTATGTGGCTCATTTACAACATTTCTCAGTTGATTCGAGCTCAACTTTTGACCCCAAAATACTTGTTTCTGAGACATCCTGTAACAATTTCAATATGTTATACATCATAAACCTGGTACGGAGAAGGTATTGACATGATATGCCAAGATGTATATGATATGGGCTTTAAGGCACGGCGATACTTGATAAGTTAAACGGCACCGAATACGATAAGGTTTAAAGTAAATAATGTATAAGTTAAAAATTAAAATATGTGAGTTAATACTATATGAGTAAATAAAAGCACTGCAAATTGAGCTTCAGCAAAATTTGAATTAAGAAGCCGAGATTCTGTAAGTAGAGCTAGAAAACACGCTGTCGATGATGAAGATAGAAAGACTGTTGATAAAATATTAGAATGATAACAAAACAATAAAGAATAACGAGAATAAGAGAATATGAAAGATTCACACCTTTACATCAACTAAATCCACCACAGACTAAATCTGCCTGCCTTTAAAAAAACAAGAAATCTCATGTATCATATAACAATACCCCTTATTACTTGTCTTCAGTATCTAATTATGTCTGCTCACAATTCACATTACACCTCTCTCTGACATAAATTCGCCCAACAATAGAAGCTATTTGGATTTAACTGTGTCACCCTAGACTTTCCTAGCCCCCCACTTTGTTGAAAACGGCCCGCACACTCTTTGATGTATTGTAGTGTATTGAAACAGTAATTAAGTGCTTTTAGAAGTATCCTAAAAACTCTACCATACATGTAATTAACATCACATATTTGCTCTCTCAATTAAATTGAACATATACAAGATAATTTAAACGATCCATCGGGCGTTATATAGGTTCGACATGACTGTTGTTTTATTTGACAGTCACACTGACAACTGTCAGGATGGTTGCTATCCTATTTTTTATTTTTGATCTCTGAATGTCAGCAGACAAAGATATGGCAAAGAAGCACCTGTGCATCGCTGAACAGAACAAAGACGATTATAGGATATGTTTTTTTTTTATTCCGACTGGGTCTACAAGTCTATTTATATTGCATTTTTTTTTTTTTTTTTTTATTTACTTCTGCAACTCATTTCTCGTATGATCGATATAAGCTGTGGCTTAAAGTTTAGATTTACATAATTACATTTTATTATACCTATAAAAATGACATCTATTCTTTTATTACACACACGTAAACTTTGAATGACGTCAGAATACGCGTGAATGCATTACGCCATGCAGGTGAATAAACAAGCGTTTGCATTTTATTTGTTGAATTGATAAATCCAACTTTACATCGCACCAAAACGCTCAGTTTAATTTGCCATTGTCCTGAATAACCATTTAGTTAAGATTTTTTAATAGAAAAAGTACGTTGTTCCACTAACTTTTCAGTCGAGCAGACGAAATTCGCAAGTGGGCGTGTCCTACAAAGGTGTGCGTTTGTTTGTTTGTTTGTTTGTTTGTTTGTTTATTGGGCCTATCGTCCCACCAACAGTATTTCAGTTAACTGGAGACGGTGTCCACTTGAAGCAGATATAGTGCTGCCTTCACTGTGTATAGCATTCCTTGAACACCTGGCATGATACCAAACCCAGTCACATTATCCTGACACCGGGCCAACCAGTCGTGGAACTACCCTTATATTTGCTTGAGCAATAGCAAGGGAGCTATGCCACTACCATTTTTAACGACTTTGGTATGTCGCGGCCCGGGATCAAACCCGGGGCCTCCCGTACCTGGAGCCGATGCTCTACCGATTGCGCTACCAGGTAAAGGTGTGCGTCTGCTGAAGCAATGGGAACTTCTCCGCGCGTTTGCAATTATTGTTTAACCTTTGGATTTCGGAGACACGAAAGATTAACCCTGCATGGCCTTGACTACTCGCGGTCAGTTATCCGTGTCTGGAAATCAGTAGTGCGTGTACAGAACAAGTATGTATATGTCATGCTTCAAATGTTAAAATTAATAGTGTTATCTGCTGAAACTGGAAGTTCATTATATCGTGTAGTTCAGATATATATAAAAAGCAGATTTATAAATGAACATTGCCGCGTACGAATATTAATTCGCGAGGAATATCACTCAGTGACTAATGAAAGGGTCGAAATGGGGAGTAAACTGTTATTAGAACGACTCTTCTACAGACTATGCATTATCTACTAGGCCGAGGTATCTGCGATATCCAGCAGGGCCTCGCTGTCTTCTGCGTCTGGTAGTTAATTTCAAACTCTATTTTGGTCGAGTCCGGTAGCGTGTAATAGCATTTTTTAAGACCTAACTTAAGTTAAATTGAAAAATCATATAGATAATATTGAATGTTTACTAAAATGTTAGTGACTCTGATGTAACAATTGTCCTAGTGTATAATCTATACTTTAGAAGAAGTGTTTATTTGCAGCTGATCAGGATACAACTTACACTGCCAAAACAGCGCTTCTGAGCGCTTTGATTCTTCCCCTTCTGCCCCTTGATTCACTGAGTAAGATTCCTGCACCATGTTGTTTGTTTGTTTGTTTGTTTGTTTATTGGGTTTATCGTCCCACCAGCACCGTGTTGTTCATGCATAATTCTGTATTTTATGTAAATCTGCAATATACAATATAATCACATTAACATCTAGTTAAAACAGATTACAACATAAATGTGATCATTTGTTGTCTGTCTGGACACAACTGATGCGGTAAGTCTCCCTCGACGTACATAATTTATTTGTTTCTGTACACGCACTACTTTTTCCCAGGCGTTTACTGACCACCGGTAATCAAGGTCAAGCAGGGTCAATCCGTTGGCTTCCAAAATTAATCTTTCTCAGCCCGAACCGATAATATTAGATTAAATATTAAGATTGAATTTCGTTATGCTGACGTTCTTTCTTTATCTCTTTCTTTGTTTCTTTGCTTTTTTTATTTCGAAATCCAATTTTGTATCTTCCAATTTTCCACCGCTCCTTTTTAATAGAAGTCTGTGGGTTATTTCCTTTTTTTTTGGCTCTTTGACCTTAAATATTATATTATAGGCTCTTGTTCAGAAAAACGTTTTACAAATCTGTCATGTAAAACCATGGCATATATCTATAACATTGCTGGCTTGCCGTTTGGTACCTTGTCCATAACAGTCTTAATATGGGCGTGGTTTAAAGTCAATGTTTCAGACTTAATCGGCGATAAAATTTAAGCTGTAAATATTAGAAATGTAAAACGAACAATAAGCTAATAAAAAGAAAAAAATGTATTGTTTAAGTCAACTGACTTAAAGTTAAAAGTTTAAGTAGGATTTGAACTCGGGACATCTTGGATGACATTCACGTGCTCAACTGACTGTGCAGCTAGCTGAATATTGGCTTACGTTTGTTTTATGTTTGTTTGTATTTTGTTACATCGCGCCGACACAAGTATGGTCTTATTGGCGACGTCCAGCTAATTATTGGTGGAGTTGAGAAAGACCACATACTTATGCCTGATTAGAACCACCAGCGACCGGGATTCGAACCCACGCGGTGAGAGTTGGCTTTATACAGTTTTATTACAAATTCCAAACCGTTAACATTTCATGAGCTTTATAAATAGTTCGGATTAAAGTCGGACCCAATAAGTGGTCAATCAATCGATTGTTTTGGCTAGTCTTCTGTGCCATATAGTTCTTAATATATAGATTTCTTTTCGCTAACGACATTGTATTGCCCGAGATAGTATGGTTTTAAGCTAACGACTTGTATTGCCCAAGAAAGTATGGCTTTAAGCTAATGACATTGTATTGCCCGAGATAGTACAATGGCTTTAGACTAACGACATTTTATTGCCCGAGATAGTATGGCTTTAGGCTAACGACATTGTATTGCCCGAGATAGTATGGCTTTAAGCTAACGACATTGTATTGCCCGAGATAGTATAGCTTTAGGCTAACGACATTGTATTGCCCGAGATAGTATGGCTTTAGGCTAACGACATTGTATTGCCCGAGATAGTATGGCTTTAAGCTAACGACATTGTATTGCCCGAGATAGTATAGCTTTAGGCTAACGACATTGTATTGCCCGAGATAGTATGGCTTTAGGCTAACGACATTGTATTGCCCGAGATAGTATGGCTTTAAGCTAACGACATTGTATTGCCCGAGATAGTATGGCTTTAGGCTAATGACATTGTATTGCCCGAGATAGTATGGCTTTAAACTAACGCTTACCTTTGTGTTTGCTTTCCACTGTGCACAGACATTTTTATATACAGTTTTGCAGAAGTTGATTGACCCACACCGCTGCCGTCAATGTCGTCGATGTTGCTGCTATGTCTAGTTCGGCTCCGCTGTTGCTGCTCTTTCCGATTAGAAAATAAATGTTATTGCTGTTGTTTGCCCGAATAGTACCGCTATGTTTCTTCCATCATAACGATAAAACTTAAAATTACTGAAGATGTTGCTGTTACAGTTGTCAATGTTGTTGTTGGTCGTTTGATTATATATGCCCATGTACTGCTGCTGATGAAAATACAGAAATTGTAGCACGTTCGTACTCCTCAGTAGAACGAAAATATGTAAGAACTTACTCTTAGTATAGTCTTTATTCCAATAAATCAATCTATTAATCACAATACTTAGAATGTCATGATAAAATGTATTCCATTCATGACCCACTACGGGAAAGTTCACTTTTCATTGACACGTCCATTCTCCACTTCTTGTATTGTTCTTTGTTCAAAGACTTTCGTTTGAGAAGAGTTTCCTGTCAAATAAACAATTCAAAGATCAATGTCTTCTGTTTTCTGTCGCACAATTTGTCAGTAGACCGAAGAAACAAACAATACATATGCCTGAATGTACTGCAGAGCATTAATGTTTGCACAAAAGTAACAGTGTAACAAAAAATCAATAAGACAACGTAAAAACTAAAATGAGTTTCCGTTTGTTTGTTTGTCTGTTTACAAATGTTATTGTATAATAACAAAAACTTCTAAACAAATGGAAAATTTGATTTATTTATGAAGTACATGTATCTTTATTATTAGGTAACTATATGCGGCCATTGTCATAGTGTTTCGTGACGTATAGCTGTAGATCTGAATACTGTCTGATAATAAAGTAAAATTTCTAAAAATGAATTTTGTTAAGAATAAATGGACAACCCTACTTAAAAATTACCCGTCCCCCAGTATGTACCCTTTGCTATTTTACAGTAATGTTATAAATTTAGGTTTCGTTCGAGACGGAAACTAGCTTTTAAAATGTTGTTGTTTTTGTTTGAAGTTAAATTGAGGCTATACTTTACGAAAAAAAAGTTATGAAAGATATAGCCAAGCTTCCGTGAACCTAACTTGCATAAATTCAAGAAGTTGGTTCCATTGTTTATGAATGTCAATATTAATTTGTTATCGGCAAAACACACGCTTGCTAATTAACCACCGTGAAATAAATGTATGTTCCATTAAAAATAACAAAACAATCCGCCCCTCTACATAGTCAGTAATAATTACACCGCACATGTATTCTAGAATGTTTGAACATCCATCGACTTCTACACAAAATTCTCCTAATTATTCCTACTTCACGAATCTTATACGCTCGCCAATACAATCCACTTTAAATCGTTTCTTTAAAAAATCCTAAACTCTAATTGAGTGTAGTGACCAATTAGAACTAGATTTTCTATTGTTCACTTCTATAGCTATAAAGAAAAGGGATTAAGGGTCAAATAACTGTAAACATGTTATTTAGTTTCAAAAGGATTATGCGTAAGGCCGAAAGCTTTTGTAAGGTATTGTACAGTTCACTGCCCTTCAGTGCAATCAAAACGGTAACCACTACCATGCTTCGATTATTAATATTGTATAATAATATTGAAGGCATTATTAACAAAATAGACATGCAAAGGTCATTAGACATGTTGCCAGTGGCTGGCCAGTAGATAGTGTATATCTGGATCAGACATCTGTCATCACCTGATCATCATCTAATGTGTAGACACTTAGCAACATTTGTTGAGGTGATACATGTAGGTATTATAACTTAATTGCTGAGCATGCGCAACGAAGTAGTTGCTATAATAAGTCTATACTACTACTACTACTACTACTACTACTACTACTACTACTACTACTACTACTACTACTACTACTACTACTACTACTTCTACTACTACTACTACTACTACTACTACTTCTACTACTACTACTACTATTACTACTACTACTACTGCTACCACTTCCACTACTTCTACTACTACCACACAGTTACTACTACTACTTCTACCATAAGTAAACCGCTACAACGTCTACTTCTATTACTACTATTACTTTTATTACTACTACTACTACTACTACTACTACTACTACTACTCTTACTTCAATTACTAATATCACGACAACGACTACTTTTGTTGCTGCAACTACTGTTACTACTTATATATATATATACTACCATTATATATTATTTTGTTTATAACAAGGACTGTTCTATGAAAGAAACTGCACCATTTACTTATTTCAGAGTCTTACTGTTTAGCTTCAGTGGAACATTTATTAAAGCCAACAGATGATCATCATTGGATCTACTCGTCTCTTAATACTATCCGGTATTTTGTGACTGTACCGTTAACATGCAAGCTTGATACACTGGCTTCATATTAAAGGTGGAATCCGATAGTTTGCCTATATTAAATACATGTAACGATAGCTTGCCACTACTTTCGGTTTTATTTCTGTATTAACGTATACATGTACCAAGTGTAAGTAAAGACGGTTCTGAACGAACATTACCATGTTATTAGAGAATACAGATCGAAAAAAACAACACAAACAACAACAACAAATCACTCTAAAAGTCCATTCTTTCCTAATCTATAAATAAGCACAACAGTGATTTCTGCTAAAATAGATACCGACGCCACAGAGGATTACCAGGATGATGATGATATAACGTGATCTCAGAAGAAAGTTGTCACGTGGTTTTCTTAGTGGGTTTTTTTTTAAAGTGCGTTTTTCTGCAGCGTGGCTCGGATAGAAAATACCAGTTTGACGAGTGGTGAATTATGCTTGACTGTACACACAGATCTAGAGCATCAATGAGCAGCATTTTGCAGGACCTTTTTTCAGGTAACGATTATGTTTTTAGTGACTTGAGAAAAAATGGTCCAAACTGTCTGATACCACATTTAAATCAATTAAACATTCGATGCCTATTTTCACAGCAACTTTATAATATTTACAAATTACCGGTTTTTGGCCAATTAAGTACAAACGACGCCCACTTGTAACCAAACGTATGCCTTCTTAAAGATATGGGCGCCCTCAGTTTACCTAATTGGTGATCTAACCACCCGAAGAGGTTCAAGTGGACGTGATTTGCTCTTCGGTCATATGACCCTTTTTATCAATGTCATCTTTAGTGCTTATCGTTCGATTTTAGTATATAAACTCCAGTTATAGCTATAAATGAGGTCTCTCCCGTTTGCACTGCAAGAAGCACGTTTGCTAAAAGCTACACTGCCAGCATGAAAGGGTACGCCGTCTTCTTGATCTTCGTGGGCATATGTGCCTTGAGTTCTGCTAACGTTCAGAACGTAGAATCCTTTCTGGTGCAAGAAGGTATGCATTTTCTTATTGTTATGCATGTATATGGTTTGGAATTTCTTCATCAAATTAGTGCAATTAACGTTACAGATTGTATTACATTACATATATAATGACTGTTTGTAGTTAATGTTATTTCAAATGATTCAATAAAAATCATAAAATTTATCAAATCTTTTAACACCTGGGAGCTGTAAAATATTATACATTACTGCAGTCGAATTCCGAAATGTTAGTCCGATTAGTTACGTAAGTTCTATTCCGAAGCCATAGGCCTATATAACTTAAGGTATAAAATAATTGTTGATGTGGTCATGTGATATCTATTTTATGCTGGGTTTTTAAAGTACCGTGGGCCTCGGTTAAAGTGCACCAAAGGCCGACCATTCGATCAATCATGTAATCGTCCATTCGTACTATCCGATCTTCGTAGTATACGGTTTTCTTAGAATCCGGTCTTCGTAGTAAGTGTGTGACTGTACGTGTACGCTTACAGAAACACGTCAGATAAAAGATCATTGGTAAATTAAGTTTAGATTTTCGGCAAACACAGTTTAGAAGTATAGTATTTCTTTTTTTCTAATCTAATTGGTAACTAAGTGCGTGGTTTAGTTAAAGAACTAATAATCTGTTTGTAGCTCATTCGTAAATCATAAAAACAAATTGTACTGATGTGGATAGTAAAATTAATAATACGCTAATTGACAATGTTACAGCTGTACGGGAGTACCTGGAAGATGGTCTCGACGTCAGGGCCCTGGCTGAGAAAGGCTGCGTGTGTAGCACGAACTGTGTGTGTACTGCACCAATCGGGGACAACAAAGGTACAGTGCTCTAATATGGTATAACTACAGTTATATATTTGTCAATTGATATTTAATGGCAATACAGTCACGCATGTAAAAAATAAGAACAAATTTACATTTTTTAAATGTATTGTTACCTACTCATTTGCTACCATAACTGTCCTTGGAAAGATTTCTGTGGATTTACAGTGTACTTTAAAAACAAATCCTGGCACTAAGTTTAATTGATGTTAAAATTTATTATCGAACGCTCAATGCACACGCACTCGCCGTGTACTGTGGTCATACGTGCACGGAAGGAGTGTCAAGCTTGCGCAGTCGGTGAAACGTCCGTTCGTCCGCCCTTGCCTGTCCTGTCTGCCAAGCTGAGGTCAGTAATTGTCATATATTTGTATAGGCAAAATTTACAGAATCCAAACAGTTTTTGTGAAATCTGTAATTTCTTATCATTTAGAACAGTGGAACAGAAACAGATAACCTAACTAAATTGTTACCAATGGCAAATCTGGACATTGACTCATTTAACAAACAGCATTTATATGGATCCATTTAACAAAAATCGTGCATAATTCTTTGAATACATATGATGAAATATCGGCCCGTCACCATATTTTACTGAAAACACTGTAAGTAATACAATGTTTCGCTTTGTGCAAGGAATAAAACGTGTCTAGAAAGGAAAGTTCAAAAGACAGACAGAACGTCTAACGAATACATTTCTGACAATGTCATTGTTGTTGCGGTAGCGCATTTCTGACAATGTATTTATATTTGCCAAGGCGCATTTCTAAAAATGTCTTAATTTCTTGCAGTAGCGCATTTCTGACAAGGTATTTATTTTTGCAGTAGTGCATTTCTGAAAATGTCCTTGAAGAGGAGCATTTCTGACAATGTATTTACATTTGCAGTGGCGCATTTCTGACAATGTATTTATTTTTGCCGTGGCGCATTTCTGAAAATGTCTTTATTTCTTGCGGTATTGCATTTCTGACAATGTATTTATTTTTGCAGAGGCGCATTTCTGACAATGTATTACATTTGCAGAGGCGCATTTCTGACAATGTATTTACATTTGCAAAGGTTCATTTCTGACAATGTATTTACATTTGCAGTGGCGCATTTATGACAATATATTTACATTTGCAGACGAGCATTTCTGACAATGTATTTACATTTGCAGTGGCGCAATTCTGGCAATGTATTTACATTTGCAGTGGCGCATTTCTGACAATGTATTTACATTTGCAAAGGTTCATTTCTGACAATGTTTTTACATTTGCAGTGGCGCATTTCTGACAATGTATTTACATTTGCAGACGAGCATTTCTGACAATGTATTTACATTTGCAGTGGCGCATTTCTGGCAATGTATTTACATTTGCAGTGGCGCATTTCTGACAATGTATTTACATTTGCAGAGGCGCATTTCTGACAATGTATTTACATTTGCAGTGGCGCATTTCTGACAATGTATTTACATTTGCACAGGCGCATTTCTGACAATGTATTTACATTTGCAGTGGCGCATTTCTGGCAATGTATTTACATTTGCAGGGGCGCATTGCTGACAATGTATTTACATTTGCAGAGGCGCATTTCTGACAATGTATTTACATTTGCAGAGGCGCATTTCTGACAATGTATTTACATTTGCACAGGCGCATTTCTGATAATGATGTATTTACATTTGCAGGGGCGCATTTCTGACAATGTATTTACATTTGCAGGGGCGCATTGCTGACAATGTATTTTCATTTGCACAGGCGCAATTCTGACAATGTATTTACATTTGCAGAGGCGCATTTCTGACAATGTATTTACATTTGCAGGGGCGCATTTCTGACAATGTATTTACATTTGCAGGGGCGCATTGCTGACAATGTATTTTCATTTGCAGGGGCGCATTTCTGATAATGTATTTACATTTGCAGGGGCGCTTTTCTGACAATGTATTTACATTTGCAGGGGCGCATTTCTGATAATGTATTTACATTTGCAGGGGCGCATTGCTGACAATGTATTTTCATTTGCACAGGCGCAATTCTGACAATGTATTTACATTTGCAGAGGCGCATTGTTGACAATGTATTTACATTTGCACAGGCGCAATTCTGACAATGTATTTACATTTGCAGGGGCGCATTGCTGACAATGTATTTTCATTTGCACAGGCGCATTGTTGACAATGTATTTACATTTGCAGGGGCGCATTTCTGACAATGTATTTACATTTGCAGAGGCGCATTTCTGACAATGTATTTACATTTGCAGAGGCGCATTTCTGACAATGTATTTACATTTGCAGAGGCGCATTTCTGACAATGTATTTACATTTGCAGACGAGCATTTCTGACAATGTATTTACATTTGCAGTGGCGCATTTCTGGCAATGTATTTACATTTGCAGGGGCGCATTGCTGACAATGTATTTACATTTGCAGAGGCGCATTTCTGACAATGTATTTACATTTGCAGAGGCCCATTTCTGACAATGTATTTACATTTGCACAGGCGCATTTCTGATAATGTATTTACATTTGCAGGGGCGCATTTCTGACAATGTATTTACATTTGCAGGGGCGCATTGCTGACAATGTATTTTCATTTGCACAGGCGCAATTCTGACAATGTATTTACATTTGCAGAGGCGCATTTCTGACAATGTATTTACATTTGCAGGGGCGCATTTCTGACAATGTATTTACATTTGCAGGGGCGCATTTCTGGCAATGTATTTACATTTGCAGGGGCGCATTGCTGACAATGTATTTACATTTGCAGAGGCGCATTTCTGACAATGTATTTACATTTGCAGAGGCGCATTTCTGACAATGTATTTACATTTGCACAGGCGCATTTCTGATAATGATGTATTTACATTTGCAGGGGCGCATTTCTGACAATGTATTTACATTTGCAGGGGCGCATTGCTGACAATGTATTTTCATTTGCACAGGCGCAATTCTGACAATGTATTTACATTTGCAGAGGCGCATTTCTGACAATGTATTTACATTTGCAGGGGCGCATTTCTGACAATGTATTTACATTTGCAGGGGCGCATTGCTGACAATGTATTTTCATTTGCAGAGGCGCATTTCTGATAATGTATTTACATTTGCAGGGGCGCTTTTCTGACAATGTATTTACATTTGCAGGGGCGCATTTCTGATAATGTATTTACATTTGCAGGGGCGCATTGCTGACAATGTATTTTCATTTGCACAGGCGCAATTCTGACAATGTATTTACATTTGCAGAGGCGCATTGTTGACAATGTATTTACATTTGCACAGGCGCAATTCTGACAATGTATTTACATTTGCAGGGGCGCATTGCTGACAATGTATTTTCATTTGCACAGGCGCATTGTTGACAATGTATTTACATTTGCAGGGGCGCATTTCTGACAATGTATTTACATTTGCAGAGGCGCATTTCTGACAATGTATTTACATTTGCAGAGGCGCATTTCTGACAATGTATTTACATTTGCAGAGGCGCATTTCTGACAATGTATTTACATTTGCAGACGAGCATTTCTGACAATGTATTTACATTTGCAGTGGCGCATTTCTGGCAATGTATTTACATTTGCAGGGGCGCATTGCTGACAATGTATTTTCATTTGCAGAGGCGCATTTCTGATAATGTATTTACATTTGCAGGGGCGCTTTTCTGACAATGTATTTACATTTGCAGGGGCGCATTTCTGATAATGTATTTACATTTGCAGGGGCGCATTGCTGACAATGTATTTTCATTTGCACAGGCGCAATTCTGACAATGTATTTACATTTGCAGAGGCGCATTGTTGACAATGTATTTACATTTGCACAGGCGCAATTCTGACAATGTATTTACATTTGCAGGGGCGCATTGCTGACAATGTATTTTCATTTGCACAGGCGCATTGTTGACAATGTATTTACATTTGCAGGGGCGCATTTCTGACAATGTATTTACATTTGCAGAGGCGCATTTCTGACAATGTATTTACATTTGCAGAGGCGCATTTCTGACAATGTATTTACATTTGCAGAGGCGCATTTCTGACAATGTATTTACATTTGCAGACGAGCATTTCTGACAATGTATTTACATTTGCAGTGGCGCATTTCTGGCAATGTATTTACATTTGCAGGGGCGCATTGCTGACAATGTATTTACATTTGCAGAGGCGCATTTCTGACAATGTATTTACATTTGCACAGGCGCATTTCTGATAATGTATTTACATTTGCAGGGGCGCATTTCTGACAATGTATTTACATTTGCAGGGGCGCATTGCTGACAATGTATTTTCATTTGCACAGGCGCAATTCTGACAATGTATTTACATTTGCAGAGGCGCATTTCTGACAATGTATTTACATTTGCAGGGGCGCATTTCTGACAATGTATTTACATTTGCAGGGGCGCATTTCTGACAATGTATTTACATTTGCAGGGGCGCATTGCTGACAATGTATTTTCATTTGCAGGGGCGCATTTCTGATAATGTATTTACATTTGCAGGGGCGCATTTCTGACAATGTATTTACATTTGCAGGGGCGCATTTCTGATAATGTATTTACATTTGCAGGGGCGCATTGCTGACAATGTATTTTCATTTGCACAGGCGCAATTCTGACAATGTATTTACATTTGCAGAGGCGCATTGTTGACAATGTATTTTACATTTGCACAGGCGCAATTCTGACAATGTATTTACATTTGCAGGGGCGCATTGCTGACAATGTATTTACATTTGCAGAGGCGCATTGCTGACAATGTATTTTCATTTGCACAGGCGCAATTCTGACAATGTATTTACATTTGCAGGGGCGCATTGCTGACAATGTATTTACATTTGCAGGGGCGCATTTCTGACAATGTATTTACATTTGCAGGGGCGCATTGCTGACAATGTATTTTCATTTGCACAGGCGCAATTCTGACAATGTATTTACATTTGCAGGGGCGCATTGCTGACAATGTATTTACATTTGCAGGGGCGCATTGCTGACAATGTATTTTCATTTGCACAGGCGCAATTCTGACAATGTATTTACATTCGCAGGGGCGCATTGCTGACAATGTATTTACATTTGCAGGGGCGCATTTCTGACAATGTATTTACATTTGCAGGGGCGCATTTCTGACAATGTATTTACATTTGCAGAGGCGCATTTCTGACAATGTATTTACATTTGCAGAGGCGCATTTCTGACAATGTATTTACATTTGCAGAGGCGCATTTCTGACAATCTATTTACATTTGCAGAGGCGCATTTCTGACAATGTATTTACATTTGCAGGCGCGCGTTGCTGACAATGTTTTTATTTTTTGTAGAGGCAACAATTACGATAGAGCAGGCCGCGTGTAGCTGTGTTAGATGTCGTTGTATCAAGTTCTCCGTGACCATTGGCGGGCAGGAGGTCTTCAGCAAGGTCTACCGAAGTAAGCAACAGTAGCACTCTCATATGGTTGTATTCATATAGAATCTTTTCTATCACAGAACAGAACAGAGTAGAAAATTTTATTTGTACATAAGGTTCTTAAGCCCATTATAGAGTTTGCAAAATTATTCTGTTATACAAAACATAACCTTCAGCGCGAGCGTGAGGTAACACTCTTGCGTTATTTTTGTTAACACCCTAGTTAGTTATCGTTGTGTGACTTCATTAAGTATGTGTAGTGTATATGCCATTTCCTGATCACTTTGATGTCGCCCTTTTATGCATTTTGTTGGACGATTTCATTTTAATTAATAAAGAAAAAACATTTAGTCATGTTGTACACGAATCTGTTCCTTTTTTTATCGTAAATGGTCGAGTAAATAGTGGAACTATTTTTGTGCGGATTCACCCAAACCGAATTACACATGTCAAGGCTGACTGTTGATACTATAAAAAGATGATGCATTGTAAACAAAAAACAGCTGTTGGTTTGGTTATTTGATGAATAGAATCTAATGTTCGTGTTCATGAGATACTGAAAATATTTAACTCATTGCCTAAAATGATACGAATCTCGGCAGAGCCTCGTTTCGTATCATTTCATCCAACTCGTTTAATAATTTCAGTATCTAATGAATACTCATATCAGATCCTCTATTTATTATTTCTTGCATAAACTTTAGAAAATTCATGAAATAAAAAGAAATAATATAAAATTGATCAAGTTTTAAGATTAAAGAAAATTTCTTAGCTTAAGTCAGAAAAAAATAACTAAGAATCTTCATGCATATGACCCCTGATACGTATATAAAAAAAAAATAAAAAAACGCTTACACTCAAATTTTCGACACATTGTTCCAACATATAAGTTAATTAATAACTCATATTTCCAACGCCTCACCCCCCTTCGAACGGTATTTATTTTTGTTCTCTATATAACTGTAGAAAGAAAACTTCATGTAGTTATGCAGAGTAGACGTGATTCTGGTTTCGTGCTCTCTTTTAATCAATGTCAGTAGTTATTAATTACTAGTGCATATAATGTGGCGTTAAGTGATGGAATAAGTATACTCTGTTGTTGTTGTTTTTTTTGTTTTGTTTTTGGTTTTATTTGTTCTATGGTATAGCGCCTTGCTTAAATATTCTTTAAAAAATACTAAAAAAAAAATAAAATATATATAAATTTAAAAATGTATAAAGCAAACATCTGTATGTATGTGTCAATAAAGGTTGAATTTAATATAAAGTTATCTGTAGACGGCGTAATCTTAACAGATTTATTTATTTATAAGGGTTAATCGTCCTAGCAACAGTATTTCATCTGGGGAATTTCATATCCTTAAATACATGGTATGATACCACACCCAGTCACATTATCCTTATACCGGACCAAACAGTCGTCGAACTAACTTTATATTATTTTAACGACGTTGGTTCGTCGCGCTGTCGATTGCACTACCAGTTCCGGTCTCTCTTTGAAGATATAAATTGGTGACTTCGATATTTAAGCACCTAGCCTGCTTACCTGGCAAACCATGTTACATTATTCTGACACCGGCAAAACAAAACAAATTAAAAACAAGAACAAAACAAACAAGGCTGGTATGTTTTCGGCTAAGTTATATGAAAACGAGGTGAAACAACAAGCAACTTTTCACATTATTAGTAACAAGACTTGGGCCAGTCTGTCGGTAATGGAATCACAGCCCTGCGTTTACAAATAACTTTATGGAATTATCATACTGTCAAAAAATTTACGAAATAATAAAATACAAGATAAATAATAATAGATCGCTTGTCTTCATTTTGAATTTGCCTCTTAAGGTAGAGGGAAAAAGATACACAATATTTTCCTCCGAATTAAATATTACAACAGCCCTTTATAAAGTGCTGTGTTACCTATTGTACATAGAATCAATGTTCGAATATATTCTGTATTCTACAGGCTGTTGCTTCCGTGGGGCTTGCTTCACTTACAACGGCCAGAAATTCTGTTACTATGTTCGCTTGACATCCCGTTACCCAAACTATGCCGGTATGTTGTACCAGTTCAGTCCGGAGCGTACCACCATCGGCAACTTTAGTTTCCCGCTTCAGGAACCCCAGGATCTGTTCGACGTATTAGCTACCGGTCCCGATTGCTAGCAAGCATTCGGCCACTTTTGGTACTTTCCGTCAAACGTCTGAGCGCCCACGACCTAGAGGCAACCCAACCATTCCATTTCACGATGACAAAAACAGACCGTCTTTCTTTTTGTTCATTAAGTTTTAATGATGAAATCATAATGTAACTATCTCTTCTTGAAGTTTTTGTTTTTTTCCTTCAGCAAATAAATATATCGATAGTAAGCACATTTCGTTGTTTGTATGATAATACTTACAATGATAATAATATTGATGATAATAATAATAATAATTATGATGATAATAAGAGGATATGATATCCCATCATTAAATTGGTTATGACCTATACCATCTGTCAAAACTGTAACTAAACGTGGATTAAGTCGGACGTATCACGCCTTTTTCGCATTGTGCAAAAATATTGAAAATAAAATTAAATGCAAATTAATAACCAAATATGAAAAGCAGGTATATTTAGAATTGTACAAAGGCCAGGGTCCAGTTTGTTTTGAGGCATAATAAAAAGCATAAGGAAGCAAGGTACAATTTTTGAGAAACAAAATAAACAGTAAGTGGCTTAAGTCTTTAGATAAATATTTTTTTAGTTATCGCCAATGTCACATAGGTGTGTTTGTCAATTTCTGCAATGCCTACTTAAGCCATGCACAATAAGTTGTTTAACTTTTACTTTAGTTCACCTAGGGTGGATCTAGAACTTAAACTTAGAGGGAAAGTTGGGCGTACTTTATGTTGTTTATGTATGCACGAATATGTATAATGACGTCTGTTTTGGATTTCCGGAATGTCGGAGAGATGTGTTCAGGCGTGGTATCTGGACAAAACGTGAGAGTTCTTAACTAGTTTCAAAATATGAGTTTATATATTAGATAAATAATAATAATAACAAACGTTTATGACCGGGAATCTCGTAGGGAGAGTGCAAGGGCCACCACCGTCGAAATCGGCCCTTGTTCATGTTTCTATTGTGCGAAGTGTTCTCAAGGGAAAAAATTGCCACATTCGATAACACTTAGTAAACAGCAGTAGGCTCCCTTGGTTGAGTTTTCCGCCCACTTTCGACAATCATCAATTTATACTTGTCCAGTCTGCCCAGTGCAATAGAATCTAGTTGTTAAAAGATTGCGCCGTACATTTGTTATGAGCGCACAAAAAATAGAATGTAAAGTTGCTTTCTTAAATTCAAATGATAGTTATTAAAGATTACAGAAAGTATGTGTATTGCTTGGGAAATACTAGCAAAAAGTGTAAATATGGCTCTACTGTTTGTTTTCAGTCCTGATCAAGATGTGTTTAGGAAGCTTAAATATAAAGTGTTATAATTTTTTAATCAAAAACAATAACTAAATCATTAAATATTCAGTAAATCTTTGCTTAGTGACTCAGCCACAAAAAAGAATATCTCAGATCGCGACCTGGTAGCACAATAGGCTGTGTCTGCTGCAAGTACTGGAGACACCAGGTTCAAACCTGGTCTATATCATTCTGAAGTCATTAAAATAGTGTGATATAGTAGTTCCCTTGCCATGGCTTAAGTAAATACAAGGGTAGATCACAACTGATCAGCTTGATGTCAGGAGTATGAGACTGGATGTTGCAACATAACAGGTCTTCACAGAAAGTGTATTCACAGTGAAAGCAGCACTATATTTGCAACCAGTGGACACCTTCCCTGGAAAACTAAAAGATTTTTGGTGGGACTATAAACCCAATTAACAAATCAACAAACAAACTTCTTAGAACAAATTATTTACTTGCAGGATACTCTATAGTGTAAGATGGTCGAATATTATATAAGAAAATAGACACAATCATTGCTGAACACATACACAATTATACAATGACATTTTACAAAAGTGTGTATAAGATAATTGTAAAAATGTTTATTGCATGAAAAAGCTACATACAATTTTAAAACACCATCATAATATTTTTTTCAGATGATACAAAGGCTAAAATGATAATCTATCAAAAATGTATAGAAGCAGATTAAGTCCATTATAAGTAAGTTATGAACTTGTATAAATTTACACATACAAGTATTTTTAACATAACAAAACTTCTTGGGTGTGTTTTAACTGCATATTAAGTGTGATATTTTGTGATTTATAAATAATGTTTAAACTACACCAGGTAAATAGAATTGTGCAAAAAGAAATCAGTTATTTTTATAAATAATAATCAATCAACAAATAAACCCTTGCAGAGTTGTTTACAAAATATACACAAGATTGGACTGACCTCGAAACAAAGTTGTAACTGCATATCCTGACTAGAATGTAAACACACACAAAACACACAGGACAAGGGCCTTCAAATGTACTGCACTGCAAGTATGCTTGAGCATACCTTGCAGCATGTTGGGTTGGGTTTTCTGTATTATCTACTGCTACCACAGCAACAAATTATGGTCATGCTGGCTCAGTCCAACTATCATTAGTAGAGAAGGACCCCAAACAAATGCCTGAGTAGAACCACTGATGCACTTCAAGTCAGTTGGAAAACATCCAATATTTTCTCCGAATTATATTATCACCTGTATTTTAAAGCAAGAAAGATGCACTTCAAGTCAGTTGGAAAACATCCAATATTTTCTCCGAATTACATTATCACCTGTATTTAAAAGCAAGAAATATCGATTGAAAGTTAGCTACATTGGTAATTTCCTATCTTGGAACTGACAGAATTTTATCAGTTATCTTCTCTGCATTTGTATACATACATAATTTTACTCATTGTAATCAGCACAAAAAACAATTCAAAACAAGAAGGACATGGCACAGAAGACAGGGACTGACCCCGGCCCTATTTGGTCCGACTTTAATCCAAATAAACGGATAAGAACCATTTAAAACCCTTCAGAATCATTACACAGGTTATATTGAGAGGTGTGTGTAAATATTGTGCTAGTGACAATGTATAACAACCTCCATACTATGGTTAATTAGGCCATTTTGAATCTTATTTTCATTCTGCTGTTCATTCATGTATATGTGTTAGTTTGTTTCTTTTTTTTTTTAGAAAAGAAAAAAACCCAACCCATTGCAGTGACACAATTAAAGTCATCGTATACTAATCAAAATTACCAATGCTCCAACAGACGCAAAGGTAATTTACTGAAGGATTTTTTTTTTCAATTCACAAACTAATGGAAATGAAAAAGTCTTTTTGTCTTTAATTTGTTGAATATACAAAAACTGATACTTACACACAGGTAAGTTATTTTGCTGGTGTAAGTTTGTGTGCAAATACATAATGTTATAAGAATTTTAATTTTATAGATACACATTTTGGAAGAGAAGGACCCTAGACAAAAGTCTGGGTAGAACCACAAGCACACTACAGGTCAGTTGGATGAACTCCCCACATTCAAACCTGCACTGTCCTGGGCTCAAACTAGGTGGTGAATGGCAAGCAGTCAAAGGCTGCTACTCAACCAAACTGTACTCATTGCTTATTTTATTCAACAAGATACAATTCATATGTATGTTTCAGTCTTAAGTTTTCTAAGTAGTTAATAGTGGGAAAAAATCATTTTTCTACAGAAACCAAATACGATGTACCTAGCAAAAAGGGAGATAACGCACAGTGCTCTTTGAATAGTTCTAATAATGTCCGTTGTAAAAACAAAGAAGAGGAAATGTTTATATGCCTAAAGCCATAACAATACTGGCAGGCACATGGTTTTACCTTATCCAGAACAATTTGTAATGGTCTGTGGTTTCAATGTAATATTGGAGGTGTAAATATGAAAACAGATAAATGAAAAAATGTAATAAAGCCAATAATAAAATGCTTAATTTTTGTAAGATTCAATTCTTGAACCTCTGGAAAGGCAGTCTAATGCACTATTGACTGCACCACTGAGCCTTGACATATACTTGTGTAGCTTTATTGCATGATATTACCAGAACAATGTTTACTTTAACATAGTCTATGTTTTATTTCAAGAGATTTCTACCTGCGCTTATCAGTTCTTTTGATTTAAGTCGAGCCAAATGAGGGTAAAGTACCATTGTTTTAGTATTATCTTCTATGCTATATACTTCCTGCTGTGAATAGTTTTGTACCATGAACATTGTTTTTTTTTCAGCAATATTATGGCTTTTTAAACCCTTCTGGCATTTAAAAATAGATAACAATACATGTAATGATTCTACTAATTTTTGAATTGTAAAAAATCTAAAAGTTATATACATACAGAATATAAAGAAACAAGCCAGCATTCCAGAAATACAAGTAACTATGACAAGAAAGACAAACATGAACAAGTAACTTTTTATACATGCATTTAAATAGCTACAAAATACATAAAAGAAAGACAACATGAATTTATTGTAAGAAAATCTATTGAAAGGCAAATGGGTAGAAAAAACAATGGTATGTACAAAAAATAGCACTAAATGGATATACAAAAATAAAAAGCAAAAATAAACATTAGTTATAAATCTGATTAATAAAGGAAATCCAAATATAATTTATATGAGCAATAAAAGGGCAGTCGATAGGCAATGATTTTGTAATTAATGTCATGATTATGAACAAGAGAAAGCAACTAAGTATTGCCTTTTCTTTCATCACATAAAATGTTATATTACTCTAAACACATATGGAAGTTGATGATTATTTACACTGACAAAAAAACTTAGTAAGGTGGTATCAAGGTAGTATTGCACCAATACATATGTTCTCAAATAACCAAAAAAGTCATTGTTATCCAAAAAGTCTTACAAAATGCTGATCATTAGTGCCCTAGACCTGTACAAACAATGACGGATTTTTTCCACACTCGTCACTGCAAACAGGTATTTCCTGTCTGAGCCATGCTGCAGAGTTAGCTATTTTTAAACTAAGAAAGCCAAGTGACAACTTATTTTTGAGATCACATAATATTGCCATCTTGGTAATCCGCTCTGACGTTGGTATCTATTTTTAGCAGAGATCACTATCATGCTCATTTATAGTTTTAAAAAGAACGACCATTTACGTTATATATTTTTTTTTTAGCAATTTGTACATTCGAACAAAATAAATTGTGTTCAAAAACACCTTTACCTGGATTAAAGTATGGGTTTATGCAAAACTTATGCCCAAATTCCTCAAAGCATTGGTAAGAGATATAGGCAAACTGTCGGATACCACCTTAAAGGGTCACGATAAAAATCAGGATTCATGAAAGCTTAAATTATTCAAACAAAAAACAAACAAAAAAAACCCCATCACAAATCAACATAGGCTAAACCTTACTTCACAAATAAAAAGCAAAGCCTAGGAAATCACTGAAGTCTATATAACTGCCTTCTTCATATTTCAATGTTCCTGGTAGAAAAGTTTTAACCTGCACAAATTGGCAACAAAGCACTTTTACCTGCATGTATTAAACATTCAGTTTAAAAGGTTGCCATAGCAAAGTGAATACCACAACCACAGCAGTAACAAATATATTCTGTGCTTAACAATTAAGACAATAACAGATTTCTTGTTCTCTCCAATCAGCTTAAGTAGGTAAACTAGTAGATAATTGACTATATCTCATGACATGCCTTGCTAGTTTTTTATAATATAAGTTAATAATAGGCTGGTTTTATATTTTATCAGCATTTTGGCTAGGGACTGTTTCTTAGACCCAAGGCCATGTGACTGTCCTTAGCCCCAAAACATCATCAATATTAATTTACCCAATTTATAACAATTTTATAAATTAGCTGCAAGACTTTGATGAGCTTATTTAATTAACATCCACAAAATATTTTTAAGCCAAGCTTCATTAAAATGCATGACACCAGAATGTGGTAAATGTAACAGACACTGTTAACACCACTGATGTTGTACTAGCCAATCAAAATGCAACAATTCTATTTTTGGTAATGACTCGGTTGCATTTCTGTCCTTATCCTGTTTTATTGCTATAGGCCCCAAATGTTGTAATGAGCCAGTTTTCATGAAATAGTTTAAGTTCATAGAACTCAGTATTAACGGGGCAGTGTGTGAATTATGGCAATAAATTTGAAATATTCAATAAAAAACTAAGAATATTAATTGAAAAGTTTTCTGTGATAATTATTAATCGAAAGACGACTAAAAATTCTTCATCAATAAATGTAATATATTTATTTTTTCATAATAGAAGAGCACTTTATTTCAGGCTATATTGCTATTCTATTTATGCCATGTATGATGAAATTTTATTTTATTTTTGGTCACATGTAGTAATGAAAATTTTAGTTTGTAGTAACAAGTATAGATTTGTCATTTTATTCAATTAGCAAAATCATCGTTTTCAAATGTGTATGGATAAACTATCAATTAAAAATCAACAATTACTGTTTAACAGCAGCTATTAAAGTAAAAGTGCCAACAAAATAACAACAACAACAGCAGTCTTATCATAGAAGCTTTTGGTGTTGGGCGTGCCATAGAATCTTAGCTTGGGAAAACTTCCTTCCTTAGCCATGCTGCAAACTTTTTAAAGATGGTATCTGACAGCTTGAACCAATCTTTATTTCAAATAACCAAAGAATGTATTGGTACCCCCAAAATATACAGTGAAATACAGATAGCTATTTTTAAACCTAGAAAATACATGATCATTTTATTAAGTATGAATTTATGCAGAAATAATGGCCAATTTCCCACAAACAGGGCTAAGATATTATCCCATGTATGTGATATAGACAAACTGTCAGATACCACCTTTAAAATGACAGAAGCTGAATCTGACAGATCACCATGAGAGCTGTATGACTGGGATGTGCCAGATCACCATGAGAGCTGTATGATTGGGATCTGCCAGATCACCATGAGAGCTGTATGATTGGGATGTGCTGGATCACCATGAGAGCTGTATGATTGGGATCTGCCGGATCACCATGAGAGCTGTATGATTGGGATGTGCCAGATCACCATGAGAGCTGTATGATTGGGATCTGCCAGATCACCATGAGAGCTGTATGACTGGGATGTGCTGGATCACCATGAGAGCTGTATATCTGGGATGTGCTGGATCACCATGAGAGCTGTATGATTGGGATCTGCCGGATCACCATGAGAGCTGTATGATTGGGATCTGCCAGATCACCATGAGAGCTGTATGATTGGGATCTGCCAGATCACCATGAGAGCTGTATGATTGGGATCTGCCAGATCACCATGAGAGCTGTATGACTGGGATCTGCCAGATCACCATGAGAGCTGTATGACTGGGATCTGCCAGATCACCATGGGAGCTGTATGATTGGGATCTGCCAGATCACCATGAGAGCTGTATGATTGGGATCTGCCAGCTCACCATGGGAGCTGTATGACTGGGATCTGCCAGATCACCATGGGAGCTGTATGATTGGGATCTGCCAGATCACCATGGGAGCTGTATGATTGGGATCTGCCAGATCACCATGAGAGCTGTATGACTGGGATGTGCCAGACCACCATGGGAGCTGTATGATTGGGATCTGCAGGATCACCATGAGAGCTGTATGATTGGGATCTGCCAGATCACCATGGGAGCTGTATGACTGGGATCTGCCAGATCACTATGGGAGCTGTATGATTGGGATCTGCCAGATCACCATGAGAGCTGTATGACTGGGATCTGCCAGATCACCATGGGAGCTGTATGATTGGGATCTGCCAGATCACCATGAGAGCTGTATGACTGGGATGTGCCAGATCACCATGGGAGCTGTATGATTGGGATCTGCCAGATCACCATGAGAGCTGTATGACTGGGATGTGCCAGATCACCATGGGAGCTGTATGATTGGGATCTGCCAGATCACCATGGGAGCTGTATGACTTGGATGTGCCAGATCACCATGAGAGCTGTATGATTGGGATCTGCCAGACCACCATGGGAGCTGTATGATTGGGATGTGCCAGATCACCATGGGAGCTGTATGACTGGGATCTGCCAGATCACCATGGGAGCTGTATGATTGGGATCTGCCAGATCACCATGGGAGCTGTATGATTGGGATCTGCCAGATCACCATGAGAGCTGTATGATTGGGATCTGCCAGATCACCATGAGAGCTGTATGATTGGGATCTGCCAGATCACCATGGGAGCTGTATGACTGGGATCTGCCAGATCACCATGGGAGCTGTATGACTGGGATCTGCCAGATCACCATGGGAGCTGTATGACTGGGATCTGCCAGATCACCATGAGAGCTGTATGACTGGGATGTGCCAGATCACCATGGGAGCTGTATGACTGGGATCTGCCAGATCACCATGGGAGCTGTATGACTGGGATCTGCCAGATCACCATGAGAGCTGTATGATTGGGATCTGCCAGATCACCATGAGAGCTGTATGACTGGGATGTGACAGATCACCATGAGAGCTGTATGACTGGGATGTGCCAGATCACCATGAGAGCTGTATGACTGGGATGTGCCAGATCACCACGGGAGTTGTATGATTGGGATCTGCCAGATCACCATGGGAGCTGTATGACAGGGATCTGCCGGATCACCATGAGAGCTGTATGACTGGGATCTGCCAGATCACCATGAGAGCTGTATGACTGGGATCTGCCAGATCACCATGAGAGCTGTATGACTGGGATGTGCCAGATCACCATGGGAGCTGTATGATCGGGATCTGCCAGATCACAACGGGAGTTGTATGATTGGGATCTGCCAGATCACCATGGAAGCTGTATGATTGGGATCTGCCAGATCACCATGGAAGCTGTATGATTGGGATCTGCCAGATCACCATGGGAGCTGTATGACTGGGATCTGCCAGATCACCATGGGAGCTGTATGATTGGGATCTGCCAGATCACCATGAGAGCTGTATGACTGGGATGTGCCAGATCACCATGGGAGCTGTATGACTGGGATCTGCCAGATCACCATGGGAGCTGTATGATTGGGATCTGCCAGATCACCATGAGAGCTGTATGACTGGGATGTGACAGATCACCATGGGAGCTGTATGACTGGGATGTGCCAGATCACCATGAGAGCTGTATGACTGGGATGTGACAGATCACCATGAGAGCTATATGATTGGGATCTGCCAGATCACCATGGGAGCTGTATGACTGGGATGTGCCAGATCACCATGGGAGCTGTATGATTGTGATCTGCCAGATCATTGTGGGAACTGTATGATTGGGATCTGCCAGATCACCATTCGAGCTGCATGATTGGGATCTGCCAGATCACCATGGGAGCTGTATGATTGGGATCTGCCAGATCATTGTGGGAACTGTATGATTGGGATCTGCCAGATCACCATGAGAGCTGTATGACTGGGATCTGCCAGATCACCATGGGAGCTGTATGAATGGGATCTGCCAGATCACCATGGGAGCAGTATGATTGGGATCTGCCAGATCACCATGGGAGCTGTATGATTGGGATCTGCAGGATCACCATGGGAGCTGTATGACTGGGATGTGACAGATCACCATCGGAGCTGTATGATTGGGATCTGCCAGATCACCATGGGAGCTGTATGACTGGGATGTGACAGATCACCATCGGAGCTGTATGATTGGGATCTGCCAGATCACCATGGGAGCTGTATGACTGGGATCTGCCAAATCACCATGGGAGCTGTATGATTGGGATCTGCCAAATCATCATGGGAGCTGTATGATTGGGATCTGCCAGATCACCATGGGAGCTGTATGAATGGGATCTGCCAGATCACCATGGGAGCTGTATTATTCGGATCTGCTAGATCACCATGGGAGCTGTATGATTGGGATCTGTGCTTTATGTGTTAGCTTGACCATAATTTTTGCAGGCTAATGCAATAAATAAATTCCATAACACCCCAATATATGCACTGGTAATTTATAACTTTTGAAGTTAGGATGCAAGCAAATATATGAAATTTGAACAATTAACAGTTAAAAGAGATGGTTGAAAATTTTGATTGGCATAGTTGATGGAATGATGGAAGGACCATATAAATGAACATTATTAAGTAAAGTATATTTTTATTTAACATCAACAATGTAAACAATCTAGCATCTACATCTTTTAACATAGGAATAAACCATATAAAAATAAATATCATAAAGCAATAACAGGTTCTGCCTATAATTTAATACAAATATATATTTTCTTCTGATTCTTGTTAATACATTCGCTAACTATATATTTATAAGATCCACAAATAATTTTTGACAGTTGACTACATCGTAAAAACAACATTTACTGTTAATTTCTTAGTTACTGTATTTTGCAATATAATTAACAAAATTATATCCTGTGCTGCATTTCAAGTAAAAAAAATAAAACAGCAACCAAATAAAGTGTCTTCTTTCAGAATCTGTGTGATCAGGACCTACAATATTTGTAGCATACTCTCAAACATGTTTACTTTGTCTGAGGCCAAAGTGGGGGAGATTTTCACTTGCAAAGTGGGAGATTTGTTATTTTCAGATAAACAAAGGAAATTATCTGTCTCCAAAATAGAGAGATTTCTGGAAATGTGTAAAACATCGCTCATTTTTCCAATAATGTTAAACTTTAAAAGTGTGAGTCTCCCACCAAAAGTGTGAAAGTTTACAAGTATGCACTCTCTTTGATAGTGGATTATATTCTCTGCCGGCAGTGATAAAAATAACGATATGTATAGGTTCTTGTTGTCTCAAAAGAAAAACTATACTTCTGCATAGAATGAATAAGTATATCCTACTTGTAAAAATAGGTTATTTTGGTATAAAAAAGTAGCACAATGGTATGTAAATACAACATGGGAGCTAGACATCGCTTTCTATTGTAGATCGAGCAGGTGACCTTTTCTGGGCGTGGCCTTGTGAATGAAGAGCAATCTTAAGTCGGCGAATCTCATTTTCTCTCGCTTGGAGCTGCAGCTGCAACATCTCAGAGTTTTTTGTCGATGAAACATGTTCGCGAACTTCAGCTAGCAAGGATTCTTTGAACTGAAACGTAAAAAACAAATGACTGTTTTAGTGACACTGTAGAAACATTAACAGTAACAGCAAAAGTTTTTCACAACTAATGACATGCAGGAAATTATGTTATACGCTGTACTCAGATTTTCAGATTGATGGTCCTGTCTACACCTAAAAAGTTTGCATAAAGGAATAAGATATTTAAGTACTTTTCGAAGAAAGCAAAGTCCTAAGGCAAGGAAAGTTAAGAATTTAGTTACAAACACCTTTGGTTCCTATTATTATATCATAACAGTTTTACAACATGAGACAGACTGGTTGATATGGTGTCAGGTAATGCAAGGTTGTATTATCAGATGTTCAGAAGATGCTATCACAATTTTGACAATATTTTTCTTTTCCCAGACTTTTTCTTATCATACCTTGGATGCATCTGGTGCAATAATACTTTCAGAATTGCAAAATTTTATTTGGCAGATAAGATTACACCTACAATGTAGTTCTCCAAAAATTCACAAAGTAAGTCAAATTAAATTAAAGATGTACAAAAGTCAGGAAAATTTAAACAATGGCCTCATTTGACCAATTCTGCATCGTCATCTTTGTTTTGATATCTACCTGCAATATCTGTGTATTGAGATTCCAGAAATAATCAAGTAATTATGTATAATCTGCCAGAAAAGTAGTTCAACTTAGGAATGTGGCCAAGGTGATTCGAAAAGCTACATACATTTGATAGCTGATTCATGAATCATCCGACGTGTTCTGAATGATGTTTCAAGTGTGCAATCCAAACTATTTTATCTGAATTCTTTTCTTAATTGGCCACTATAGCTGAGTGATTAAGATTATATTTTATTCATACCTTTGACAGAGTGTCCTCAATATCCTGTTGATGGGAATGCTGGGATTGCTCCAGGCTGTGTTTAATGTCGGTCATGTGACCCGAGAGTTCTGACAGCACTACCTCGCTGGTGGAAGACACTGACTTGAGGGAGGGACAGACGGAGGGAGAGTCTGGTGTCATATGGTCCATCTCGTCTTCCATAAGACTGAGGTCCTTACACAGACACATCTGTTGGTGGTAGAGTTGTTCCCTTAGTAGATTAATCATCTGGCGTTGGAAAAAAACAAATAAATGAATAAATATATATTTAGTCAATAAGGGTTAATTAAGTTATTATGGTTGGAGATCATTATTTTATAATAATATCATTAAGTAAATATTATTTCTTGAATATCATCAAGTACTTGGATGGAAAAATCTGCCCTTTGTGGTAGAGAAGGTGTCATAGCAGATTGAACATCACAGGGTGAAACATGTAATGTTTGCGAAATGGATTTATTGGTTTGTTAATTAAATATGGAAAAGATGAGCTGCTCTAATTGTATGCTAAGAACAAATACACAATGTTATAATTTTTAAAAGGAAGTGCTAATCAATGCTGCTTAATATGGTACCATTACGGTGATGCTGTAATGACAAAAACCTCTTTCATAATGACTAAAGTTAAAGTTACGTTTTCAAGAAGTTACTTACATATGAAAAAAGGGTTGAATAAATGTTGCTGAGATCATAAATACATTGTGAGCCTAATAGGAGTTTTAGAAGCATTTTCCTGATAATAAAGTGACGTTTAAATGGATCTTTTAGAATTCTAACATATATAGGAATATCGTATGTGAGCTCTTGACACACAGTGGTAAAGTTGCCAAATTGTAACTCCTCTGACCGCTTAGTCCCTCATTGCATGGGTTCGAGTCCCATAGAGGGTGAAAGACTTAATGTGGGAAGGTCTTTCAGATGATCTGCAGTGTTTAGGTGGTTCTACCCATTTGTTTGGGGTCTTCCTCCACCAAAATTGCTGGATGTCACTATAATGATCGTAAGTGGTCACTGTAATGTATTTAAAAAACAAACAAAAAAATAACAAAAACATTTTCAAGATAAAATCTGATTATGCATACCCCTTGTACCACCTCTAGACTATCGAGGGGACTGTAGTTGATGTTTCCTGCCTCAAGGGAGACAACACGGTCTGTGAGTAGGTCATCCATTTTACACACTTCCTTCCCAACCTCACTCCATAGATGTCGCAACTCCTCCACATCTGCCCTAAAACATACACATAATAAGAGACATTAGTGAATAGTCTCCCCTGAATACTCCCTGAATGCAAGTACCGTATATAAGAAAGGCCCCCTAGTTTTTCTCCCAATTCTGAGTTCTGACTCTTTTATAAGATGGGGTGAAATTTTCAGCAGGTGTCCATCCCAGATTTGTGACAGTTGCTATATTACTTGTATATATTATTTGTAAACTGCCAACTAAGACCATCATAGCCTTGCTTGACCTGCCATGCCATCACGATTATTTACATATATATTTCTATTGTGTAGGACTGGGAGAGCCGCAGAGCTTCCCGCGGTGACACGATATAAATTTCTTGGATCTACGCCATCAAGTCTGGATATAAGCTCTCCCTTTTCATATGTTACTTAATGAAAAACTAAGAATTTCTGTGAACATTTTAAGGCCTTGTTGTAGATCATGTTTATAAGATGGGACCCCCCCCCACCCCCCACCCCCACCCTTTTGAAGGCTTTTTTCCAAGAAAAAATCCCCGTCATATAATAGAGCATATACGGTAGGTTTTGTATTACTTGGTTGTAATGAATGTATTCTTTGGACTGTATGTGTATGACATGCTTGAATTGTGATATTCTCATCATCATGCATTAATGTTTTCAATGTTTAACAAACATTTTTTGTTGAAAAAGATAACATTAATATAATGAGAGAGTCATGACAAAAGCGCCATTTCTTCTCTCCAAAAAAAAGTTGAGAAGAAAATGTGATGCAAGTAACTTACAAATCGTCTGCTGACAGCTCTGACTGGGCATGATCATACATTTTCACTAACACAGCCTCCATGGAGTAGAGTTCCTCCTTATACTTGTGTACTGCATACTGCATCAGACGTGCCTCTTCTTCTAATTGCTGTTGTAAAAGGAAAAACAAATTATTTTAACTGACATTAACCTTTCTTGACAGGTCATTTCTTGGGGTCAACCAAAGCTTATTTTGTTGTTTTCTGTGTCTCTTTTTTTTAACAAAATATTAATCACATCAGCTTTTTTTTCTTGCCATTTCGTAAACAGGTCAGGTTCCAGCAAAATTGTGAACTTTTGCCCAATGAAATCATGCAAATTGTGAAACAAGAAGCAGCAACACCAATTAAATTATGAATAACAGTCAATTAACTTTTTTTATCTTAATACTACTAACAACTGCTTTGACAATTGTTCCTGTTAAGAAAGTGAAGGTTTAACCCTTTAGCATTTCCACTACCCCGGTATATGCAATATACCCTTTATCTGTTTCAGATGCCCATGGAACCTGTTTTGAATGCTAAAATTTTAGACTAAAGAGTAAACTGTGCCCATTTACATTACTCTACAGTGGTATGTGGAAAACTGAAATGACGAATCTATTTAAAAGAACAGGCCCTTAAAAAAATTGGATGAAAATTGATACATTTTGTAATTGTAAATGCTCCGGCCAAGTTAGGGAATGGGTGCATAATCTGCTGGGAACAAGTCCCATTGGTAGAACTGTTCAAGGAAGGAAAAACAAAAATGCTGTACAGATAAAATTTGGTCGTAAGTTATCAATACATTATAGATGCATTTTTATAGACTTACCTTAAACTTTGATACTCTGGTCCAATTTTTCATATGGAAGTTGGGTGTGAACCTTGAATTGGGCATCTTATTGCTTGACTTCTGAAACAATTTATAAAAATTAGATAACAAGTATGCTCAAATATAGAATTTAGATAATCTATCTAAAATAATGAAGTGGATAGAGTCACTGACTTGTAACTCCTCATGTGGGTTCCCTGTCAGAGGAGAATTTTCAGTATTTTATGATGATGATACAAAATGATGATGATGATGGTTATTATGTTTACAATGATGGTCATACATGTACTATGCTGCTGCTGCGGCTAATTAAAATGTAGAAATGTTCAATTATCGTCAATAAGATAAAAACAACAATTAATAAATAATTATGTAAACAGTTATAAACCTCCTTATCATGAATAATGTACCATAACCACACACATACTATTCATAAATTGGTATAAATATTGTCTATATTACCAGTAACACAAATAAAGAACACTATCCACTGTAGTTGATGTCCAGAAAAGGTCTGTGTGTAAGTATCAACAACCAAGTAATTTCTCCCTAAAATTTGGGTTGCCTTATAATAACATTAGACTGTCTGTCAAAAAAGGTATTTTATCATGAATAAACATAAGCTAGCAATGGCATGTGCCAGTTAATTGTTGAGCAATTATATGTGGCTGTTCCCCACAATGATGAAAGAAACACTCTGATTGGTTTATTGTTCAGCCAATCAACCTATCACAGCCAGGGTCAGAGTTCACAGCTTGACCTGGCTAGATCACAATGACCTAGGCAGACAGGTGACACAAGCATTAAGAACAATTCAATTCAATATTAAGATCAAAGCAGGGGGAATTAATCTTAATTGATCTGATTGTCACTGATCAGTATGATTAAATAATGTCTGGCAGCTTGTGATTGTGACAAGGTGACAGATAAGAATGGTTACTTGGTCACCTAACATAAAAAAGGTAGTATTTAGACTTATATCATCCTAAACATGTCTATACCCAAGCTTGTACTGTTTTTGTCATAACAGACAATACCAATATATTTATATGAGATGAAATATGGCATAAGGTATTTTGGACATTTTATGAAATAATTACAACTTAATAAGAAGTCTTCACAGCCCTAAGAAATGAAAACACTAACTTTCATAAGCTGGCCCTAAACATGTTAAGGAAATAAGTGGTTCTGAATATGTCAAATCAGCAAAATATTAAAAAGCATTAAGTAAACATGACACATTTTATTTGATGTTTTATCTGCTTCTACATTTTGACCATTACAGCTATTGGCCACAGGGCAAATGGTGTACAACCTACAAATTTGTGACAATGCCCAACAAGAATTTAAATTTACTGATCCTAGACAATATTGTCTGAGCGTGCTATCAATTGAGGACATCAATTAAAGCTATCTGCTTTGATGTTAATTGGCAACCACCAAGTAAACATTGCAAAAATGTACTCTTATTTGTTTAGTTCTGTATTATTATTACTGCAATACTAATACTTTCTAAAAGTACAATTTATTTCATAATCATTTTTTGTTCAATCTTGAACTGGCAATAAACAAATTTTATTAAGCAAATTACAAAAGTTTACAAGTATAGCAAATACAGTTGGACATATAACAAGCAACAAAAATGTGCATTATATAAAATAGGATATGTATATGTTTTTGTAAAGAATATGTTTGTGTTATTTATATTCACATGAAAACAAATACAAATAATGAATGAAAACACACAAACATTAAGGTTATGTTCATAATCAGAAAGTAATAAACTTCACCTAGACAGTCTAAGTGTGCTGCTAATTAAGGAAGTCAATTAAGATAATTGTTCTGGTGTTAATTGGCAATTAATAACTTAAAAGAAATATAACAGATATTTATCTTAGAAATCAGAACTTAGCAAAGGGGAACATTTAAAAAAGGTTACAAATATAGTTATTTATATCTCTATGTTGTATACCTGAATACAAATACAAAAATGATTGCTTATGTTCCAAATTGTTTTCTCTTCAAGATGACTGAAGTTACATACCACACTCTTGGTATGAAATTACTATTTCTTTGATAGTTTTTGAGAAATGGACCAATAAGGTTAAGCAATTATAAATGTCAACACGAGTGTCAACAGCTCCACTTTTTTCTTAAAATCTAATGATATACAATTAACTTCCAGATCACTTAGCAAACATTATATGATTAGAATATCATACATACATAAACTTTATTAAACTCAAATTGTTTGTTTATTGATTATTGGGTTTATCGTCCCACCAACAGTATTTCAGTTATCTGGAGACGGTGTCCACTTGAAGCAGATATAGTGCTGCCTTCACTGTGTATAGCACGCCGTGAACACCTGGCATGATACCACTCCCAGTCACATTATCCTAACACCGGGCCAACCAGTCGTGGAACTACCCTTATATTTGCTTGAGCGTTAGCAAGGGAGCTATAACACTACTATTTTTAACAACTGTGGTATGTCGCGGCCTGGGATCGAACCCAGGGCTTCCTGTACCTGGAGCCGACGCTCTACCGATTGCGCTACCAGGTCCGGTAAACTCAAATTGTTTACAACAACATATGAGTATACAAAGATATAAATTTATGAAAAGTTAGTCACATGTCTACATTAACATTGCAGACGTTACAATAAATACGACATTATTATTCGGCAGAAACACAAACATTTCTTATTTGAATGAGATCTACATCTTAACTTGATAGATTGAGAAGTGCATGTACAATTTTCTGCACTTTTGATAACACAATTGTAAAACAATACCATCTATAATTACAACAACCGTGAACAATGTTAGCATAGGATAATACATAGTATTATAAGTTTATCAATAATTTTAATAATCTCAAACTGATGAATTGAGAAAGTTAAAATGGTACATAACATACAGCAATGTTACATTGAAAGATCAGTTATTGCTATAATCAATAGTACAGTCAATAATAATACTTGATTAATTAATAATGTAGTCGGCGATAAATTTTTCATTTTATAATATTATATCTGCTTAAAGCGTACATTAGAATATCAATTATCCCATGATTCCCCTTGTTTTCCATTCATTATAACCATTATATATTTTGTTATATTACACTAGTGCAATACGGCTTTTTGATTTATGAAGTCACGGGCATCATCATAATGCAGATCATCTCATGTACCATTATTTCACCTAGTATTGTTAAGATTTCGTAAAACTGGTGACGAAAATCATGTGACAAAAAACAATCTGACACTCGTTGTCATTTAATACAAACATTTATAAAAGTTGTCCAGGAAAAATAATAGAAAGCTCGCCATACACTCGCTGGCTATTACTTTTCCTGAACTTGTTTAATAAATGTTTGTATTAAATGACATGAAGTGTCAGATTCTCTGTTTATTGAAAAAATGCCTAATTGTGTATTAAAGACAAACAATAGTACAAGAACATTAAAAACACATCAGCCTGCCCTTACCTGAAATCCATAAACACATCACCGCAGATATTTCAATTTATTTTCTGTGGTGTGAATTACATGCAATCGAGGTCCAATATTTTGATTTAAACCACACTGATTCTAAACTTTAAGTTTGGATATCATCATGTTAATTAACATGTAACAACTAAACAAGAGGGCCATGCCGGCCCTGCATCGCTCACCAAAGTGATAACATTAAAGGTCATTTAAAGGATACTGACATGTAAACATCTTTGTTAGTAGTGATACTTTATGGTTAATAAGATGATGTGTAATCAGTTGATCATGTTCTGCTCAGGTGAGCTAAAATGGTGTAATTCTATCCTCAGGACACTCATCCCTTGGATCTATCTGGTGCAATGATACTTAAAGAATCGTTTTTTGTTCGCCAGAAAAAGAATACAATATATATATAAAAAAGTTCTTCAAAGCAATAGGTGTATTAAAAAGTAATATTTTATCCTATACATTTTCATTTTCAATTTAACTGCTCACACCTTGACAGATAAACAACTGTTACTGCATTTTCAGCAGAGATAACAAATCATATATCTTTGTTGTTTCAATGACATTATAGGCACCAACATGTGTATTTTTGCAGGGTTATCACATCATACATCCGAGAGATGATCTGTGAATTATCCGAGGCATTCCAAAACACCTTTCGACTACTAGTTCTACAGAGAATAAATACATACAGCCAGATTTAAGATTTTAACTTGTTAGTATACGACCACCTATTAGAACATAATGCTAGACTTCAAAAAACATCCACTTTTACTAAACTTCAAATACATCCACATTTAACCAAATTTCAAATACATCCATATATAACCAAACTTTAAATATATCCACATTTAACCAAACTTCAAATATATCCATATTTAACCAAACTTCAAATATAACCACATTTAACCAAACTTCATATATATCCACATTTAACCAAACTTCAAATATAACCACATTTAACCAAACTTCAAATATAACCACATTTAACCAAACTTCATATATATCCACATTTAACCAAACTTCAAATATAACCACATTTAACCAAACTTCATATATATCCACATTTAACCAAACTTCAAATATAACCACATTTAACCAAACTTCAAATATATCCACATCTAACCAAACTTCAAATATATCCACATTTAACCAAACTTCAAATATATTGACATTTATCCAAACTATGTTCCACGTGCATGCTGTTACTACATGTACCAATATTACAGCTTCATTATTTCTACAACATCAATAATATTTTAATAACAAATTTTGTTGTTTTCATGTTAAGTGGCTATTTACACATACACATATTATCTTCCTTGTATCTTGCAAAATAGGGTGTGTCTTCTTAATTCCATTCTTTGAAATACACCCACGATTATCCAAACTTTGACACTTATTTATTTTTGTTTCGAAATAAAAGAAGCTTCAAAACTATTTTTCATATAACACGTTATTAATCAAATTTCCAAGAATCTGCCATTTAAATTTAAAAACAAAATGCTAGCTGTTTTTCCATCTAACCTGACTTTTACTTATTAAGATATGGCTTAAGTATTTAAGTCCTGATTTTTTCCTAAATAAAACCAGTCTCAAGCTGATGTAACTCTAATGTCTATGTATAGCAGTCTGGATCCATGGAATAACACAAAACAACAATATACAGCAATGTCATTACATGTACTGGCTATGGTGATTCTGTTATCAGTATATAATCAGATTTACTACCTTGGAAATGCTTCTGAAAACAACATGGCAAATGTCAGTGTATGGTGTTCTATTGGTGCCATAAAACTCTTCACTACCACCAAATATAAAGTCAAGATACATAACTGTGTTCCCCCAATGACTAATGATATTTTTAATGGCAAACTGTTATATATAAACATTGCATGTTTTTACAGGTTTATTAATTTGCTAAATTAAAATTTAATTAATTGACCACAAATAAATTTTACCATTTTTTCCCATTTGATGATAATGATGGAAGAAAGTAAATATGGGACAATGTGGTTATTTGTTTATTGGGTTTATCATCCCACCAACAGTATTTCAGTCATCTGGTGACAGTGTCCTCTTGAAGCAGATATAGTGCTGCCTTCACTCTGTCTAGCAAGCCATGAACACCTGGCATGATACCACACCCAGGTATATTATCCTGACTCCCGGCCAACCAGTTGTAGAACTACCCTTATATTTGTTTGAGTGTTAGCAAAGGGTCTATACCACAATCATTTTTAACAACTTTGGTATGTAGCGGCCAGGGATTGAACTTGGGGCCTCCCATACCTGGAGCCAATTGCTCTACAAGGTCTTGTACAATTTGGTGAACAAATGACAACAGAGGTGAACAAGATTACTGTTTCAATATCAGATACAGGTTTGTCTAGCATAAATTTTGAGGAAATAATGAGTAACAGGAGATGTACTTTCCTGCATCTTTTTTAAATGTTTGTTTATAGTTTATTTATTGGGTTTATTGTCCCACCAACAGTATTTCAGTTATCTGGAGACGGTGTCCACTAGAAGCAGATAGTGCTGCCTTCACTGTGTCTAGCAAGCCATGAACACCTGGCATGATACCACACCCAGGTACATTATCCTGACTCTGGGCCAACCAGTCGTGGAACTACCCTTATATTTGCTTGAGCATTAGCCAGGGAGCTTATACCATTGCCATTTGTAATGACTTTGGTATGTCACAGCCTGGGAACAAACCGAGGCCTCCCGTACCAGTAAGCCGACACTCGACCAATTGCACTACCTGGACTGGTAGAATGTGGTGAACAAATGACAACAGAAGTGAAAAAATGACTCCACAGGTGTAAAATATTATAATTTCAATATCAGAGGTTTATCTAGGAGAAATTTTGAGGAAATAATGAGTATTAGGAGACATACTTTCCAGAATCTTTTTAAATGACTCCCTAAACAGTGTAATATTAAAAAATCTACTTCAAAGTGTACAACAACCTAGAAAAAATACTCAGGGATTTTTTTCGTATAGTCAAACATAAGCAGATAAGTATTGATTGCAGACACTGGAAAATTAGTAGCAACACTGAATGTTTCCAAACTATCATCCTTATTTCCAAGAACTTTAAAGTTTCAGGTAGGGCTGTTATTTTAATTACAAAAAATGCCAGTCAATTACATGTCACCCCTAGGTGGCATGATATTGGCCATAGAGTGGAAACTTATTTATGTCCTTGACTATACAACTTTACAGATAATGTAAGATTATTTTTTTTGACATACATAGCCGTGACATACTTATGGCCATTTCGGCTAAATAACATCATTAATGCTAGAGAATGATACCAGACCCATGACTTGGTACAGCCTATGGGGAACATTAAAATTTGTCCCATCATTATTAAGGTTTAGGCTCTTCTGTTCTTTCATCTTTTTTTTTTTTTCTCAAAATATAAACAACCATAATTATATACTGCACATATACATGACCATAAAATATGAACAACCATAATTATATACTGCACATTTGCATGACCATAAAATATAAACAACCATAATTATATACTGCACATCTGCATGACCATAAAATATAAACAACCATATTTATATACATTTATATACATTACCATCCTGTCTACTTGGAACAAACTTTTAAATACAGCCAATAAATTGCTTAAAAATTATAGTCTCACACTCAAGATAATAGTATGTTAATCTTGAACCCTGGAGGTGAAACCACATAGTGATTAGCAGAGGATTTATAATTTAGTATTTCATAACTGCTCAGCCTAAGGAGCAGAATTTATTATCTTATCAACGTTATTTTGACTTTTTGACTAAAATGTTCCACCATAATTTAACGAGGCAAATACACATTGCCATATGTTACCAAGCTGATATCTATTCAACTATAGCTTATTTCACAAATCTAATGACACGGTTACATTTTTTCGCAGACTGCAACAAAAGCAACAATGTCTGCATGTGATCATCAATGAACAGCTGTATTTTCAATGTAGCTTGACATGGTGAACAGCAATCACTGACAAAGCATATAAATAAAAAGGTGACCAATTCCCAAATCTAACTATTCACCTGGTTAACATGATACTGTGTTTTTGAAATACATTGCTGTGACAATTATTATCATTATAGCGGCATCCAGCTGTTTTGGTGGAGGAAAACCCCAGACAAATGTCTGGGTAAAACCCCTGGCACACAGCAAATCAGCTGGAAGACCTTCCCACATTAAGTCCTTTACCCCAAATGGGACTTGGACCCTCACGGTGGGAAGTGTAAGCAGTCAGAGGAGTTACAAGTCGTTGACACTACCACTATGCTACAGGCACTCTTGGTTACTGAATTCATGCTGATTAAGAAAATGGTGTAAATCTTAATGTGCAACATCTGGAGGCTGTTGTATCGGAATCTACACCAATGGAGAATGGTAAGAATAACTATGTTGTTAAAAAAAGAATAAGAACTGTTAGAATGTTAAATGCTCAGATATATATCATGTTTATAGTAGAAATAGTAGTAGTAGTAGTAGTAAAAGCAATAGTAGTAGTAGTAAAAGTAGAAATGATAGTAGTAGTAGTAGTAAAAGCAATAGTAGTAGTAGTAAAAGTAGTAATGATAGTTGTGGTAGTAGCAGTGGTTGTAATAGTAGTGGTAGAAGTAACAGTAGGGGTAGAAGTAGAAGTAGTTATAATTGTAGTAGTAAAAGTAATAGTAATAGTAGTAGTAGCAGCAGCAGCAGTAGTAGAAGTAGTTGTAGTAGGTAGTAGTAGTAGTAGTTGTAGAAGTAGTAGTAGTAGTAGTAGTAGTAAAAGCAACAGTAGTAGTAGAAGTAGTAGTAATAATATTAGCAGTAGTATTGATAATAGCAGCAATAGTAGAAGTAGTAGAAGTAGTAATGATAGTTGTGGTAGTAGCTGTGGTTGTAATAGTAGTGGTAAAAGTAACAGTAGGGGTAGAAGTAGTAGTTATAATTGTAGTAGTAATAGAAGTAGTAATAGTAGAAGTAGTAGTAGCAGCAGCAGTAGTTGTAGTAAGTAGTAGTAGTAGTAGTTGTAGAAGTAGTAGTAGTAGTAGTAGTAAAAGCAATAGCAGTAGTGGAAGTTGCAGTAGTAGTGATAATAGTAGCAATAGTATTAATAATAGCAGCAGTAGTAGTGGTAGAAGTAGTAATGATAGTTGTGGTAGTACCAATTGTTGTAATAGTAGTGGTAGAAGTAACAGTAGGGGTAGAAGTAACAGTAGTGGTAGAAGTAACAGTAGGGGTAGTAGTTGTAGTAATATTAGTAGTGGTAGTATTAGTCGAAGTAGCAGTTTCCAATTTTGAATAATGAGACAAGCAACAAAAAAATCATTTTTTACCATGTATCTGCTTGGTGCATTCACTAGCCGAACCAGTTTATGGAATTGCAAAAGGTCTTCAGGCACATTGAGTGTACTGCTATGTAGTGACACTGGTCTTAGGTTCACGCTCTCATCTGATGACGAATAGTTGGAGTCTTCATGTACAACTGGCACAAATCTCTGAGGGATAGCCGTCCTAGGGTAGTGTGCCTTGGTCACATAATCAGCCATATGACTAGTCATGTGACTGGACTGAGGTTCTGCCTCAGTGTAATAGGTCAAAGGTTCCTCTTGGAACTGCATATTGTCATCATAATCCAGAAGCTCCAGATGCTGATGATCGTCATGGTCGTCAAGTTGATCCAGGGACTGGCTGGCTTCAGTCTTGGCTAACCTGGGAGAGAGAAGGTAATGACTATAGGTAATGAGGGGTATTAGATAAAATATCAAATATTTGAACTCATAACTTACTTTTTAAAAATAGTTTGCATATAGGTATTGAGCCTTAATTCTTTAATATGTGGACTATACAAGTATGGTAGTCTGTAAGAAGACTTCCTCTTTTAAGGGTTTTATAATGGTAAAGGCATTAGGACAATAGCATTTTTCTCCACTAGGGTAATTTTTAGTATGTTCAACTTGTTCTACCTTTGATTAACAGTACCTGTCACAACAATTTGTTGTTATTGGTTGATTCTAAATTCAGGTCTTGCAATCTTTGGGAAGTAAGTTACTTATTTTTACGATCTTTGATTTAACCTACATTCTAAGCAAGTAAGTAATTTTGATGAACAATAATTCAACCATACAATAAGGCAATGGTGGAGGGGGGGAAGGGGGGGGAGGGCACAGGAGGTAAAGAAAAGAAATATGACAAACCATTATTAAGTGAGCTTACTGAGAAGATTTTTCTAGAACAGAGCTTCGATCCCACATGGTGAGGTGCTGAGGAGGTGAGTCAAACAGTAAGGAGCTGAGTAGCTTATGTACATGATAAAGAGCTGAGGAGGTAAGTCATACAGTAAGGGGCTGAGTAGCTTATGTACATGATAAAGAGCTGAGGAGGTAAGTCATACAGTAAGGGGCTGAGGAGTTTATGTACATGATAAAGAGCTGAGGAGGTAAGTCATACAGTAAGGGGCTGAGGAGTTTATGTACATGATGAAGAGCTGAGGGGGTGAGTCATACAGTAAGGGGCTGAGGAGTTTATGTACATGATGAGGGGCTGAGGAGGTGAGTCATACAGCAAGGGGCTGAGGAGTTTATGTACATGATAAGGAGCTGAGGAGGTAAGTCAAACAGTAAGGAGCTGAGTAGCTTATGTACATGATAAAGAGCTGAGGAGGTAAGTCATACAGTAAGGGGCTGAGGAGTTTATGTACATGATGAAGAGCTGAGGGGGTGAGTCATACAGTAAGGGGCTGAGGAGTTTATGTACATGATGAGGGGCTGAGGAGGTGAGTCATACAGTAAGGGGCTGAGGAGTTTATGTACATGATAAAGAGCTGAGGAGGTAAGTCATACAGTAAGGGGCTGAGGAGTTTATGTACATGATAAGGAGCTGAGGAGGTAAGTAATACAGTAAGGGGCTGAGGTGGTGAGTCATACAGTAAGGGGCTGAGGAGTTTATGTACATGATGAGGAGCTGAGGTGGTGAGTCATACAGTAAGGGGCTGAGGAGTTTATGTACATGATGAGGAGCTGAGGAGGTGAGTCATACAGTAACTGCTGAGGAGGTGAGTCATACAATAAGGGGCTGAGGAGTTTATGTACATGATGAGGGTCTGAGGAGGTAAGTTAAACAGTACGGGGCTGAGGAGTTTATGAACATGTGGAGGGTCTGAGGAGGTGAGTCATACAGTAAGGGGCTGAGGAGTTTATATACATGATGAGGGTCTGAGGAGGTAAGTTAAACAGTATTGGGCTGAGGAGTTTATGTACATGATGAGGAGCTGAGGAGGTGAGTCACACAGTAAGGGGCTGAGGAGGTGAGTCATACAGTAAGGGGCTGAGGAGTTTGTGTACATGATGAGGAGCTGAAGAGGTAAGTTAAACAGTATGGGGCTGAGGAGTTTATGTACATGATGAGGAGCTGAAGAGGTAAGTTAAACAGTAAGGGGCTGAGGAGTTTGTGTACATGATGTGGAGCTGAAGAGGTAAGTTAAACAGTATGGGGCTGAGGAGTTTATGTACATGATGAGGAGCTGAGGAGGTGAGTCATACAGTAAGGGGCTGAGGAGGTGAGTCATACAGTACGGGGCTGAGGAGTTTATGTACATGATGAGGAGCTGAGGAGGTGAGTCATACAGTAAGGGGCTGAGGAGGTGAGTCATACAGTAAGGGACTGAGGAGTTTATGTACATGATGAAGAGCTGAGGAGGTGAGTCAAACAGTAAGGGGCTGAGGAGTAAACACACATGTCGAGAAGCTGTAGCATTAACTTACATGGTCATGAGCTGTGGAGTTAACAAGATGTCAACTTAACCACTTCACCCAAGCCACCCTTTTAAGTTAAAATAATGTTCCTGCTACAATGAAGAATTAAAAAATTTAAGACTCAATAATCAGTTCCACTTACCTGCGTCTCTCATATCCCACCATATCCCGGCCTGCCTGAACCTTGTCTTTAAGGTCTGGCGTTGATGCCCATGCCGGGCGCCCAACTTTGAACTGCATCATGATGCCACCGGCATCCCGACTATCACTCTCATGCGTCTGATGCCCCAACAGCCAATCAGCTGTCTGTGTATTAGCTGCAATAAGTGCTTCCTTTGCTCTACGTTTCTGCAAGATGCTATGCTTTAACACTCCTGCGTTGGATTTTAATTTATCGCTCTGGAACATTGTGCCGTCCATTTTGGAAGTAGCCTCATCAAAGGAACTGCTTTTGTTAAGTGTCTGTTGTACTGCCTTCTCAAATTTTTGGTTGAATGTTACATATGGATCTTGTGTGCCTTTTATTTTTGATGTTTTGTAAGACTTGTTAGCTCGGGCATTTCCAGGAAGTTCTGTATATTTGACCGACCCTCGCTGAATAAAAGTAACACTGTTGTTATGATAATTATCACTGTTTGAACCAGTGCTATTGATGCTGTCTGTACTTTTACACACGTCTAATCGTAGTGATGAGACGAATATAGGTTGGTCATGAGACTTTGTTGTCTCCAATGGTAACGGAACATCTACTGTAAACATCACTGCTTTATCAGATTGCTGTCCGTGTGGTCTGTTATATGCTATTGATCTTAATGTTGGCTGCACAGTTTCATTTTCTTCATTTCCTGAGGACTGCCTTACACAGAATTTTAATTTCTCGCCAGGAACAGTCAATATGGCATTTTCTGACTTGTTTATGTTAGAATGATTGTTTGATTGTTTGTACATTTCAATGTTTTCTGAATGTGCTCGTAGGAATGGTTCGTGGTTGTCATGGTTACCAGGACATTGGTCATGGGGTTGCTGTGGTAATGTTTTCTGTTTCCTCAAACTGGGTCGGTTCCGCTTCTGCTGAATCTAAACAAATAGAACATGGTATACATTGCATAACAGTATGAGATATAAAAAATAATGCCAACAACAGACAAGACATGATTTTCATATTCACTTTTACAAAGTGCAGAAAATATAAGGAGATAAAACGTTTTAAGATATAGTTTAATTTAAACCAATTTGTGTAAAGTCAATTAGGATGTAAAATTTTTAATGGGATCATCCATTACTATTATTATTATTATTACCGGTTTTATAAAACTACAAAGTTTCTTTTTTTATTAAACGAGACAGCTTTATCTGCTTTAATAATCAATGTAACTTTCTAGTTTTTCCGACTTCAATTTGTAGACTACACCAGCAAGCTACCTGATGACTCTAATATAAATATGACCATGGTTCAAATATACTCTCTTTGTATCAGAGTAAACAATGATATGTTGTTGTCATTATATTGTCCCTTGTTCAAAGCATAGATGATAAATTCCATTTTCATTTATTTGGATTTCTTAAAAGAAAAACTTTCATACCCACAGTCCCCAGACAAATGCGGAGTTTAAATAAGTAAATGATTAAAAAGTTGTTCCCCGACCATTGTAAGACTATATTGTCTAACGTCACAATGTTTATAGTGTGTGCCACTTGTTTAAGTCTCTCTTGACTGTTTCCTTCATACAGGCGGTACTCAGGTAACTACATTAACAATGCAAGTTAATGGTCTTGTCAACATCTTGTGGTCAATTGACATACAAACACAGGACCCCCAAAACAATACACTACATTGAACCACTAGACAATATACACTTTATGTTAGACAGAAATAGTTCTGGTTTTAATATATTCAAAGTGGAACACTTCGCATTTTTTTCAAATAGAAAAAATTTCACAGATGAGACATTTAGTTACACATGTGCTGACATGCGACATGAGATAACTGCCACTGTTACTGGAAGATACTTATAACAGTAACATGTATGTGGTAATTTCACAATGCCTACACTGCATGATTGTCCTCAATATAATAAAAATTTATTTTCCCACTTTTTTTGGCTCCAACCCCCTTCTTTAGGGGTACAAACAATACACAAGTGTGTACTTTATCTAAGTGTTTACGGTAAACAGATATCAGCTAATTGTTGTACATGTACAGGTTTCGTCTGATGAAGATAAGCAGTTATTAATTATATATGAAGATTCTATTCTTTGTTTTTTAAACAACATTTGCTGACTTGTTGACTTGAATTATGAAAGTACTGAAATTAAAAAATGAGGTAATCATACATGTGAACTTTTTCTGAGGCCGAAGTGGGAGACTTTCACCTGCAATGTTATGTTTCTGTCATAAAAACAAAGTAGAAAGTTATCTGTTTACAAAAAGGGAGATTTCTGAAAATATGTACCCCTCGTTTTCAAGTAATTTTGACCCTTAAAAGTGGGAGTCTCCCTCCCAAAGTGGGAAAGTTCACGTGTATGGGTAAGGGTTCCGGTCGAGTCGTACCTCTGGTCAATTTGTGCCTGCTTTTTTCGGTCACTTCGTACCTTCGGATGGGTCACTTCGTACCTCTATTTGTGTGTATAGTTACACGGGTTAGCTGTATAGATACATAGGCTAAAGCCATATAGTACCTCTCCATTTTATAAGTTTTCTATTTGAAAATGTTTAATTGAAGATACATTTGAATTTGATATTACAATGTTTATTTATTAACTTGCCATTTTTTGGTAGAAACTGTGATATAAAACGAGCTGTCAATGTTATACTTTTGTTGAATGGTCCATCAATTGGATATAATTTTACAGGTTTGTTAAAATATTATCTCTATAAAACACCAGAATAAAGTAATTTTTATTTATTAATAATAAAATTGGATAAACGTAAATATAATATAGTAAAAACAGATAAATTCTTTACGATAATCTATTGCTACCGCTTTTTTTTTTCACACTTCATTTAATTAGCGTGTTTGGATCGTTCAAACTCGTGTTGGACTAATTGTAGCTATTATGTAATCACTTAACATTAATTATTGAGAGTTGCATTGACTGGCGGCACACTTTCTTTTAGTTCCTTATCATTGGTGAATAGTTTTTAAAGAATGATTACATTGCATTGATTGGCAGCTCACTTCTTTAATTGAGTGAATTTGGTCATTAATATTTCAATTTAAATTATTTCAACACATTAAGTGATCATTCAGTTATTATAATGTGCTTTAGTGTAAAGTTAGTGTTAGAACTTTTCTTCTGTAATGTATTGTCTATCATGTTAATGTGATGTTGTGTTGTGTAAATAAAGGTTGCTTGTCAAAACTTGTACTCGTGTTTTATTTTGAGAGGAATGATATGCTTTTTACATCACCGCTAAGTGTGAAGACAAACACCCTCAAGGCAAGAGAGGTGCGAAGCCCGTTTATCTATACACACAAATAGAGGTACGAAGTGACCCTTCCGAAGGTACGAAGTGACCCGTCCAAAGGTACGAAGTGACCGAAAAAAGCAGGTACGAATTGACCCGAGGTACAACTTGACCGGCTCCCATGGGTAATGTACATTGTAATTACATAAACATGTTTGCTCATTCATACATTAAAACAAGCAGGAAGTGAGTCCATTTAGTATGCCGAAACCAAGTGGACAATGTGCAAAAAAACTGATGAAATGTTTAATGAATTAATGGTGAAATGGTTTAGGGCTAAATCTAAAAAATACAACATCAAAATTACCGTACACAAACATTAGTAATAATAATACAACAAACCTAACAACATTATGAGCAAAGTGCATACAAACAATGCAGGTATACAGCTGGTCAGATGGACGCCCAGAGAACCAATATACGCTGCAAATCGAGGGTGTGCAAAAAATTGTGAAGTATTAATTGATTATGAAAATTTTAACAAATTATTTCATACTAAACTGCAGTTATTGGGAAACCAACAAAAGTAAAAAAAGAAGAGCAGATTCTTATATCATTAAAGGTAAAAAAATGGTTAAAAGGTTAAATGGGACACTTAGAATGCAGACATTAAAAGGAAACAGATCTTCATAATTATGGAAGCAAATAAAATTTTACAGTTTTTAGAAGTTTCGTAGCATTAAGGTCAAAGGAAGTCCATTATAATACACATAAAAATAACAAATAAAAACTTTATTTTTAATTTACAAATGCATATACTATTATCTACCTTTTACTTTCAAGATAAATGCTACTATTATTTTTATCTACAAAAGAAGAATCAACTACTTTTTCCCCTAAATTATCTCCATATCTTTTACTTTATCCTAACACAAGCTGGTACCCATAGAAACCTTTTAACATTCATTAGGTTATAAAACTATCATGCGTCAATATCAAACAGATTCTGAATTGTATTTAATGCTAATCAAAAAATAGAACTAAAATTAGTAAGAACTTACTTTTTTTCCCATACAAACATTACCAATTCCACAAAAAAATTCAATAACAGTCTAAAGGAAAAGCCAGTGGACAGTGAAAAAAGTCTACCAGTCTTTGTCTCATTAAATTTTATCTGTTCTAGAAAATTCTGCTAGTTTTTTTTCGGATGGCAGGTCTAGTGTTTTTCCATTTCATCTATGAAGACAGCAAAAGTCCTAAACAAATATAAGTATGTTGCACAGACATCTTGATTCCTTCATACATGTCAGGATCTGTTTGGTTTTTAAGCCATTGTTTGTAAATTCAAATCATTTAGTTATATCTACTATACATACCTGCTGAAGAAACATTACATTTAAAAACAAATTTTCTGCAAGCATAAATAAGTGTGAATGTTAGTTGTTGATGCAAGTCAAATTGCTACAAAATAGTTTGGACTTGTGAATAACCAACTTTAAAAGACCTGTCAATTTTAAATTTTTAATAGCAATGGTAAAAGTCGAACTAAGCCTGATTTTTCATTCTTCCTTCACATGACATGATTTTACTCTAAGTTTGAAGGGACTGTGATCAATTTATGCTTCGGCTACATAAAAACACACACACGCTCACACACAAAGAGGGGTAATTGAAATACCAGCATGACATGTTATGGTTCTTAGGCTTTTCAATGCATGCAACTATATAATGAGAATCTTTTATTTTACTGGTACATCTAATCCTATGATGGTTTTAATAACTCCTATAGTGGAAAAATTTCACCCAAAATCTAAAGAGTAAAACACTTTGACTCAAAGGTTATTGATGCCTGGTTGGGTGTTGCAGTTGTTGTTGTTTTTTTATAAAACTGCAAAAACCATTTGTGAAACTGAAACATGGATCTACTTTCAAATTCCGTCAGATGTCATAGCTATATCAGTGTTTTGCTGTTTTATTTAGTTTCCTCACAGTGACACATGTGGTTATATTGGCAATGTTCAGCCGATGTTTGGTGGAGTAATACCCCAGATTGTAGACTGGATACAACCATCGGTGCATCACAGGTCATGTCCTCACATGAAAGTTCTCGCCCCAGCTGGGATTCAAACCCACGCAGTGAGGGGCTGAAGACTTACAAGACGGTGACTCTTACCACTCAGCCACTAGCAAATTCCCCTCTATAGCAGTGAAAATCATACAAACTATGCCAACTATGATTGTAGATGATGATCTATCACTAACAGTTAAGGTGACTATATACGCAACATGTATTTTAGTTGCTCACAAAAACAGATAACTGAAACAGTTTTAGGAAATTTGTCTAACGAACAAACCGCTTATTAGATAAGTGAACTAAAATACTTTTAAATCTAGAAAATAATCCATCTATAATATAACTGGGTATTAATGCTTACATTACAACTGGATGTATCTAGCAAAAAGAATCAATATATAAATATAGATACAATGTATACACATAAACAAAGAATATCATCTTACTGCCCCTTATGAACTGACCACTAACAATTGTCCTGCTCCACTATAAAAATAAACAGCGTCTACATACTATCCTAAACATCTGATGATTTTAAATTGTTTTGCGATTTTAACAGTGCGGCTCTTTTTCGATCAACACCCTATAATGGAAATAGCTGGAACTATTTCTTGTCAAAATAGGGATAGTTGAATCAATTTGCATTCTTCTCTCATTCTGGATAAAACTGGGACATTGTGTTTGTTCACAAACTCTTACAGTGTTTATGTTCAGCCTCTGTTAAATATCGTGAATACAGGGCAGATGTCTCCAGCTGGGAGCTACCAAGTCAATATCTGCACAATTTGCAGCTTTACATCTATAAGTCCCTATTGATAAGTTTTGTTAACTCTGCATCAAGAATATTGTATAGGTTAGTTACAAATATAGCAGGCTATGGGCCTATTGTTCTGTGTAGGCGCAGATGTTACCTATATTAAAGTATTAAAGGGAAATGACTCTGGGTGTACAATTATCTTTGGTATTTTTTTGTATGCAGAGTTAACTCTGAAGTACAATTACATATGGTAGCTCCTGTACAAAGTAGTTACTCTCCTCTACCACCTGGCCACTTACTATTTGTGTTCAGGTGAATATTTCATTAAATGAAAGTAACTGCCACTTTAATAACATTTAATAATTTAGTTTCAGTTGATCTCCCCTGACCAATAAATTTAGTAATTTAGTTTTAGTTTATCTCCCCTGACCAATAATTTTATATTGCCAGATGTTACTTACATTACAGGGAAATAACTCAAAATGTACAATTACATATGACAGTTCTAACAGTAACACACTGAAGCTTACCTTCTCAGACCATACATTTTTATGTTTAGATGTAACTTATACTAAGGAAATTACTATGAATGTACAATTTCAAATAAAAGTTTTTGTAAGAGATTGTTTCCCTTGGCGACTAGTTACCCGGTATTTATGTTCAGATCTTAAATAATCCTAGCTGTACAATTACATTTTGATGTTCTTGTTTAAGGAAAGTTAACCTTCCCTAACCTCTTGTTGTATAGATGCATGACCATGTTACTTATGGCAAAAGGAAATAAATCAGGGTACACAATTTGGAAGTTCAAGATAAAGTGGTTTCTTTCTCCTGAAACATACTTCTGCACAGGCGATATATATCAATGAAATAATTCTGTGTATAAACCTCCTATAAGAAATATTTTTGTTTAGGGTGGGTTATCTCCCCTGTCCCATACTCTTGTGTGTCCTGATATTATTTATATTAAAGGGAAATACTATGTATGTAAAATTACCTTTGGTAGTTCTTGGAAGAGGTGGTTTATCTCCCCTGACCCATCGACATCAGCAAAACCCGAACTATCTGACTGAGTGCTGAGGGATTTCTCCATAGGGGCTGAAATAGGCATCAATAGATACATTGGTCTTATAGTATTGACTTTTTATTATGGTTTTACTTTTTTATTTTTTTACCAAACATAGCACATACATATTAATGGTCATCGTGGTTCAATCCAGGTATTATTGGAGGAAGACTCCATACAAAATGTCTGGGTAGGACCTCCATAGCACATCAGGTTTGCTGTGAGACATTCCCATGTGGTTTTGCTCAGCTGGAACTCAAACTCCCATACTTAAAGGTTGAATTACGAAAAGTCACAGCCTCAAACCACTGTACTGTATATATGAAATAATTGTATTGATTGAAAAGTAAGGTAGGTTTTCCTAAATATTGCACACATTCTTTCTATTTCTGTTACAGTTAATTTATTTATTTATTGGGGTTTTACGGCACACTGACACTAAACAGGTCATACAAAGTTTAATGTGAATAGAGCATAAAAAGGTTAAAACTAAACTATGTAAGTAAAATACAGAAAAATATAAAAATCTATAAGATTAAAAAAATGTGAACTATAATTGAAAATAGGTTAATATATTAAACCGTCTAAAATGTATAACGGTTGCTAAATAAACAGTTTAAAAATTTATAACTTATTTTCTTAGTGTTAATCACAATATTTGACAAGATGGCACTATCAACATTTAAAATCAGCATAGATAAATCTTAAATTCAGGGAAGTGTTTATGTCAATAAAAATGTTTTAAAGCTATTAAAACATGGCTACAAACATTTTGTTAATCTCACCAACCTTTAGTTATCTATAAGGTTACATAATAAATACACGTGTATTCAAATAAATCTGTTTAAGGTCTATTCAGGAATATTGCCAGTGTCAATCATTGTGTGTTATTTTTGTTTGTTGTTTTGTTGTTGTTTTGTGGGTGTGGGTGTGTGTTTTTGTGTGTGTTGTTGTTTGTTTGTTGTTGTTTTGTTGTTGTTGTTGTTTTTGTTGGGGTTTTTGTGGGGGTGGGGGGGGGGGGGATATTATTGTACACAGTAAATAAAATAGAAGCAGAGTTTTTAATCCAAATTATAAGTGTTTTTTTCTTTGAACTACAGACATTGTATTAAAACTGATAAAACACCAAATACTTAATTTATGACAATAAGCTCATTTTATCTTACAAAGTTAATAGAATATATCTTTCGATCTTTTAACTATGTTCTTTTACTGATACATATGCAAGAATAATAAAAATAGGGTGCTTTTTTTAATTCTTAAACTATCATGCAACAAAAAAGATGGTCATGATGAGCCTGAATCACTCACCTTGGTTTTCAGTATACTTAACATTTAATCACTAGACTAAGATATACACAACTGTGCCTTTGGCTAAGTAAATACTTGCACACTTTTAACACATCATGATTTCAATGCAGATAAAAATTCTGATAAAGTTCTGTACAAAATTAGGACAAAAAAAACAACAACAAAAAGCTTTTAGGGTTTTCCCAGGGTTGTTCAATGATTTGACCTAATGACCTACTTCTTGACTCCTCATGATCCAGTTACGAACTCATCCAAGATTTTATGCAGACAAGCAGTCTGACCAGGCTATGTAAGATTGAATTGAATGTAGCATCTTAAGTGTTTACAAGCTGCACCACAGAGAATGAACAGTGGACAAAGGGGTATCAGAAAAACTCGCTTTCTCAAATATATTGACTAAAGTTTACAATATCTTTGATAAAAGATAAATTTACAATCACTAAAAACCTTGTAAAGCAAGCAAAAATTTATTGATTTCTATTTGATGGACTGGGTCTTAACACCTTTAAAAGAAGATATATGTAGACATACTTTTAGACACAACACGTAGCAATTGACAATGATATGCAAGCATTCAGGTTTTATTTATTCCTTCTGGATACTCAGATATTTTTTATTTGATTTTGTTATAAACTAAATTCTGGGCATGTACATAGCAGTTGCATCAAGTCACCATAAACATACTTTGTTCCTGGGCCTTCAGAAGAAACATACCTTTAGAACTATAATATCTGCACGATTGTCCATTCATATCCTCAACACCATTATCTGCGCTGGAGATCTGATATAAAAAACATAAAAGAGGGTGAGAAAGAAAATACACAAAATAAAGCTCAAATAAAGGTAATAAAATGACAATAAAAATATTATAATTTTAAACATTTTATAATTATTTTTTTATCTTTTCTGATCGTCAATGAAAATGACTTAAATTATACAGAACATGAATGCCAATTCAGTATGTTATTTCTGTACATCTTGAAAAAAAATTTGTTATAGACGTTATGTAGGGTTGGAGAAGTATCAAAAAAGGTAAGCATATAATTATACCAGTTTTACAATAAGAAACATGTATTAACTCTGTGTTATTGACCAATTGATCAATGTAAACACTCCAAACAAAATTTTACCATGATCTGACCAATCAGAGAACATGATTCAGTGGCACATGCTCACTTCTTTACATCTGATACATGTAACTGTGTGGAGAAATTAATGTGTCTTTAGTAAGTTGTTCCTTAAAATTTAAAAGTATTTATGCTTGGGCATTGTATAGTTCAATGTAAAGATCTTTAATTTGATTGTTGATTTAGATCAGATGACAGTTCATTGTAAAGTTCATCAAGGTGAAGAAACAATGAAAAGTTATTTTATGATATCTAAGCAAACTATATTCGAATTTCTATCATTTTATACACACAACCTAACATTATGCAACATCGCCTAAACTGCATCGAATTTTGTAAATAAACATTTTTCATGATCTGACATTTCAGTGATTGTCAGAGTTGACCCCTGCCCTGTTGGGGTGTGGTTTAAATGGCTCTGTTGATTGGTTAATTAAGAAATGTGCAACAACAAATGGAAAGCTACACTAACCTCTTCAAGCTCAAAACTTTCCTGAGGTGGACAAGTAGTTGGTTTCAACTGACTCATTAAGATGGCCGACGTGTTGTCATTGGCAACCAGATTCTTCCTATCATTCCAAGCACCTGACCCATCATCATCACTGTAAAACCTATCGCCAATTTCCTCCCCATAGCCTGGAAGCACTGTATTCAGGGTGCAGCAGGAGCCTGTCGACTCAGAAGATGTATCTTGGTGCAGCAGGTTATGAAACTCCGGTGCTTGCATGACAATACCGGGACTAAGGTCTCCGTATCTGGGCGTTGAATCACCGTCAAAAGCATCAGAATCCTGTGGCACTAGCGTGTTACTTGAGTCTGACCTCATCACGAGAGAGACAGCACTCAGCTCATTGGAATTTTTCCTAGAAGTCTGCACACAGCAGGATTTGTTCACGGTATCTTTACATCTTGGATCATTATCATTAATGTCTGTATCTATCACAATACTAACTGGCGGCATTGGATCCTCCTCAGTAGGACTTGGCGGTGACGAGAAATCAAACTCTGACTGGCCATCACGCAACGATTTTTCAAACGAGAACTTCATGTCATTCGGTGTCTTTGGCGTACCTACTAGTGTTGATTGTGTAGAGTCAAGATTTTTTGACAATTTGGGTCGATTGCTTTGAAAGTCATGATAATAATCTCCATCATCAACAACCTGTGACATGAGCCCTTTAACCTGTCTTTGTCTAAGATAACCTATTGAGTTCTTATCACTCACGCTGCCCTCCTCGTCCTCCTCTTCTTCTCCATTTTCATGATCAGAATAGAACACTGGTACATCATTTGCTTCCATACTTTTCCTGATTGTCTCCTGATATTGTTTCCGTAAATGGCTTATAGAATTCTGTTTTACAAGCTTCTTCTGTGGGCTCTGTTCGTATGAATCAAAGCTCTCAAGAGAAGAGTCCGAGCTAAACCTCTCACTGAAACTCCGCAGAACGAGACCGTTGTCAAAGCTTTCACCGCTACTTTCACTGATGTCAGACTGATCTGTAGCAGTTTCAGATGGCTCATCCTCTTCCTTGGTAAAGGACCAGTTTTTGCTACGTGTGCTACGAACGCTGTCTTGGAATTTCTGACGCTTTTCAGCAGCACTCAGCCTTTTGTGTTTGGATGCATCAGGTTCACAAGAAGGCTCGGTAAGGGATTTGGTTTTGGGGAACATATAGTCCTTGCCATAGAAACCTTGGCGTGCCAGGGCTTGTCGATTGGGAAAGTCTAAAACACTTGGCAACATGCTGATCTTCTTAACTTCCTCATCTGAAATGAAATAAAAATATAAGGAATTAAATAGTTTGTTTTTTGCTTTGTGATGTATGTTGAACATTTGTGTTTATCATGGAGACTTCTACGTTTTATAAATATTATGAAATATTATTAAATTAACATGAAAATTTGTACATGGAGACTGTGGTATGGAACGTGACCAGTAATAAAAAAGCCTGCATTTGATTCATGGTTTAACTTTTCATATTTATTTTTGTTTTTTATTACTAAGCTTCCTGTACAATATATTATCAAGAGAAATTCCAGATTATCTTTGATGGAATCACATACACACTCTGTGTCAGCTGGAAGACCATCTAACTTGAAACTCGGTGATGAGAAGATTTCATTTGTTTATACACAGCCTTGACACAATTTTGGTCATATTGGTTACTCAGTCCACATCCTGAGGGGCTGTGGAGTAATAAGGTTTCTCTAGACTGCAACACCAATAGCTTGGTGCATAACTGTTTAACAGTTTTAGTATGATTTGTTTGGTTAACAAAATTTTAACCAAAACCTTTTTTTCTAAGTGATATAAATATATAAGAATTTCATTTAGAATGTATCATGCGCTATGCTCAGGAGATGGTAAAATCTATAAATCATGTGGGAGAAGTGTAAAATGGAATATGTATGAATGATATGGGAGAGGCATAAAATCATTAAAATGGCATGGGTATGAAGGAAAAGGGTCAAACAACCTTCAGCTTGATTTCCACAAGATATCACTATTCAAGCAGACCTCAACAGTAATGAAGTACAACAAATTTCCGAGCTTCTGTTTGGATACAACATGAATATTCATATCAGGCTCATCAAGAACAGTTTTGGTGTCCCACTAAAAGTCTTGCCGTTATTATGAAACAGTGTTTCCTTGAAGCAGATATAATACTGTGAATAGCATGCCAAGCACACCTAGCATGATACCACATTCTGGTCCAGTTACATTATCCTGACATCAGTTGCTTGTTGTGCCGGGTTTTGAACTGGGAACCTCCGTACCTTAACTCAACAATCTACTCACTGAGCTATCAGGTATGAAGATCTGGGTTTTGAACTCGGAACCTCCATACCTTTAGCCAACACTCTACTCTACTGAGCTACCAGGTCTGAAGATCTGTACTCTTACAGTAATTCTTCAACTATGTTTATACCTGGACTTTTTGGTGGGGACCTCAGCCCATGGATGAATCTGACCCCATGCATCAGTGTGGACAGTGTGTTCGAGCGCTGCATGGTGCCTGAAAATAGTTGAATAAAGATTACTTAAGCATACAATAATCAATGACAGAAGGTCATATTATCCTGACATCGGGACAACCAGTCATGGAACTACTCTTATAGTAGCTTGAGTATTGGTGAACTTTACCACTAACAGTTTTTACTACTTAGGTATGTCATTGCCTAGGTTTGAATGTTGGAGCCTACCTGGAGCCAATGCTCTGATTTGCTACCAGTCCCAGTTTAAGACCAAGGATCATGATAGATTAACAGTAACATAGTTCACCATTATTAACATTGCTCCAAAATCTTTGTTTAGGTAGCAATGAAAACTTAAATGCATAATTTAAGTCTTATCATTCGTGGATTTGTTTTTTTCATGTTTTTGCTAAGCCAATCACAATTATCACTCTTACCGGCCACAGACCTGCACAACTAAGGGTTAATTTGTGGACTAATTAAGCATAAAATCTTTAATTACATGCAGAATTTACACAAAACAATACTTCAAACTGTTTAAAAAGATTAACAAAATTAGGTAAATTTTCTAATTTCTATAAATGTAATATGAACAAAAGGGTTAAACAATTTTTGTCATATGCTAAAAACAGAGCATCTATCTGACAGCTCAATTTGAAAATGTGAACGCATTTATTTAACTGAAAATATTCAATAAACAATAGAACAAAGGTTAGGTGTAATTACAACTACCATGACATAAAAATATCAGTAACAGCATGTTATTTAGTTCTGATACATGCAAAAATATAAATATATAAACATGCATGTAAATATACTAAAATGTCTATTTTTTTTTGCAAATCACAAAGTAAACAAATCAAAACAAAACATACATACTGTAGAAATAAAGTAAACATGAACAAAAATGTAAGCCAAGACAAGACCCTGTCACAGACAGTATATCCCCCACCGATTGGTGCTGGTTTGAAGAAAGGGTAAAGACAGAATTTGCAGAAAAGGATAATGGGAAGAAACAGGTAAATAATTTTTCAATATACAACTTTGTTGAGAAATAGCAAGGAAATGAACTTCAGACGGATGGAACAATGAAGGGACGGAGAATACCAAATCTGTATCTCCCTTCAATTCCATCGGCGGGGGCGAGCAATAATTCAAAATATTTAATTTATGAGCTATAGGATTAGGAACAGTTAAAAAAAAATTAAGATTTGTATCATCTTCTGATTGGTCAGATTAATAATAAGGGCAGGGGCATGGCCCACATCTGACCAATCAGATGAAATCATTGTCTTAGTCTAAAGGTGAGGTCTCAGAACTCCTACACAGTTGTAACAGAAATATAAAAAATAAGCAAAGACCTCTACACATGCACACAGGTCTTTTGGAAATCAGCCTGGCCCAATGTTAACAAGCAAAGAATTATTTAAGTTATCATGAAATATGATTTTAAAAAATCACTTTATACTTAAACTGAATAACTCAGTGTATGTTTTTATGTTGCTTACATTGCACCGACACAATTATGCTCATAATGGCGACATCCAGTTAACTATTGGTGGATTTGGACAGATGTCATAAATTTATAAAAACTATTAATAAAAAAATGCTTTAAACAGATAAAATGGGAGATAGTGCATTCAAAAGTAGATGTAAAAAATTAAATGTGCTCAATTATTAAAACTTACATAAAAATGCAAAGCAAAATAGCTATAAGCATTGCAGACAACTTAAGTGATTAAACTGACCAAGTAACATTTTAACTATAAAGGAAGATATGTGTAAATAAATAAAATCATGCAAGGTAAAAAACACATGGCAAATTGAACAACAATCATTCCTCACTTGAGTCTTTTTTTTTAAACAAATAACTACTGATTTAAAGAAAACTGTGTATTAGTTCATTGGACGATAAAAAAAATCATTTTTTATAATACTTAATAGTATAAATCTAAAAATAACTCACTCTCATTATATTACTATTATATTTCCTAGAAAATCCATCTCATATAGATTTAAGGCTTGATATCAGCAATTGTCATTTTTGTGCTGAAAACTGTATGTAATAAAATATCTTAATCACACAAACAAACAAGGAATATAAAGTCAAACTTGAATAATTATGTCCATCAGGTAAACATTTAATGGAAAAACAAAACAAACATAACAACTAGTGATTTGCCACAAATGTTTCATATACATTAAACAATTATAACATAAAGACCAAACAATTCAAAATCATAGTGCCAGAATGTCTACAAAGAATATCACAAAAGCAAACCAACAAGATTACTAACTAAACAATGCAACAAAATTTAAAAACAACAACAACAGTAATGTTTATTATGTCAGAATAACACAATGAATTAGAATGGGAGAATAATAAAGAAAAATTAGTGAATAGTCTCCCCTTAATACATCCTATATGCAAGTAGGTCCTTTTATTTGGATTGCTCCAAAAGAACTGAGATAAAGTCTACAGGTTCCAACTAAAAGGACCTTCTTACTTTTTGGACTACATTGGCTATTATTTGACAATTTTCTCCATTGAATAGACAACAACATGGACAAAAAACAACAACATAAGAACAAAACACTAACCAATCATAATCTTACTTGGAAGTTTGAAAGGGGGGGGGGGTTAACTCTAACAATCATATAACAAAGGCGGGTAACTATAACTGTCAAAATAAAAAAGAGGCATGTGACTCTAAAGATACAAGTACTCACCTGGAATCCTCCAATCCAATTCTGGGGGCTCATCCTCATAGTACATATATGGGGGAAATGTGAACATATTCCTATCCATGGTCACAGTCCTTAGTTACCACAATGTTGTTTAATAATCCAATTTATCCTTTAAGGCAATGGCTTACATTTATGTTGCTTCCTTTATTATGTATCTTTTTATGTGTTTCCTTTCTTACTTTTCATCCAATTGAACAAAAGACACACCCTGTTTTGCCCTGGTATAGTGTCTTATCAACCAAACCTGTCAGACATTAAACATTTATGAAAGGTGGTGAAAAGACACATCCATGTTTTAACTTGAAGTTTAGCCTGCTAAGCACATATTTAAATGGTTTAGGCTAAGAATGAAGATCCAAATCAGTCGGGTCCCTGCTGGGAGCTGACTTACCTGAACCGAAACTTTTTGTTGCTAAGTCTTTAGCAATGTGTCTTGTTACCTCTGTAGTTGTAAGCAAATAATGAAGACTTTTAAAAAAAATATAGAAAGATATGGATTAAAAATCCCAAGGTTATTCCAATTTTCCAACCTTTAACATATACTGAAAGACTTATGCTCATTAAAACTGAATTGTGACATTTCTGATAATATAATTGTATCTTTACTTCTTTATACATTATGACAAGTAATGTAATTATGTGTCCTTACAATATTTGTCCACTGTCTGTATTTAAAAAACTGGATAAATATAATGTTGAAGTCCATAATCCATACTAAACTTGAAAAAAAAAACCGCCAATTTTCTCTACAAGAAAAAAACAACCAGAAAAAATAGTTCTCATACTTTCATACACCAAGTGAATGAATTAATCAAAAATAAGATAAATGAATTACTAAGTCACTAAAATCACTCAACATCACACATCCAAAAGTCACCTGATCTGACAGCTACCTCCTTGAGTGAAAACATACAGCAGACCAGTGTGGCAAAGTAGGTAGTGACTGATTACATTTGAGGCAGTAGGCCAAAGTCTTACATACAACGTAGCTCCCACTTCCTACATTGGAGGTATTATTAAAACTGACCAATGGCAAAATTTAACAATTCCTTGCTCAAGAGTTGAGCATCATAAAACACATAAGTCAGCTGTATCACCAAATATATAAATAATTAATGTGTAAAGATGTCATTTATGCATATTTCTTTTTCAAATTAATCAAAACAAAGCAAGCTTATTATGACAATGCCTTGCAAAAGACCCCATATTTAGAATACATACACATCCATATGATTAAATAAATGGTAGTTAAATCCAGGTCAACATTACGAAAAAAAGTCTTGTACTGATACTACACTAATTTTTTTTTTATTAAATCTTAGTTCAACTTCCTGATTTGTTTATCTTTTATCTGACAGCATAGCATTGGCAAAACGTGCAGATAGGCATGTATTATGAAATGGCCTTTTATCAAAGTCCCTGTGACTCTTATCTGTTACTACTCCAGACGATTTGTAGCTATCAGTCTTAGCATGTTCAAAATGGCCTTTTATGTCTAAGTGCAAAATGCACTGGGTATTATACATGTATGTTTGGACAAATAATAAATTAACGCTAACACTCCCACATTAACTATATGGACCTATATATATTTTATTAATTGATTACTTTTATTATTTCATTTTTTTAAAATTCAAGCATCCCAACCGAGGATGACTAATAAAATGACTCTGGGATCACTTAAGGGTTGTTATGGTGAAAAATGAACAACCATTTTAGAATTTTTAAGAATTTAAATTCAATAACCTGATCGAACAGAACTTTTATCTAAAAAACTGATATGAATTTAATTGTTTTATCTCGAAAATTGAGCAGCTTTAACAAAGACAATGTCATTTTATTAACACTTATGGGAATGGTGTATTGAAAAACAAAGAGCTTAACATTGTAATGATTTTACCTGGACATCAATGTATATTAATGAAAGACAAGTGTATCAAAAAATAATATTATTTTTGCAAGGATTATATAATGTTAACATAAAGAACTTTATGTAGTATATTTCAAAATCATCAAAAACAATTGTATACTACTAAAAAGCATAAAGGATTTAAGTTGTCTTATTTAACAATATAGTTTCATTTACTGACTTGGATATACAATAAACATAAACTTGCCAAAAGTCTGGAACATGCTGTCTCATTAGATATCCACAACCCAAAAATGCCACCTATTTTAATCCTTTAGAAACCATTTGTTTTTAAACCAATGTAAGAATGACTAACAAACAAAACTACAAGAACTAAAGTAAGAACAAACAACAACATAAAACTGCAATACTGTTGCTACATTTCACGACACTTGCCAAAACAGAGACATTTTAATAAAAATAAATACTTAAAAAAAAAAAGATCGCATTAAACACAATTGTAACCAAATGCAATTTTAAAATGTTACTAACCATACTGATTGACAGGATTAAAATACGGATATCTCCAATAATTGTCACCCATTTCCCCTCTGTAAACTGATGTCTAACAATTGCACAAAGGAAGTTGCCAGTTCAAAATTTCTGCAATTTATGATTTTTATCTCAATTATTTGGGTCATGAGAATGTGCACTTTGTAACTTGGTGCAGTCTTTACTCAGATAATGACAACCCACGCACAAACTTAAAGATATGAGGCTATAAATGAAAGTGGTTAAAAGTATGATGTTGCTTTCTTTTAATGTCCATATTAATCATATTAAAAAGTACTCATTAAATCTGGTTTTTCACTTAATTTGTACAGTCTAATTCAAAGCACAAATTGATATGGTTAATGCAACAAGTGTAGATCCAGATTGTGCAGTTCCCCTGGAAGCTATCGGAGATTTTTGTACTTTTGCTTTATGTTACAGGGCATCAACACAATGATGTTAGTATTGACATGGCCCAGCTAATTATTGGTGGAGAAAAACTACAGAAATGTCTAGGTAGATCCACTGGCACACAACAGCCAGAAGACCTACCTATGTCTAGGTAGATCCACTGGCACACAACAGCCAGAAGACCTACCTATGTCTAGGTAGAACCACTGGCACACAACAGCCAGAAGACCTACCAATGTCTAGGTAGATCCACTGGCACACAACAGCCAGAAGACCTACCAATGTCTAGGTAGATCCACTGGCACACAACAGCCAGAAGACCTACCTATATGAAAGTTCTTGCTCCGACCAGAATTCAAACCCATGCAGTAAGAGGCTGAAGATATACATGTAAGTCATATTACTGCTCTGCAGTGTCTGCCCGCGAACTGGATCATTATTATTTGCTGCTTAGTACCGTATATGATAATATATCTCCTGTGCATGTAGAGGAAAGAAAATAAGTATTTCATGTTTTGCTTATTTACAAAGGAAGGATGATTAGGGTGGACATTCTGCCATTAGTTTCACAAAGATAGCTCTTTGTATTGTATAAAACTTTAATCATTTCATTTAAAATAGACATTTATTTACTTCCTAGAAACACCATTCAACCAATTAACATAAAGCATATCTTAACAATGTTTCCAGCAATAAATATTTTATACAAATTTTTTTATACTATACATTTTTATACAATTTTATGTTCAATATTTCTATTTTAAAATACATTATACAGATGTAGTTTTTTATCCAACATTATTGTTTTGTTTTGTGTTACATCGCACTGACACAATTATTGTCATGTTGGCGACATCCAGTTAATTATTTGTGGAAGAAGACCACAGACTCATTTCTGGGTAGAACCACTGACATACTGCAGGTTAGATAGAAAACCTCTTTTAGAAAGTTCTTGCCCTGACCAGGACTCCAACCCATGCAGTGGGTGGCTAAGGAGTTTTAAGTCAGCAACTCTAACAGCTTGGCTATGGTCGCCCCTCATCAAACATTAATATCCTCCTGGGGATGTAGTCAGCAATAATAATAGTTATTTATTCTCAAGTTATTCATAAAACTAAGAAATTTCCTTTAAGATTGATAAATATTTAGAAATTTCATTTGAGATCGTTTAATACTAAGATATTTCCTTTAGAAGAAATTTCCTTTAAGATTGACATCTACTAAGAAATTTAATTTTAGATTGATAAATACTAAAAAAATTAATTTAAGATTGAAAAATACTAAAAAAAAAACATTTAAGAATGATACAATTTAAGAAATTGTTCAAAATTAAATGGTTCTATTAATGAATTTGAAGAAATTGTTTATATATCTAATGAAATGTTTCACGATTTAATGTAATTTCTAAGTAAGAAAAAATTACAAAGATTCTTAATGTGTACAACCGCAGGAAGATATCTATATAAGGTCATGTGGGTTTTTGAAAAAAAGAAGAAATGAAGCAATTTCAGGGCATCAATTAATCAAAGAAACTTCTCACAAGGCGTGTATTGTCTATTCAATTAAATGTCATATACGTAAGCACAACCAAGACACACAATTTTACTCCAATGAGAATGTCAGTGTATGAAGGATGATTCATGGAACATGAAAAGGATTTTTTACCAGTTTAGTTTGGGTGTTTCATATATTGCGCCAAAACAGTTGTTACCTTTACTTTATTAAGTGCTGTTATAACCATCATAACTGTCTATGCAAAGTATAAATAAATATAAAAAAAAAAAAAAATCAAATGCATTTTTTACAAGGCCTGGTGGCATCGTATAAGTCTCAGACAAAAACAACAACAAAAACAAATAAATTTACCATATACCCCATCTAGGAAGGCCAAATGCCACCGTTCCATATCAGTTACATGAAACTATCATGCCAAGAATGAAAGTTAATCAAACAAACATAACCAAAATTATAAACTTAAGTTAACACCACCAGAACATCACTTGCATGACATACAACCCTCAGGTTATCACCATTCTATTTCTTTGTCTTTCAGATTTTACTTGGAAACAAAGAAAAATCAGTTAGGGAACCATTAAAAGAATAAAAAAAATAACACAAAAGAGTTCTCCTACACCCCCCCCCCCCCCCTCCTCCAAAATAGCTGGACATTGTCATAAAACAACATAAAACACCATAAGGTAGTTAGAACATCAAACATGACAAACTTATAAGGTCATATATACTGACTCAAGTTTTGCAAATGTCACAACCCAGACAGGTAGGATGGGTGAAACAGAGGTTAATGGACATATTGCCACCATCCCTGATACTTTAAATGACATAACCATTTGTCTCCTTCATATCATGCACATTAGCTGACCACACAAACAACACTTGTTGAAAACTTTCCATATACATTAGAAAAGGTGTTAGATGAAACGAAAACTATGATGTAATTTCTAAAATACATAACGCAAAACAAAATAATGGTCATTTTGGTGACTGATTGTTATAGTAGGGGGGGAAGACCCCATAAAAAAGGCAAAATAGTACCAGTGCAGCATTTGCAGGTCATCTAGAATACCGTCCAACATGACAATTTTAGCACAACTGGGACATTCAATGTTTTGCAATGACATGGACGTGAAACCATGCAGTGAGGGACTAACAGACTATATTAAGGCAATTACTCACTTAGCTATTGGTACCCTTTAATGGGGTTGAATGAGAATTATGGGATATCTTACTACCACTTTTCAAATAATTCTCATCAGGTGGTGTCTACATATTTTTTTCCTTAAATCTTAAAATATATGCTTAGATGTCAGAATATTCTTAAAGTTACCTTTAAGTAATTACTTAGTAATTAAAAGGCAATTACATAGTTTTTGTAAGAAAAAAAAAGGTAATAATATAGTTCTTTATGGATTCGATCCCTTATCAATGGCTATAATTTTCGATACTATAGCCTTTAACTAAACATGATCCTAAATTCCCAACCACAGTCAACCACTAATTAATGTTCTGTTTCCTGTTCCCTTTAAATCCTGGATAAATGGAGTTCAGTTCTTATTGGCAAATAACAAACCATAATCCTAAATCCACAAAAAGTAATCAATTCACATATCGCATATTTCCCTTTTTCTCCTCCCAGTTAAATAGCTTGATTTGATTGGTTCTGCGCAATCAGACCATTGTAAGGGACTTTGTATTTGAAGCTGATAAGACAATGCCAACTCCATAACAAGAGAAATATTCTGATATCTCCTGCAGTGAAATAATTAGTGATAATAAAATGCTTTTGTTGTTAGAATTGTTTAATCCTCATAGTTGAGGTATATCGTTGTATCCCCCAAAACATGTTATTTGATCAATGATACATGGACAGGTGCACAACTAGGATCTTATTGGAGACATCCAGTTATACATAATGGAGGAAGACCCCAGACAAAAGTCTTGGTAGAAGTCCTTCTGCTCTGGAAGACACCTTGAAATGAGAATTTTAACCTCCAATGGGACTCTCACCACGGATGGATCCAGGAGGGCGGATGTATTCACCCCCTCCCCCACTACCAGGTAAAAGAGTAGAACTGTGAAAACACATGTAAGCTTAAAATTACTAAGCTTTTTGTTGACTGGTTAGTCAAATTTAGGGTCCCTTACTGTGTATATATATCTAGTATTAACTGCAATAAAGTTGAAAGAATCTTGATACATAATGCACCACTCCCGCACCCCCACCAAAATTTTCTGGATCTGCCCCTGACTCCCACCTGTGTGGTATGGTGCTGAGGAGTTATCAAGTTAGTGACAATAACTACTTGACCATGGCTACCCAACTCACAAAACTGAAGTGTCATTTAATGCAGCACACTGACACAATTATGGTCATATTGGAGATGTCCAGCTAATTATTGGGGAGGGAGACTCTAGATTAATGTCTGGGTAGAACCCCTTGTTAGCTGGAAAACCTCACCACATGAAAGTTCTCGAACCCAGGTGATGTGAGAATGAGAAGTTACAAGTCAGCTATAGTCTTACTGCTCTGTCACAGGCGACCCTGGAATGCTTTGTTAAATGACTGTATCTTAACTATAAGCAGTGCTGCTTTATTTTCTTGTTTACTTGTTTTGACATGATATTGGTATATAACATCTACACAGGTATAGTCTCGGATGCGCTCGGCCAACTATAAATGGACAAAAATTTCCAGACTGATACAGGGGTAGACCTACCTATGCACCTTTATGAAAAACCAGCGCCACAAATCAGGTTTTTTCCCCAGACTGAGACCTAAATCTTTAAAGCCAGGAGCTGGGCAAGTTTCCAGTAGTGACTCTAACACGCAGCACTGGCATGATAGATTGAATTGGAAATTATATTACCTCTGATAATGCTGCATGTATTAGCCGTGCAAGATATACAGTAGAATTTATCAACATTACGAACACAAAAATGATCAACATGCTTATAAATCTTTCAGCTGTCTCATTTTCTTCGAGGAAAGATTATGGTAGTTTGGTTGGGTTTTTTTTTATTATAACTGTCAATTTATTAGCCACCTCCCTCTTTTGTTGATTTTGAAAAATAAAAAAAAAATGTCTGAGTAAACCAGTGGTGCAGGTTAGTTGGAAGAAATCCTCACGTGAAAGTTCTCACCCAGAATGGCGTGAGAAGGTGAGATCTTCAAGTTTCATGTAATGATTTTATCAATATCCAAGGCCGAGTGGTTAGAGTCACTGACTTGTAACTCCTCAGCCCCTTATTGCCTGGGATGGGATTAGCCGGCATTTTTGCCGATACTGCGCAGCGACATTATATCACAGGGGCACTTATGAGGTGCCCAGGGACTGAACCTGGCCGGTCCATTATACTGACACCGACGAGTCAGGCGTAATGCTGTCCCCTTAGCCCCGAGCGTTAGGAGGGAAGCCATTACTACCAACTACCAACCGTCTTTGGTTTGACCCGGCCGGGGTTCGAACCCACGACCTCCCGATCCGCAAGCCGACGCTCTACCACTTGAGCTTTTGTGGACGGCATAAGTCTGGGATCTTCCTCCACCAATAATTATAGCTGGACATCACCAATAGATAGTTTCCACATCAGGGAAAAATTCCTTATCTTGGAAGCCATCTTTGATGGTAACTTCAAAGGATTTTCATATGAATTGTATAGAATGGTAAATTTTATTTTCTCGTAATTTCTTCATTTGTGGTCCGAAAATTAAAAGCTATATGGACACAGAATTAATACACAGAAATATATAAAAATGTTGGCTCATACTTAAAACAAAATGAACAGTGTATGATTTTCGGTTGTATTTTTTTAACCTTTTAAACTATCAAAATATTGTTTTGATATTTAAAATACTTTATAAAAGCTGCTAAATTTGATATAAAATTCAGTAAAATAGACTGAAAAATAAAAACAAAGTGGTGAGTTTAACACAGCACATTTTTCCTGATTTCGGCCTACATTAGCTTCTGCCCACAAAGATGGCAGCCTTAAAATGTCTCATCAGTGTCGATGACATCACATGGAAACTATCTATATGACCATAATTGTGTCAGTACAATGTAACAAAGAACAAAACACAAACAAACAAAAATGTATCTATTTACAGCCTAGTCTTGTTCTGAATCAAATAGAAACTTCATCTTTAAAAACTGACTAGACAATGTCAACATAGAAATATGAAAAATGGAAAACAAAACTGTAATTACCCCAATTAAGCATATTTATAAGAATAAAAAATCCAATTTAGTATAATAAATGACAACAACAAATGATGAATGAAAAAGGTCCTCCTCATAGTGAATGTAAGTAAAGCAACATAACAGAAAACAAACTTCAAAGAAGTTGTAACCATTTTTTAACAAAAACTTAGTTACCTATAACTGATACAAAATATTATAAATGAAGCATTGATTCCACAAGTACTTCTGACACAAAGTTGTTCAGCAAATCTGCCATTCTGAATTGACGTTTGTAATAACATTATTCAAACAAGGTAAAATCCACTTTGAAGAGAACAGCAGAATTTGTAGCTGTTTACTGTTTATATTGGGTTTATCATCCCTCCAACAGTATTTCAGGTATCTGGAGACAGTGTTCACTTGAAGCAGATATAGTGCTGCCTTCACTGTGTATAGCATGCCGTTAACACCTGGCATGATACCACAACAAGTCACATTATCCTGACCCCAAGCCAACCAGTCATGGAACTACCCTTATATTTGCTTGGGCAATGGCAAGGACGCTATATAACTACCATTTTTAACAACTTTGGTATGTCACAGCCCGAGATCAAACTTGGGAAAGAAAAAAAAGTTTCATTTTATTTATTCATTAACTTTGAGAATATAATTTACTTAGAAAAAAAATAAAGTAAGTGTTTCTATACAACTACATTGACCCAGTCAGTACAAAAATATCCAGCTACTATTATTGGAGAAAGACACCAAAGACCAATGCCTAGGTAGAGCCACCAGTTGGAGGAATTAAAAACACAAACTTTTTAACCTGACCAGCATATATACACATGGGGGGAGGAGCAACTGTGAAGTTATAATTTTAACATCTCAGCATAAAGTCACCATAAATGAGCTAATAAAAATGATAAAAATTATTTAAGAGTTGTTGACCCTTTTTCTGATCTTTTTGAATTTTAAAATGCATACATGGTACTCAAGCCAACATTTTTGTTTTTAATATATTCTCAATGTTGAAATATCCATTGAGACCATTTATAAAGAAAAAAAAAGGTACCTTAACATTTACTAGATATTTTGAAATGTTACTTGAATCATCATTGCTATAATTTATCATTCACACAGATGAAAAAAAAATTCTTTTGATGAATTACCTTCTCTAATAGAGCAAAGAAAATTCAGCTTCAAACAAGACAGTGATACGACCACAATGACACAACTATGGGAATGTCCAGATTCTATTGGTATACAGAAAAAACCCAGACAAATGTTTGGGTAGAACCACAGATTTTATCAAAAAGAAGAAGAAGAATAAAATGCTTTGCAATAGAGATGTTTTAATGTGCATCACACTAACACATTTATGGTCTTGTCAAATTTTTGCAAAAATTGGTGAATCTTCAAGACCCCATAAAACATGTCTGGGAAAATTGACTGGCATAAATCTGGGAAATATCTGGAAAAAATTGACGGGCATAAATCTGGGAAATATCTGGACAAATTGACAGGCATAAATCTGGGAAATATCTGGAAAAAATTGACAGGCATAAATCTGGGAAATATCTGGACAAATTGACTGGCATAAATCTGGAAAAATTGACTGGTATTAAAAAATTGTCTGGGAAAATTGACCAGCACAATGTCAGTCATCTGCAAATTAATGTTAACACCCTGGCAGGACCAAAAAACATTGTGATGAGTTCCTTAAAGTTGTGATGAACATAAAAACATGTTATGAATGTTAAATAAAGTTTCATTATGTTCATAATCTTATAACTGATATATAAAGTAACTGCTTGCTTTTAAAATAACATTTAACAGCTTTAAGTTGTTGATACTTTACTTATAATTGGCACATTAGAGAGAGTGATAAATGAGAAAAATGCATACAGATCTCCTGGTCCTTTGTTCCCACAGTAACATGGAGGATGTTTTTCAGTGAGCCAAAAAATCCACAGAAAATAGAGACCACAAATGCACAATAAACCAATCGGCACAAAAAAAGCACCCAAAACCGCAGAAATGGTACCATTTTTTGTTTGCATATCTGTAAACACCTTCATACAACTGTTTCTTTAAAAAAAGCACTGGAAGCAATATGGTATTCAATGCTTCAGAAAAGTAGACACATTATATTACAATATGAACCATGTGTAGACAAAATGCCAAACATTATTTTGCATTAAAAAACAGTCATTTCTAATTATACACAATTCTGCTTTCAATGCTGTAGACATAAGTGGAAGAAAGAAGGTCAGATCAGATGATGCATACTTTCTCTTTTAAATAAAGCAAAGGAACTTTCATAATAAAAATTAATAAAGAAATAATTAATGATAAAATAAAGCATACTTCATTATGAAAGTGAAACCTACTTCAATTATAAAATGAGGCATACTTCCACTAATAAATAAAATATTGAATACTTTTACTAAGAAATTCCACAAATAACTTTAACACACTCTTTTCTTCATCACTTTCAAACTAACAGAGAATTTAACCTAACTCAATGAATACAATATGCATGCTTAATATTATTGTTCACCATTAAACTTGTATGGAATACCATGTGAGTCTAACTTTTGATTCGCTCAGAGCAAATTTACAAGTCTTAGGCAAAAGGTGTAGATCCAGATCAGCCAGCATCCACAGCATATTTAAACATTACTGTCTTAATGAAAACACTTGTACCAAGTTATTTAAAGGACCTTTACCCATGGTTTAGTAATAGCTTGGACAAGTAAATATTGACAAATGTACTCACATAAACCGAGCTGTTATTGTTTACAGTTAATGTTGACATCAAAGTAGGAGGGGTTTTTATCTTTGTTACATCCACCGACACAATTCTGGTCTTATTGGCAACATCCATAACTAATTGGTGGAGGAAGACCTAGACTTATGACTGGGTGGAACAAGAAACTGCAGGTTAGACTGGGAATTGAACCCAAACCATGAAGGGCTGTGGAGTTACAAGTCCGAGACTGTAACTATTCGACCATGGTCCTTCAACGCAGGAAGAATTCCACAAACAGAACATAAACTTTCGTGTCTATATTCCCTGCATAAGCAGAGATTAATGCTAAAGTTGAACTATTATTCTTAGTGTGACAAAAAAAGTAGTCCTACATATTCAACAGGTTCACTCCCATCACAGAATCATCAAATGTTTACATTTGTAAGTAATGTGATTATAAAATGCAACATTTTATGGACATGGAACTCATAAACCACCCTCTAGAGTGTGTAGAAATACAACATTCAAATATGTGATGTAACCAGGGACCACCTCTCCACCATACTCCTCACACCAGTTACATTTCACTGTCCTACCATGATATGACGTTTCACCTTATGTTCAAGTCCACAGCATTCAAAGCAGAGTACATTTTAAGATGGTGAAGTTACCTTGCACACAAAATACATATGACAGTTTATCAACACCGGTTCTGATTGTCTCAAAATGTGACTATTTTTTCAAAGAATACCACAGTGCTTGCAGCACTTTCATTTTCGTTCCTTTGGTAAGTATGGGCCACCATATAGACACAATAGTTAGAAACAGACATTACATGTATCATCTCTTATCCTGCTAAACATAAACTAATCAGGTACTTCTGACTCTTGCTGGAAGCTGTCAAATTGGGACTACACTATTTGCTGCAAAGTCTTTATCAGTATGTCTTGATTACTTTGCATAAAGCTGTTAGTAAGTAACTATGAATTTAGTATTATTAATTATTTTAAGTTAATTTACAAATGTAACATGATAAGGGATACCAAGACACACAAAACATCTGTTGACACCTAGCAATATTTCATTTCCATATCTAATAACATGGCTTGTGAGGCTATCTGTAATAAATGTCAAAATTTTATTGCACCTTTTCTCTGACCTAATTAAAAATGTATTTATCATGAATTCACAGGAGGGGAAGAAGGTTCAATAGCCTGAGAGTAACATTCAGTTATCTTCACTGTGTGTAACAAACCTTCATGATACCACACACAGTAATATTATATAGCTACTCTGGGCCAAACAGTCAAGGAACTATCCTTATAAGCATAGAAGACGCAAGGAAACTGAACCACAACCATTTTTTTCAAACACAAGTAGGACATGACCATACCCTCTTAACATAGTATTACCCTACCTTACCAACATAGTATCACCCTACCCTACCAACATAGTATCACCCTACCCTACAAACACAGTATCATCCTACTTTACCAACATAGTATCACCCTACCCTACCAACATAGTATCACCCTACCTTACCAACATAGTATCACCCTACCCTACCAACATAGTATCACCCTACCCTACAAACATAGTATCACCCTACCCTCCCAACATAGTATCACCCTACCTAGCCAACATAGTATCACCCTACCCTACCAACATAGTATCACCCTACCCTCCCAACATAGTATCACCCTACCCTACCAACATAGTATCACCCTACCCTACCAACATAGTATCACCCTACCCTACCAACATAGTATCACCCTACCCTACCAACATAGTATCACCCTTCCTTACCAACATAGTATCATCCTACTTTACCAACATAGTATCACCCTACCCTATGAACATAGTATCACCCTACCCTACCAACATAGTATCACCCTACCCTACCAATATAGTATCACCCCACCTTATCAACATAATATCACCCTACCCTACCAACATAGTATCACCCTACCTTACCAACATAGTATCACCCTACCCTACCAACATAGTATCACCCTACCCTCCCAACATACTATCAACTTACCCTCCCAACATAGTATCACCCTACCTTACCAACATAGTATCACCCTACCTTACCACAAAGTATCACCCTACCTTACCAACATAGTATCACCCTACCTTACCAACATAGTATCACCCTACCCTCCCGGCATAGTATCACCCTACCCTACAAACATAGTATCACCCTACCCTACCAACACAGTATCACCCTACCCTACCAACATAGTATCACCCTTCCTTTACAACATAGTATCATCCTACTTTACCAACATAGTATCACCCTACCCTATGAACATAGTATCACCCTACCCTACCAACATAGTATCACCCTACCCTACCAATATAGTATCACCCCACCTTATCAACATAATATCACCCTACCCTACCAACATAGTATCACCCTAACCTACCAACATAGTATCACCCTACCTTACCAACTTAGTATCACCCTACCCTACCAACATAGTATCACCTTACCCTACAAACATAGTATCACCCTACCTTACAAACATAGTATCACCCTACCTTACCAACATAGTATCACCCTACCTTACCAACATAGTATCACCCTACCCTACAAACATAGTATCACCCTTCCTTACCAACATAGTATCACCCTACTCTACCAACATGGTATCACCCTTCCCTACCAATACAGCATCGCCCTACCTTACCAACATAGTGTCACCCTACCCTACCAACATAGTATCCCTCTACCTTACCAACATAGTATCACCCTACCTTACCAACATAGTATCACCCTACCTTACCAACATAGTATCACCCTTCCTTACCAACATAGTATCACCCTACCTTACCAACATAGTATCACCCTACCCTCCCAACATAGTATCACCCTACCCTACCAACATAGTATCACCCTACCCTACCAACATAGTATCACCTTACCCTATCAACATAGCAACACCCTACCAACATAGTATCACCCTACCCTAGCAACATAGTATCACCCTACCCTAGCAACATAGTATCACCCTACCCTACCAACATAGTATCACCTTTCCCTACCAACATAGTATCACCCTACCCTAGCAACAAAATATCACCCTAACCTAGCAACATAGAATCACCCTACCCTACCAACATAGTATCACCCTACCCTACCAACATAGTATCACACTAACCTAGCAACATAGTATCACCCTACCTAGCCAACATAGTATCACCCTACCCTACCAACATAGTATCACCCTACCTTACCAACAAAGTATCAGCCTACCATGGAAAGCTGCATTGTTTTATCACACAAACATGTTTGAAATGTTTAAGTATGTATCTATGACAAATATAGGTCACAGCTGCTAACAAGCCATGATAATTAGAATTTCTAATGAGTATATTATGAATGAGTTGACATGTGACTTATATGCCATTTGAGTTTGAATTCATTATAAAATGAGGACAAGTTTTAAATTATACATGTTTCAAGTATAAATATGATCATTGATGTCACTGCCAAAATTTGAAATATGAGATTGTTTCGTATTTTGACAATAAATTGTATTTTGAAATTATACTAATGCACAGTGTTTAATACCTTCCAATTCCTGATATTTTGCAGTAAATAACCAAATTTTGGGATGTACAGATAAATATCTTCCAGTGTTGCCCCTTGGCATCTCTTACTGAGGGTATAATAAACAGGGTGGCATATGGAATATATAATGATCATTCAAGTAAAAGCCTGCTAGAGTCATGACAAGCTAGGTATAATATTGGTTATAGGAAAAATTGTCTCCCTTGTCAGATAAGAGTTGATGGACATTAAATTCAAATAGTAAGTAGGTGCTTTTAGTTGGAATCCTTGGTCTTTACCACAAGTTTTGTTTTTCTGGGTACAAAATCAATCAAATTATTTATTAGAATGTTATATAAACAATTCTTTGTTAGTATATGATGATAATTTTAAACTTCAAACGGTACAAGCATAAAAACCAAGTAATCCAAATGAACGGACCTACTGCTTGTATTAAAGGAGTATTAAGGGGAGACGATTCATCAATGTTCCTTCTTAAATTATTCATTTAGTGTGTATAAATATGTACATATACACACTCCTAATTAATATGTTTACAATCCTCCATTTCCTGGCAGGGACAATCATTCAGTTTTAAAATCTAAATCAATTTTCATAATTCACAGACATTTATGAGGTGCCTAGGGTCTGAACCAGCCTGGTCCATTATACTGACACCAGTTACAGAATGTTATTTTAATGATACTACATTATGTCAATCTGTTAACACAATGGCAACTTTTGAAATATATCTACTGTTACTATAACTGGACAGAACCAGATAATGGCAACCATCTTCACTGTCATGTTAACATGTAGATCATCTGACAACATGACACCAGACTTACATTTATATGAATTGGGTTTCAATAAAAATTTGAAAGATAAATAATGAAACAATAGAATTATGTAAGTTATGTCATATCTACATAAATTACCATGATCTTCTGTGCTTTGGACACTTGAATCAATCCTGATGCCAGATGTTTAACTTTCAGCAGGAGTCTTTCTTTTTATTTACACTTGCCTTGCACCATGTGTGATATAATGTGACCAAAGAGAGTAAGATTTTGTGTTGTCATAGAGCCTATAATTCTCACCTAAACCATGCTGGTTCTGTTTGAAGTTGTCGTTTCCAGTCAATTCTATCAGGAGAGATAAAGAGAGTTAGCAGGAGCTGTACCCCTCTTGTTTTGTTTGTTTTGTTTTTGTAATACATCGCAGCGTCCAACCATGCCCGTTATAGCGTCATTCAGCTATATTGGTAGAGAAAGATCCCAGACAAGTGTCTGGGTAGAACCACCAGCCCTCCGCAAGTCAGCTGGAACACTTTGCCACATTTATTCTTTTGCCTTGACTTGGACTTGAAACCATGCGTTGAGAGGCGAAGAAGTCAGAAGTTACAAATCGTCGACTCTATCACTACAACACACTGTGCTCCTGTTATCTGGGCCTCTGTATATTTGCAGATGCAAATAAGACTTAATGTGTGATCAATACTGGAAATTTCATTTGTTCTTTTTGATCATTCTACAGTTTCACCTACTTAAAAAAACTACGGGATACAAAGAATCAGATAAACTTAGATCTAATATATTTACTAAATCTAGAATGTACATTCCATTTAAAGTTCAACTGAATGTCACAAGAGTACAGTCTTATTTATAACAGAGTGTTGTGATTGTCTAATCCATCAAGGATGTAACAAGACACTCCTTGTGTTTAACGGGCAACAACAATGCAGTAATTGATCTTTATCCATTAAATGTTGTTCAAAAGGTTACCATAAAAACATAAGTTAATTATAAGCCTTCTTAATTGACACTGCTTAGGCAAACTGTGTAGATCTTGATCAGCCAGCTCCTTGTTTACAGTTGTTGCTGTTAAGTCTGTCAATGTGTCCAGTTGAATGTAGTAATGAACAAAACCTAATATAATATAGGTTTTCACAACTATGACAGGATCAAGGTTAACATAATTTTTGCTGATATCTATTTGGCTTAACCCTTTTCCTCATGCATATGCCATGTTATGTGTTGATGGCCAGACATGGCTCCACTTGCAGAATTCAATCTCATTTAAGAATTTGCTCAAGTTAAAGATTTTAATGCTCAATATTTATTTCTAAATAATATAACAATCTTGCTGCATTATGATGATAACTGAAACCGTGCCATGCTTATAGTGTATAGAAAGTAAGATTTATAGAAGATAGGTGTCCAATATAAAATTTTAAAAAAAGTCAAGTGGATAGATATTTTTGCTGAGTGACAGGGTAGAGACTATTGTAATAACAGAGGCTATGATGGCTCCACTATCACTATTCTGTGATACATCTTGCAAGGTGAAACTTATTTTCTCACTGCAGTATTATATGTACATATCTTATTTTCTAGTTTCATAACTCCTGTCAGCCATTCATGGGGAATATGCATGAAACTAGTGAGTAAATTCATATTTCAACATTTAATATATGTTAACAATAAACAGAACTAAACAACCATTGCTTTATACTGGTCAAAGAACAACATGTAGATAAGGAATGTATATATACATGTATATAATTATTTCTAAATATTAATGTACTTTTAAAATTTAATCATATTTTTACAATATACTGCAATAGTTATGTAAATAAAATATACATCATGCATAATACTATTCCTTAAAAATACAAATCTGCAATTGTCATATTTAATTTCTCCTAACAATAAATCATTATTTATGTTGAAATAATTTTCAATTTAATATAATATAAATTATGCCAAGTGTAATAATCTACTAATGTATTATGCAACTTTAAGATAGAAATTAGATATTATGTTCAAACATTTCACTTTTCATCTGCACTTGGTAAAATCAAACCATTTTGAAGTTTTAAATTAATTCAAATCTATCTGTATCCACCTGTCAATGAAAAAAAGTAACTAATCAGATGCATTCAACTTAGAATTTAAAAACATGCCTAGCAACTCATAAAGATGGAAAAAGGAAGATTGCAGGTAGAATTTTATATACTAGGCAAGTATTGGGTCCTTTGTAATCGATATTAAACATTTCAATTACAATACTGAAAGGAACATTAATCACCAATATCCTAAACAATGATGACATGACTGATAATTCACCCTGTGTTATTGTAAATCAAGAATAGCATCATGACAAATCATTAGGAGCTGAGCACAAAGAAAAACAACAGATACCAGAAGTCTATAAAAGGTGCTATCTGACACTTTGGACCAGATTTTTTTCTGAAACAAATATATCAATTTTTCTTACTTAAAAATGATCTTGTAAAATAATTTTCATTAATGTCCTACATGTATGTGAAAAGTGCAGCAAAACAGTCCTCTCATCATTACAAACATATATTACCTTTCTGAACCATGCTGAACAGTTAACTATTTTTAAAAAATGAAGAAAACCCACATGACAACTTACTTTTGAGATTGCATTACAGCATTATTTGGGTAATCGGCCCTAACGTTGGTATCTATTTTTATCAGAACCCCTATCATGTTTATTTATAGATTTGAAAAAAGGAACATGTAGAGCTTGCTTTCAACGATTAGTAATGTCTTACCATTGAGGTGGAGTTTTAAATTGTCTTTATTTAAGCTAAAACCTGATTTCTCAAAACAGAGGTAAATTTTCTTTAAAGGTATTTATATAGAGAAACTGTCAGATACCACCTTTAAAGGGCGAGATAATGTAGACTGTTATTACACTAACACGCTCTGGCTCCAGAGAATACCACTATACTCAATTTTGGAAAAAAGAAAAAGCACATTTGCAAGATCTATCTCTCTGTTGGGTAAGTATCTTCATTTACTTTACAAAAGAAATATTCCCATTAATTATACTATTTTTTGTTTAGTTTCTTAACAATGCTCAATGTAAAATAAGTAAAATGGAATTTTACTCTAGTACTAATTTTGCTACTGCACTAATATAATACCTAAGATCAGGTGTGCATCTTACAGACTGAACAGCTTAGCACCCAAGTCATTTGAATTGATATATACCACTGAAGATACCATACAATGATCTTTATGGTGACATTGGAGACTGCATTCACAAAAGCTAGGTGGGATACCGTATTTTCTCACCTATAATACTATTCGCTTTAAAGACACCTGGGACTTCACCTGGGAAATTGCCAATTCTGCTTCAACCCTCACATAAGAGGAGGCAAAAAAGTGAACAAGAGCGTCAACCAGTCATGTTGTCTCAACAAAAGGGTGAATTGGTAAACAGTAACTGTAATTTTCACATGTTGCAGGATGTATCTAACAGGTGTTAACCTCTCTGCTGCAACAACATCCTGTAGCACTTGGCTGCATAACATTAATTTCTTTGATCTACATTACCAAGACTGGCATGACAGTACAGGATGTATCGGGGGAACAGTGCACTGTGCTTGTGTACATGCCGCAACTAAATAATTTCATGGAGAAATGTAATTGGCAGCTGCTTATAAAAAATAATCGTTCACACCCTCATTGTCAAACTGCTCCAATCAATATCACCTTGACAACGGCTTACCTCAGAGTTGGTCAACTTGACCTGTTTAATGAGGCAAGTCTACACAGTAAATTACAGCTTGGTGTATCTGGCAGACTGAAGATGAAAGTTTATTTCAGTGTTTACTAATGGATAATAAGCTGTGTGTCATGCAGAACAAAGGGAAATGTATGTGAGGCAGTTTATCATTGACCTACAGACTTCAAAGGCCAATTAAGGTAAATCATCAGCAGTGGATAATGACGGCAGGTCAGGTCATTGCATAACCACTTAAAACTGCTTTTTTGCCAAAACGTGAAAACATTTTTCCAGGTCACTAGATCCCACCTATATGATGAGCCCCACACTTTGAACATGAAATTTTGAGGAAAATCCCCATCTTATAAGTGAGAAAATACGGTATATGTTTAAGTATGTCTTTAGTGAATTACGGTCAATACCAGTAAAAATGAATAAGGCCGAGATGCCAATATTTATAGCTTGTGCAGCCATTTATAAGGAATGACCTTAAATATGACCTTTAATGACCTTGACCTTAATGATTCACTTGTAAATGCTATGTGTGACATATCTTAAGAATATATCAGTGAGTGAAGTTTGAAAAAATTATATGGAAGGAAAATATAATGAAAGTTATGGTTCAGACACAGAAATGGAACAGACAAACTTAGAGAAAGGTGCTGGGACAAACAGTGTAAATGCTTTATCATTATGCCTCTCTTCTGTGGCATATAAATGGAATAATTCAGAATTTTACATCATTAAATCAAAAACAAATACCTTCCAACAAGGGAGATAACTCCCTTGCAAATGACTTTCATCTATTTTTTACATAATTTACAACCACATTTAAAAGTGTTTGTTTTTTTGGGTTTTACGGCACACCGACACTTAAAAGGTCATACGGCGCCGATTTAAAAGTGTTAATTTATTTATATTGAAATTAAATATATGATTTTTGACACTTTAAGCAATCATATCATTCTGTTTTGCTATTGGAAAAAAAATATAACATTTGTTTTGCTGTTGGCAACAATTATAGAAAAAACCTGGTTTTGCGCACCTTCCATAATCATTCAAAAAAATGTTAACACAGAAAATGCAGGTACAAGATAGGAGTTGTTGTAAACTTGGTACACAACCCCTTAAGGATCATTCATAGAAATTATAATTACAGTATCTGTATTTTAGACAACAACAAAAAAACAACAGCATTGGGTTGATAAACTACAATTCTGTAAGCAAACAAATGCATATGGCAGCAAAAGTACAACGAATATCACCAGAGCTTCTAAAAATGTATAACAAAAATAAGAATATAATTTAAATTCTTGGTAATATTACTAACCGATCAGATTTATGATAAAAAAAACTGAAAAATGGACAAACAATATTATGCAAAGACATGAACCATGGAACTCAATTACTATGGTTCAGTGTCAAAAAATAAATATAAAGATAACATTAACTAGCATAGCTAGGACCAGCTGAAAAGGTTCAAAGAAATATTCTATAGGTAATTATAAATGGAGACAAAAACTCAACACTAATCTTGCAAGTAATGTATGACAAAATTAAAAACAATATACTGGCAACATTTGGTGAAATGTACAAAAAAATATCACACAATCAAGATGAGAGAAAGACATTGTGACTTAAAACCATTATTATAAATACAACTTTAGCAAAATGACCAAGTTTAGTTTCAGCTTATTTATAAAAACATTCTGATTTTATTTCTACACATACCAGTGACATTATTATGATGTTCAGTGATTATTGGTGACAAAAGACCCCAGACAAATGCCTGTACTTGGAGGTGTCAGCCAGACAAATGCCTGTACTTGGAGTTGTCAGCCAGACAAATGCCTGTACTTGGAGGTGCCAGCCAGACAAATGCCTGTACTTAGAGGTGCCAGCCAGACAAATGCCTGTATTTGGAGGTGCCAGTAATGCATTGTATGTCAGCTGGAAGATTTGTTTCTTTGTTAGTTGTTCATTGTTACATCACACCCACACAATAATTGGCAACATCCAGTGTATAATCAGTGCAGGAAGACCTGAAATATGTGTTAAGTTAGAACCAAGGGTGTACTACAGATCAGCTGGAAGACTTCCCCACATGAATATTCTCACTCCAAACTGAGAGTCAAACTCATGTAGTTAGGGGCTGAGAATCAGCTGGAAGACCTCCCCACATGAATATTCTCACTCCAAATTGAGAGTCAAACTCATGTTGTTAGGGGCTGAGAATCAGCTGGAAGACCTCCCCACATGAATATTCTCACTCCAAACTACGAGTCAAACTCATGTCGTTAGGGGCTGAGAATCAGCTGGAAGACTAACATGGCTGTTTGTTACATCTGACACAATTATGGTCATATTGACGATGTCCACCTAACTATTGGTGGAGTCAGACCATAGACTTATGCCTGGGTAGAACCACCGGCACACCGCAGGTCCACAAGGTTGTCTGAAATAAGACTCAACAGATGCATTGTGAGGCTTATGAGAGATAAAGTCAGGAACTCTTACACTAGGAGTTCTCTTTTCTTTTAGTTTTAATATATTTCAAGTTTAGTTCACATGTAGTCACTAGCAAATACTTAGCGTGAGCAGAATTTATTAATTAATTCTGCAGAAAAATGGATACCAGTATTGTCTTTAAGAACAGCAACATCCAATGAATAAACACTAGTGCTATACGGAGAAGCAATATATGAGCCAGGAGGAAAAATTATCATTCTAAGAAAATAAACATACAAGTACTGTATGCACTCTAAAGCACATAATATAATGCACATGTAGTTACAATTTGCAAGATCAGTACCTTTTAATTTATTCTCTTAAAAACTTTTTGCTTCTCTTGTTCTATACATTAAACCGACATATTCCCGTGACACATGGCAATGTCCAGCTACATGTATTACTGACATGTAACTGGGCAGGACCACTGCTGGTTTTCACAGGTAAAACGTCACACCTTTTCTTATGAAAGTTTGCCAAAACTAGGGCTAAAACTGATGCAGAAAAGTGTAAGTATTCAGTTCTGAACAGCTTGGCCACTTAGCACCTCATTTATATTTTAAAATAAACCAACCAGTTCATATACTGTACACCACATACTTAATTCATTGACATCTTATAATGCAGGTTAACTAGTTAAACATTGCCATATATCAATTTCAATTTAACTAAAATTAAATAAAAAATGACAAGCTTAGAACAGAAAAATATATTGATTAACAATGTGTATATTTGAGCTTTCTCTTAAATGCAATGAAAATGTATATGAATTCTTCTGAATGTTTGTTTGTTACAATATACATCAACAATAGATACATGTAGTAAGCTTTTTAGCCCTTATCGTCTAAGTAAACATGAAAATGTCTGGTATAACTATTAACTCTATCAAATATAATGATAAATATGAACACATAAATAAATATATCTGCAAGTATATTGGTATACTACATAAATATTAAAAGTTGTATAAGAATGGCACAATTTAACAAAAATGGAAGAAGATGTAGAAAACAACAATAAAGTAAAGAGCAATCCAAAGAAAGCACATTCCACTTTTTTAATATGCTGGATGGTAAAATGAAATTATCAAGACAAAAAGAGGCATAACTCTGCAAAAAATACGAGGCTTGGAGATATGTGCCTGAAATAAGGTAAACCAGTGCCAAAACCAATGTTCATACCATCGAGAACATCATGAGCCTTACAACAGATTAACCAATGTCGACACCAAAGTTGATGCCATCGAGAACATCATGAGCCTTACAACAGATTAACCAATGTCGACACCAATGTTGATGCCATCGAGAACATCATGAGCCTTACAACAGATTAACCAATGTCGACACCAATGTTCATGCCATCTAGAACATCATGAGCCTTACAACAGATTAACCAATGTTGACACCAATGTTGATGCCATCTAGAACATCATGAGCCTTACAACAGATTAACCAATGTTGACACCAATGTTTGTGCCATCGAGAACATCATGAGCCTTACAACAGATTAACCAATGTCGACACCAATGTTGATGCCATCGAGAACATCATGAGCCTTACAACAGATTAACCAATGTCGACACCAATGTTGATGCCATCGAGAACATCATGAGCCTTACAACAGATTAACCAATGTCGACACCAATGTTCATGCCATCTAGAACATCATGAGCCTTACAACAGATTAACCAATGTTGACACCAATGTTGATGCCGCCGAGACCATCATGAGCCTTACAACAGATTAACCAATGTCGACACCAATGTTGATGCCGCCGAGAACATCATGAGCCTTACAACAGATTAACCAATGTTGACACCAAAGTTGATGCCGCCGAGACCATCATGAGCCTTACAACAGATTAACCAATGTCGACACCAATGTTGATGCCGTCTAGAACATTATGAGCCTTATAAAAGATTAACCAATGTTGACACCAGTGTTGATGCCGTCTAGAACAGCATGAGCCTTATAAAAGATTAACCAATGTTGACATCAATGTTGATGCCATCTAGAACATCATGAGCCTTATAAAAGATTAACCAATGCCAACACCAATGTTTGTGCCATCGAGAACATCATGAGCCTTACAACAGATTAACCAATGTCGACACCAATGTTTGTGCCATCGAGAACATCATGATATTAGTTCCCCTTCCTTTCAATAAATGGAGCAAAAAAAAAATTCTGATTATAATAAGAAGAAAATACTACTACTTATATGCTAAATTTGAGCTCTAAACTAGAGAATTTCATAAATTATGCACAGTTGGTAAAAGTGCAAAATAAGTATGGTATTTATCATTCACTTGGAATGCTTTTTTATTTTACAAAAGCATACTCGTAGTCAAAAGTGAACCTGCTTTTAGGTGGTTTAGGTGTTCAACATTTTGTTTTCATCATCTTATAACTGTGCAATAGACATTTAACTCTCATTAATTATTAATAAAAAAAATAATACTCCTATCAATGTCAATCATATTGAAATAACACAGTTACTGTGAAGTAACATTATAAGGTAGAACAGCTAAATATTGCAATATAAATTATCACATCTTCATTTAAGCTTAATTTATTACACAACCTAACAAAAGAAACACCAATCACTTAACTTGTGTATACTAAAAGTTAGCAAGAAGGAGAGAATATAGTCAGTATGATTATAAGTATACAATTAGAAGTTAACATGTGAGAATATTTTGACTTGACTAAAGATGATACATGTTCTATAGTTGTAGAAAATTACATGAATATTGCATTTTAAAAAGCAGTAATACTTCATTTTAACATCTACATATGTAGATCCATCTAGAGAAAACTATGTTAGAATATATATGTTAATGGCAGCATCTAGACAAGTGTTTCATTCTCTTGGAGTTCTATGTCATGTTCATGCACCAGTGAATCGGTCGAGGCAGAAGACCAACTTCTTACACCATACACGTCATGTCTATCTTCAGATGCAGCAGAGTGTAGTTCCTTTCCTTCTTCCGAGTTTTCTGTAGCTGTGAAACTACTTTTCATTTCAGTGACATTTAAATTGCTTTGGCTTCCTTTACAGTTCTCAAATCCACTATCTTTATCAGACTTGTTATTGTGACAGTCCATAACATTACCTGTATTAAGATGACTAGAATTATCTCCCTTGACAGTATTCTTTTCTAGTGAAGTCTTATTTTCATTATTTCTTTCATGACTATCCTCACCTGAATTTTTTGAGTTATCATGGTTACTGTTTGGAATGCTACCGGTATCATCAGACTGAGACTTCTCTGATGATGATCTGCTAGTGTTTGGTATGTTGATCAGATACCGCTCGGGCACAATGCCACAGAGCTCCAATAATTTAGATTTACTAACAATTTTCTCTGTTTCGCTCTTTTCAACTTCACTTCCCTCCACCGTGCTACTAATAGAAGCATCATACGAGGTTACAATATTTGCATTACAATCATCAAGCAAAGTATCATGGGACTGACCTGGTTTCATTGCCGATCGAAGCTTCGTGGACCCGGAATCCTCACTGCCAGCTCCGACTGAACTTTCATGGTTGGTATCTTGCTGCTGCTGTTGTTGCTGATGATGTTGTCGGGCGATTTCTTGCTCAAACACTGGCAGTAGATGGTGTAGCTCTGGATGATTGAGGACAAACTCATACAGATTGATCCCAGGTCGACTGGGTGAGTTCAACAGGAATCGGTCTGGAATACGATTGGCCGATTCGTCTGTATAGATGCTAGCACCAAATCCAAGGTTATTCAGCAGTGATTCAGGATCCATCTCACGTAGCTGTAGGAATTGTTCTACGCTAAAAAGAGACACAGAAAGATAAAGAATAATGTGACTATATAAAACTATATATATGCATTATTCCACAAGAAAACATGTCTTATTGACATAGGCAAACAAAAAACGTTGCAACTACATCATACTTTTATTGCATTTCAATGTTGCTGTCATTCCTATATCATAGTGTACTTAGTTATTGATCATTGACTTATTGCAGATTTTGTAAAATGATTCAAAACTAACTTGAATTTACAGACAATAAAATTAAAGTTTGTTAGTTTAATGACAAAGGCAAAGCAATTTTACACATGAAAAGTACAATATGTTGTCATATAAATGTAAAACAATTCTCATTAATGTGAAAATACAAATTTCCTCTTCAATGGTTGTATTTGTGAAAAAACAAACAACAACCTTTTTATAAAAAAAAAAATATAATTATAGCATATTTATTTAAGCCATGTCTTCTTGTGGATCTTCTGACAATAACTAATAATATACTGATACATTTACATATATATTATATGTTTCTTGGTGCATAATACTGTACTCACAACTTAACCATCATTTAAACATAGTTTATTTGTGTTTTTTTGCTTCTGATATGCAAGTCATAGTGACAAAATTATGGTCACTGTGACCCATTGTGGCACATGTCAGTGTTACAAGCATCAATCAACCGTTAATATACATAGCTGTCCATGCTTCTGTGTTTATTACCATAGCCAAACAACAGCAATTTGCGGGTGGAACTTTTAGCACAGCAGTAACCAAATTAGCTTTCTACTCCGTCGTCACTCCAAGTTAAAACCCCACTCAGGACCGAGGATTTTAATTTTTCCGGGTACCACGGGTCATTTGCAGGACCTCACCTGTTTGCTGTTGTTTGTTTTAAATACATCAAAGGGACCAATTATGATCATTAATTGGGTGTCAAGCGCGTCATCACCGCTTGTCAGCAGGAAAACCTTCACATTAACCCTTGGCCCAAACCCATGTGGCTTAGCAGTCTGAGAAGTTGCAAGATGACAACTCTACCCGTATGCCTTGGTTGTCCCCGGTTCGCCATGTTTGTAAATGGTGTGTTACATTTAACCGACTCTTGTAGGTCATATTGTGTGAATAAGGTAACATGATGTTTGGTATGAACATTGCGAGGCCTAACTGTTTTTAAAATATCTACCGACCATGGATTTCCCTGCTTGGAATGACGATTAAGTAACAGATAATGTTCACCTTACTGAATATTTGTTTTGCTAGAAATTAATTGTTCTTTTTATGTTGTTTATGTTGTTTTAATATATATCACCTTTTCTATATTAATAAAAACAAAGACTGTGAATATAACTAAATTTTAGATCATGTTATTTTTTTTCAATTGTGAGAATTTAATGCATGTCAGTTAAAATGAGTTTCTATCATCATCATCATCATCATCATCATCATCATCATCATCATCATCATCATCATCATCACCACTACCACCACCACCACAATCAGCATCATGATAATATAAGTAAATGTAATAATTATGCAAACACAATTTGCAAATTTTTGTGGTTCTCACAAAAAATAACCAAGTTACAGTTAGAGACCACCTGTCTTTAGAGACGATTTTAGCCCTGCCCCATGGGTGGCCTTTAAATACAGGTTTGACTGTAGTACTAACAAATCAAATTGTTAGAAAGTTTCATCACAAATAGACAAATTGACCCATGTGCAGTGTTTCCTGGTTTATTTGTTTGTTACATAGCACATAACTATGGTCATATTGGCGACTTCCATCTAACTGTTCTCAGCAGACTGTGATTCAAATCCATGTGGAGGGGGTCTAAGTAGTTAAAGGGCCATCACTCTAACCACTAAGGCAAGGGTGATTTTAAAGAAGTGATATTTAAATAATTGTGCAGTGTCTTCTTGAACTCCTCAATTATGAGATAGGAAACTAGTTTGTAACTTATTAGTTTCTTCTCTCGCTATTGGTATTTATATATATTTTGCTTAATGTAATTTGATGTGATTTCATGAACTTAAACATTTTAACAAAATACAATGGAATTAAAAACAAGACTTAAAATAAACTGGCATAATTACTGTTATAGATATTTTCAGGGCAAAGAATGTGTAGAAAACTATGGATAAACACAAGACTAGTCAAACTAAGATTTTCATGAGAAGGTTAAAAGTAATCATACTTTGCCTTAGTAGTGAGCTAAAAAATCCTTTTATTGACCTAGAAATATAATAAAAAGACATTTGTGCATTTGTTATATATAGTTGTTTACTCCTTTGTAAAATAAGTATTTTTACTCCAATTGTTTGTTGAAAGACTGGTATTGCCTCTAATTTAAGTTATAATAGTCTTCTGTTGGCCTGTAGACATGTAAGGTTTCCTAACTGCAAATAACTGAAAGCGATTTTCTACAAAAAAAATGTTTATAAAAATAGGAAATCTATTTTTAACTGCATATAACAGGTGAAAGGTGCAAATGCACTTGACATTTTTTTATTTAAAATATTTTTATAGCAAAAAAATGATGCAAAATACTTTTAAAGCTGTAAGATTTACCAAAAGAAACATCAAATTTAGTGTAGTGTAACTTCATAAACCTTGCAAGGGGAAGTACTCTAATGGGACTGTAACTACAATGTAACAACCTCAGACATATGAAGCTGAATGACAATATAAGGAATACATAATGGAAATCCCCAGAAATTTAATGCTTAGAAGCTTTTGCATAAATACTATTTTTTCATGTCACCTTATTGGATCTAGCAGTATACATGTAAGCTATTTTAAACACAAATGCAGTTTTGCCTTTATCTTAGCCTGTGGCATTTGTTAGTAGTCAATATTTACTAACAGCAACCTGTAAAGGTTACAAGACTGGGTTGGAGATTATAAAACATTTCAGTTGGAGTCTGAGACAAAACTCTATCATCTGATTGGCTGGATACAAATACAATTTGAAATCAGAGCAATCAGATGCTTGAGAGTTGTCTCGGGGCTCAATCTGTAAGTTTTATAATCATAAGCCCAGGTGCAGTTCCTAATCAGACAGCTTCTGAGTATTAACCTATGTCTGATCATTTAGTGTTTAGATGACCATGAGTTATTTATTAATCATTAAACTATGCAAGAGATGAGCTTTTTTGGGTTTGTTTGTTTATTGGGTTTATCGTCCCACAAACAGTATTTCAGTCATCTGGAGACGGCTTTTTTAGGTTGAAATTAAAATTAAAATATGCTTTAAGTAAAAAGATTTTTTAAAAAGGCCGAGGAATTCAAAACTGAATAATTACTGGGATGATAAATATTGGGGTGATATACGTTGGGGTGATAAAAGCCGGGTTGATAAACACTGGGGTGATAAACACTGGGGAGATAAAAGCTGGGATGCTTTTGACTGACTTACCATACTTGCAGGCGGGGCTTTTGTTCCCTGTGGACAGGAAGGCAAGCAAACACAACATGATTACAAGAACAGCAAAAAGCAGAAAAATCACCATTAGAAAATGTGCATTTGGTTTTGTTTTTATACATTACACCAACACGATTACGAACATCATGGTGATGTCTAGCTGTCATTGTCGGAACAAGATATAAATATATAAATTTGTAGAATTGCCGACACATTGCAGGCCAGATGGAAAACCTCCCCAGACTAAAGTTTAATAAACATACATTCTGTTATATGCAAATTGTGTGGAAAGTTTTCACATTTATACCTATGTTTACTAGTATGATCATGTGAGAATACTACAGTATATATAGATAAATGTAACCAGTATGTGGAGTGCACCAATATGCACATTTTCTGTCAGGTAATGCAGCAATAAAGCAGGCAAGTAATATCATGCACTTTTTTTGTCAAACAAAATGGCCTTATGGTACTTCTTAAAGTATGATATTTTTTGTATTACAAAGAATGTTCTCACTTCAATTTGACTGAACATCGTTTTTTATAAGGTTGTTTTGTTGTTAGAAATAGTGAACCACTACAAAAGATTGTATAACATTGTTTTGTTTTTAAATAAAGTCTGCCAATTAAAATTTGATTCTGATTCTGGTAAATTTCAGTACTTGATTAATATGACATATAAAATTCCTGGATAGAACCACTGGTGCTGCAGTCCTGTGGGAAGACCCCCTCATATAAAGTTTTGTCTCAACATGACTGATACACTTATACCAAGAAAATAATACTGTTGAGGATTTAGTCACTGACTGTTTGTGTGTGACTGCTTGATAACATTAATCTTTACAATTGTTGCAATCTTTTTTTCTTTGGATGTTGTTGTTGTTTTTGTTGTTTTTGTTACATCGCACCGACACAATTATGGTCATATTGGCAATGTCCAGCCAATTATTGGTGGAGGTAGACCCCAGACTTATGTCTGGGTAGAACTACCAGTGCACTGCAGGTTAGTTACAAAATGGCCCCAGGCACCCCTCACAATCTTTAACCTTAAATATGCTGCATATGTTCAAACAGCTTGTTTCCTATTTTTTAACTATTTGACCCAGTCTTATAGAAATATGATAACCAGGCTGAGAGTTACATTTTATAGCAAACATCTATTAACGAACATCAGAGGAAAGTGTAAATATTTCAATGAAAAAGATTTATAAATGTTACAGCTTTGATTTCAGAAACAAACAAGTTAAAACTAAGTTTTTTAACATTCTTTTAATTGAAAATGACAGAAAGATTTAAACAAAGTATAAGCTGATTATAAATAAAGCCATTACACCAAGCACGGCTACAAGTAATGAAGCTTCAAAAACGGAAATGAATACAATAATTGGACAATGCCAGGTGTAATTTATGAATTTAAAAATAAATGCTTTTAGGGTTTTTTTCTAGAATAAAACATGCAAAGTGAAAGAAAAAAAACTTTTATAGCAACTATTTATGAAGAGTTACAAAAAAACATGGGTTACAAATAACTTAAATAAATAGAAAAAGTGGTACTTTTTCCCACTTTTAAAAATATTAAGATTTTACTAGGACCAGAGAAATTAAAGCACAGTCACAAATAAGCAAAATTTTCACACTGCATTATATGATCACTGTATTATATGTTTTACACTGCTACATGTACTCATAGTTACAAAGTTGACATAAATGCAACACAGGCATATAAAAGCAAATCTTTTGAACACCTATACAAGTAACAAGATTACAACAGCATCGATGTAAACAGCCAGACATAAGTAAAGATACATTCCACACTGCTATATATAGTAACAGGCTATAAATAGTAACATGTCTATTAATAGACAAGCAGTTGCCCACCTGCTATTACTTGTGAAGCTGGAAGTCATGCTGGTTCCCTGTGACTTCTCAACGGCTGACACCCAGCGAAGCCTCTTGGAGGAAGACTGATTGCCAGAATCCCTGAAATAAAAATAACTTTCTAATATTTCTCATATTCGGTTTTGTACTAATAATGAAAGACTTCAGCATCCAGAGTTAATGGAAAGCTGAATTTTGAAAGGTCATGAAGAACTGATCCTGCATTAACTTTACAACTTGTGGCCATATTGATACTTGGTAAAAAATAGTGTGAGTACAGAAACAAATATGTCTGTTGAAGGAAAATAGACACATCAGTTGTGCCCATGCATGCTTCAAATGTTCATTCAAAACTTTATATTGTTCTCTGTTAAACAAGAAGAACAAATGATTTTTTATAATGTGTAATGCAGATAAACAAGAGATTCAGACATAAGAATGAACAAAGGAACATCACTCAGTTACTAGATGGAAGGTGCAAAAAAAAGGGGGAGGGAAATATTACTTGACAGTGTGTTCCACTGACTGAGCATTATTTACTAGGCCAAGATATTTGTGATATCCTGTGTTGGGCCTCATGGCCTTCTGTGGCGCAATATCAGGTTATGACAGAGGTCATTCATTTCATCTCACTGTCTCAGTTACTGCACAAGTTCAGAAAAGAAGGGTGCAATAGACATTCAGATTCAGATCACAGAAGTATAGGGTTGACAAAATGCATAAAAAACATGAATTTTAAACTCAGTACATTATTTGCATAACCTTTATTGCTTACGGGGTTAAACATACATTGCCCAAACAGTGCTTACAGCGATTTCATTAAATCTTCTTTATGATGAAATCTATCGCATAAGTATGGTATTTTGGTAGTTTGGCTTTAATGGCACACACTTGATCGCATAAGTAATGCAGTAAGTTGGTCAAAGTTTTCCAATAAAGTAAAAAATAAATAAAAAATTGATAAATGATGACAATGTAGCATCAGTCAGGATCATGGAGCTGTTAAATGCCAGCCTTACACAGTCAAGGCCCCTGGCTTAGGACCCTGCATGCTGCTATGTTTAAAAAAAAATTACAAGATCAAATATAGCAGTTCGATTTGATTTATTTTATATAAAAAAATAATTTTTTTGAAGTTGAAAATAATGACAAACTGATAGATATGACCATTAACAATAAGCATGAGGGCCATGATGGCCTGTATAACTCACCTCATTGCTTATATTTCAAGCAATAGTTTTTAAACTTACCACAAGCAATAGCTTCAAAACGAACATGGAAATTTTATTATTGTTAATAGATAAGGTTCAATATAAACATATGGATAGTCAATTTCCATGGTATCTGTTTGTTTGTTTGTTTATTGGGTTTATCGTCCCACAAACAATATTTCAGTTGTCTGGAGACGGTGTCCACTTGAAGCAGATATAGTGCTGCCTTCACTGTGTATAGCATGCCGTGAACACCTGGCATGATACCACACCCAGTCACATTATCCTGACACCGGGCCAACCAGTCGTGGAACTACCCTTATATTTGCTTGAGCGTCAGCACAGTAGCTATACCACTACCATTTTTAATGACTTTAGTATGTCGCGGCCCGGGATCGAACCCGGGGCCTCCTGTACCTGGAGCCGACGCTCTACCGATTGCACTTCCAGGTCATGGTATCTGTGGGATTGGATCTGACATGAAGCTTCTGAGTTTTAATTATTAACCATATTATATTCATACTGAGGCTCCAGATAAAATTTAGTTGAACTTCAGCCAGTGATTTAAGAGGAGATGTTATTTAAAGAATGTGTACGGATGTCCGATGTAAGATGGTAGGTCAAGGCAATAACTCATCCTGAGCAAATGCTAAGAGGAGCTAAAATATTTTAACAAGAAATGTTTTCATTTTGCTATATAAGAATAATACTTACTCAGCATCTTCAGTCTTTTTACTTCTTGGTATGGAAATTGCTATAAAAAACAAGAAAAAAGAAACATGTCAAAGAGAAAGAAATGCTAAAACTGATGGATGTAAAAGAAAAAGAAATCCTAAAACTATTTCAACACAGGCTTAGACTTCTAACCTTTACAGCTGTTAAGAAAATATTAAAAAAACTTAACATGATTGTTGGATTTATCGTCATGCCAACAGTATTTCCGTTACTTGGGGGCAGTGTCCACTTGAAGCACATATAGTTCAGCTTTCACTGTGTAAAGCTTGCCATGCATACCACACCCAGTCACATTATCCTGACACCAGGCCAGACGTTCGTGGTACTACCCCTTTTTTTTGAGCATTGGCAAGGGAGCCATACCTCTACCATTTTTAATGACTGTGGTATGTCACAGCCCTCTGACCTCCCATACCTGGAGCTGATCCTCTAACGATTAAGTTAAAAATGTCTGGCATGAAAACTCAACATGTTACTAATAAGAACCTGCCCAGCTGTAAATCAAGGAAGCTAGTAATATCTAAGGTAAGTCAGTAGAAAATGTTTCCATATGTCAATGAACACCTGAATTATCCATTCCATGTGGAACAGAAAATGAAACCACATATCCATCAGAAGTATACTTGTTTCAGTGTGGGTGTGTTCACAAGAATCAGATCTAGTACAGCATTCAATGGGGTATCAAGAGCTTTCACTGTGGTAGCAAGTGCTTTCAATGTGGTAGCATGAGCTTTCACTGCGGTAGCAAGTGCTTTCAATGGAGTAGCAAGAGCTTTCACTGCAGTAGCAAGTGCTTTCAATGGGGTCGCAAGAGCTTTCACTGCGGTAGCAAGTGCTTTCAATTGAGTAGCAAGAGCTTTCACTGCGGTAGTAAGTGCTTTCAATGGGGAAGCAAGAGCTTTCACTGTGGTAGCAAGTGCTTTCAATGATGTAGCAAGAGTTTTCACCGTAGTAGCATGTGCTTTCTCTGTGGTAACAAGTGCTTTCAATGGGGTAGCAAGAGCTTTCCCTGTGGTAGCATGCTATAAAGACAAAACTACAGAAAGTCACATTATCTTGAAACCTAGCCAACTGTTCGTCAAACTTTGAGCAAAAACACATGACCATTATCACTACCATTTATAATCACTAGTAGGTCTCAGCTAAGATGAAACATCAGTCTTTTAAACTGTCCATGAAATTACCTACTGCACCCCTATGACTGAAACTTTGTCCTTGACCTTTGACCTACCTTCACTACCAATGGGCAGGTCATCCTCTTCTGTTTCCATGCCAACCGAGTCTCTCTCCATATTCACAGTCCTGAAAATATTCAAGATTATATATGACATAAATGCCTACCATTCTTAAAGAATTATATCCTAATAATATAAAAATACAGTATATATGATAAAATGCATAATAATCCACATCAAAATTTCCAAACAATCAAATACCAGAAAATAAGTCTGAGTAATGAAAAAATAGAAATAAAGCAATGAAAGTCGGGACTGCGGGTTCGCATTGTCATATACATTGAATCTCTCCATGACTGAGATAGGGAAATTTCACTGTATGTTTTTCAAAATGACATGAAAAAATCTAGGGATGGCAAAGGTTAAAATATCAGTAACCGACTGAGCTGTTTACATGTGTGACAGTAAACCCGAACAAGTATTATTATCGCATTTTGGTACTAAGGTAAAAATACAGCATATCTGCACTTCCTGTTAACTTTGCAAATCTTAAGACAGTGAGCTTTGTGTAATATATGAATAACAACAGCATCACAAGGCAGAGAATAATATGCTCAAGTCACAAGTGAACATTAATTAAATACATCTCTAATTAAATAGGTTTTTGAACGGAAAAAGTACAACGTTCAACCTTTTTCTAAAACTTTTTAGTTGAAACATCATTTTCACCCATATTTGTACTTTGTTTCTGAAGACAAAGACAGATACAATGTATCTATCAAATACATATTTGCATATAATTGATCCTATTATGAAGAATGATCAAATTTTACATAATTAATGAACATTATTTTGACCAATAGTTAACTGGGAAACAATTGCTTTTAACTAATATGTAACTCTCCGACTGCCAACTTTCTTGGTAGACCCAGTTATCAGATAGTGACTACATATCAAACTGCTAGACAACATACTAACAACTACAGCTATGAGAATGACTGCTGCATCAATATATCCAACATTCCATTTAGACAAAATTGCAACATGTATTGTACACTGTTCAATCTGGTTTACTACAACCTATATCTTCAGGCTACATGGTACATATATTTGATGCAGACTGTTCTTTCTAGATGAGTGATTGTTTCATTTTAGTTTTATAGCATTAAGTCTGTTGTAAATCAAACTTTCATTTTATTTTCTTGTAAACATGTTTGTTTATTTTATCATGAACAAGTTAAAAAGAAAACTTTAATCTGGGTATAATTGCTGCAGGGTGATATGCATCCTAAAAAGTTTCTGTGTACTTTAATATTTGTATTAACCATACAAGTCTGGCTCCACAAACCCGACTTTGTGAAACCAGGTGAACCCAGCCCACTTCCAGTCCAGGTATTACACTGTATTTATATGCTCTTATTGTAAATAAGCACATTATTAGCTATTATAGCAACTTCCAGCTGCTACAGGTTAAAAAAAAGATCAAGATCAAATCCATAGTTTCATTATGTATCAACCCAGAGAGCCCCTTATAATAAATGTCTGTATAGGTTTATATTCAATTTGGTGGACAGCTCAAACCCAATTCTACAAAAATTGACTGAAATGTCCGTAAGTATTGATTTACTTTTAAACAGGTGAAATGAAGCTTCTGTCATTACTTGCGTGGTCATGGTAAGTTTTTGTTTATTGTTTGTTTTTTTAATACATCATAACAACACATAGACCTTACAGTGATATCCAGCTAGTTTGGTAGATGAAGACCCCAGACAAATCTCTAGGTAGAACAAGTGGCACACTGCAGGTCAGCTGGAAGACCTGTAAGTCTTAAACGCTGAGTGAAACTCAAAGCCAAGTGGTGAGAGGCAAGCATTCAAAGCAGTTAGAGAGCAGCAATTCTTCGACTCCTCCATAAGCACCCCTGGGATCATGTTATGAGATAGAAACTAATTACTTCTTTACTTGGTTTTTACAATACATGGCACCTTCATAGTCATTACATAGATGGGATGGGATAAGGTTGGATTTGCAGATACTGTGCAGCTGCATTTCTATCATTATAGCACATGGGCACTTATGAGATGCCCTGGGGCTGAACCCGGTTGGTCAATTATACTGATACCGAAGAGTCAGGCGTGATGCTTTCCCTTTAGCCCCAAGCGTTAAGAGTGAAGCTACTACTACCAACTTTAGAGTCTTTGGTTTGACCCGGCCGGGGTTTGACTCGGCGACCACCTGATCAAGCCAACACTCCACCACTTGAACTATTGCGGCCGGTCCTTACATAGGTGTCTAGCTATTATTTGTAGAGGAACTATCTGGGTAGAACCATTGATGGAGAAATGTTATGGATAAATTAGGTTCATTTTTGGCAGCACACTGCTCATATTAGCAATGCTTAGCTACTATTTGAGAACAAGAAGCTCTGACAAATGTGTAGAATCACCATTATCGTCATATGAGCAACATCCAGCTAATAATTGGTAAAGGAAGACCACAGACTTCTGCCTAGTGACTATAGTCAGCTGATAGATATTCCACATTGTACTAATCCATCTGTTACTTGTTATAAGTGAGCACCGCTAAGTAAGGGACCAGGGATGCTCCATAGTGTTTTTTTTTGTTTTTTGGTTACATCATACCAACACCAATACAGTCGTATTGGTAAAAAAAAATAATTGTTGAAGGAAGAGGCCAGACTAATGCCTGGTCAGAATCACAGGCAAACCACAGGTAAACCACAGGCAAACCTCAGGCAAACCACATGTTAGCTTGAAAACCTTTCCCACATGTAAGTTCCTTCCTAACTGGGACTCCAACCCATCAGGTGAGTGGCTGAAAAGTTACAAGTCGCCGACTCTAATTATTGCTTGGAAACAGGTGCCCCTCCAAACTAGGTAAGTTGTCAAAATAAAAAGTGAAAAACAAGAGGAAACCACGTAATAATGAACTTACATTATTCTCTTGATCCAAGGGTAGGTAACAAATTGATAAATCCAAATTAAAAGAAAATCAAATAAATGGTGAAGATAATTTCAATCAGTAATGAATGGCACTTAACAATCCAAGGGAATACAGGTATACTAAACAGTGACACACTTCTCCACTGGAATCCATATCTCCATAGAGCTTCTTGTTAAACATAGGGCTTACAGGCGTGTTTTGTTTGTTTGGTAAAATGCATTCCCAATCGTCTCACAGTTTTGGCAGGTGAATTTCTTTGCAAATAATTATTAATATTTTTTAAACACTACATCTATGCTTAATTAATGAAAATTAGGTTTAACATAATGATGAGCTTATAAAAGTATTTTTCTTTGCTAATGTCTTCAAAAAGTTAACATTAAATAATCCAATCAGTTGCTACAGCAGCAACTTATATATCGAAAATAAATTGTCTTTTCACTTATTTTGAAAAAAACAACAACGAAATTATCAGTCACATCTTATGGAAGCTAGCACCATACAAACAGTACCAGTGTTCATACTGACAGTGAAGATTAAAATACCACCAGTTATAACAGGACTGATAACTCAAACGTCTCATCTTTCATGGGAGGTTTACATTACCAACCCTTGAAAGTCAACCCACATAGTCTAACCACAGAGGCAATAAGGGGATATCGAAATAACTGAAAGCATGCTAATCATGAATCAATCAGGCTTACACAAATAGTGTAGATCCAGATCAGCTGCCTCCCTCTGGCAGCTAGTGAACTGTCTCATTAAGATCTGTACTTTTATGCTAGTCTCTTAACAAAATGTAGTTGTTAGCAAAAACTAAGCATGGAATTTTTGTGTTTCTGCAGCTTAATCCTTTATTTCATACACAAACCATAAACACATGGTACTCATTAGAACTGAGTCACTGAGATAAAATTTACAAGCACCTACAAACCAACATTTGGTTGAGGATTATTGGATATATTGCAGCACAAACCTTTGTGTACTCACGTTATCCAACAGTCTAAATCATCACTTTAACAGTAAAGCCACGGGACCTCTCACCCACACTAATCTATTATACGGCCCCCACCCATCTTACTCTAACCACACCCACACATTTAGTAAATACCTTTAAAATTCAGTAACATAGTACTGTATGAAAACATTTGCCGTCTTGTCATAACTTTTTATATCTGTGCTGTAATCTAATTTGTACTTAATATTTCTGTGTGACAGTACTAATATAATTTTAAGAAATCACTAAATATTTCTTTAAATCATACTTATAATAGTGACATGATAAGAGGCGATAGGCCTGGTGCCCATAGCCAAGCTATAAGCTGTCTATTAATTGGATTTATGGTCCCACTAAAAATCTTCTAGTCACCCCACAAACATCTGACATGCTTCAGCCAAGGCTACATTATCCTGACACCATCATTATCATTATCATCATCCTTATTATCATCAACTTCACCACTATCAACACCACCTTATCATCATCATCATCATTATAATCAGCTTCACCACTTAACATCAACTTATCATCATCATTATCATCAACATCACCACTATCAACACCACCTTATCATCATCATAATCATTATCATCAGCTTCACCACTATCAACACCACCTTATCATCATCATCATCACTATCATCAACTTTACCACTATCAACACCACCTTATCATCATCATTATCATCAACATCACCACTATCAACACCACCTTATCATCATCATTATCATCAGCTTCACCACTATCAACACAACCTTATAATCATCATCATAATTATAATTACAATAAATAATACTACCCAGCTCAAATTTTCTTTTATAAAGCAGATATAAGTGTTATTCAAAAGTGAACTTTGTATGTAGCCATATTTACACAATCTGCAATAAATTTCTATTGAGACAAAGATAAGCGTCTCACCTTAGTATAGGTGTCAATTCATTAGAAGCAACCAATAAATTATTCTGTCAGATTAAGGTATGTGCAAATATAAAGTGGACAAGATCACCAAAGGTCTAGCTATCATGCTTGTAGTTGACTTGGTTAGATCACCAAAGGTCTAGCTATCATGCTTGTAGTTGACTTGGTTTTTATTTAAACACAGAACTATTATGGTCATTATAGTAACATGGATATTTTAGGAAGAAGACATAAGACAAATGTCTGCTCGGTAAGAACAAGTGATGTAGGTCAGCCTGAAGATCTCAACACAGAGAAAATTATTTGATTTAATTCCTTGACTATACCAGTAACTCAGAAGTGAATGGTGAGGGGCTAGGAAGCCAAAGGACTTCCAAATCAGCCCACTGGGCCATGATCTCCCACTCACAAAAACTGGCATTAAAAAATCACTTTCATTCAGATTCTCTCCATGTTATATTTGTCAGGGAAGAACCACCAGTGCACCTAAGGTTAGTGGGAGAGCTTCCCCACTTGAATATCCTCTCCCCATCTGGTACATGCAGTGTGGGCTTGAGGAGTCAGCAAATCTTACAGCTATGCCAACATTTGCCCCAAGCAGAGAAAATGAAATTGTAGACAAAGTATTGCTTATCCTAACAAAGAAATCATGCTTATTCCAGTATTCCAATTAACACTTACAGATACTCTATTTCCGAAAATCATTAATACCCATCGATTTGACCGCCTGCACATACATCAAATGTGTAAACATCAATATGAAATTTATCAAATATTCTCAAAATTTCTCCAGCATGCTCCATTTACTTTCAACATAAACAAACACCCCTACCTGATATAGATCTATTAATAAATCTCTCCAGATTTAAAAATCACATAGAGAAAATACACCACCAACAATGTAACATTCTAGTATTCAGTTTAAAAGTTTCCCTCCCTGTTTCACTCCCAATACATTCTGTATAAACAAAGTCCCTGCTAGCTATAAACAAACAAATGCAGCGTTCCCTATGATTAAAACTGAGAAACACTAAAATGCACCTATCTATAAGTGGCCATACCGATCTCAATCTGCAGATAAAAAAATCACAAAACTTAGCACAATTTATTCTAGCAATTGTTAAAAGTAAATATGTTTTACAGGCTGTCAATTATCTCCATTGACTGACAGGTATCTCTACATTCAGACCATTAATTTTTTTTTATTATCTAAAAATATTATCTTTTCCTCTATTTGATCTCTCAATTTTGCCTTCATTCATTGCTTTTTTCTTGTTCTTTTAACTGTTCTGAAGACTTTCTTGCAACATTTTTTCCTCTATTTCTTTATTGATTTTCTTGTTGTGCTATCATAGTTTGATCTTCTTTTTTTATTCTTACTCATGTGAATGCATTCTTTTCAATTTCGTATTATAACATCCCTGTTATTGCCAAACATCTTTTTTATAATTGTTCAACCTTTGTTTCCAAATTTCTTTACACTTGTTTGTATTATCCTTGTTTCCCCCATTTTCTTGGTTGATAATCTTTGAACTTGTTGTCTACTTTCTTTTGTACCCCAATTTAGGTTTTCCTGGACACAATTTACAGTTCTAACTTATTCTCCTGAATGTATATTATTATTTAATGTCTTTAAGTTCCTCAGTTCCTTGTTATCGCTGTTAGCCAGCATAAACTGATCAAGATTAGGAAAAAAATAGACAGAGCTCTGTCAGACAAGGATCTGCACCATTGGTTGCTGGGAATTTTTTTTTCCTTTCAATTAAGTTGTAAATCAAAAAATAAAAAAGATTAGCTAAAAAAAATTATACTTTGCATTAATTAAAGGTGGCATCCAAAAGTTTGGACCAAAGACTTATTTTTTTTCAAATAACTAAATAAACCAAAGTAACCTTTAAAGATTCTGAAAAATGTTGTTCATTGATGAACTAGAACTGTGTGAACTGAGGCATAGATCCCCAATGGTTGTTGCAAACAGGTTACCTGGTATTCCCTAGCAGAGACACACTGCAGAGATTCCTATTTTTAAACTAAGAAAACCATTTCTTTTGAGGTCATGTTATAATGTCATCTGGGTAAGTCCGCTGTGACATCCATATCTATTTTTAACAGAGATCTCTATTATGCCAATTTATAGATTTGAAAAGAATGAACATTTACAGTGATTTTTTAGCAATGTGTTGTTGTTTTTTTTAAATATAAGGCAGTCTTAAAAATCGTCGTTACTAAAGTATGACTTTATGCGAAAATCATGCTTAATTTACTGGACCTGGTAGCGCAATCGGTAGAGCGTCGGCTCCAGGTACGGGAGGCCCCGGGTTCGATCCCGGGCCGCTACATACCAAAGTCGTTAAAAATGGTAGTGGTATAGCGCCCTTGCTAACGCTCAAGCAAATATAAGGGTAGTTCCATGACTGGTTGGCCCGGTGTCAGGATAATGTGACTGGGTGTGGTATCATGCCAGGTGTTCACGGCATGCTATACACAGTGAAGGCAGCACTATATCTGCTTCAAGGGGACACCATCTCCAGATAACTGAAATACTCTTGGTGGGATGATAAACCCAATAAACAAACAAACAAACATGCTTAATTTCCCCAAAACATTGGTTTAACTCAGTTACATGCATTTAATATACCTTGGCAATCTTTTAGATACCATCTTTAATGTAGCTTGATAAAGGTTTATTCATCTCTTTTTATGTTCCCTACTTTTTCTTCTTCCATAATCCTATAATATATCAAGTATCTGTCGATTATGCAGCTTTAAAGTCATTTCACGTTTCACAAAAAAATCTACTCTAAAGAGCAACAACAGCTGATATACATTTCCAAGGATGTAAACAGAGCAGTTTTGTAAACTACCTTGCAGGTATTTTGTCTGCCTTTCAAATAAACACAGGTGGAATCAGTCTCACTCTTTATGGTGGTATCTTGAAGTTTGCCTCTATCTAATATATGTAACAATATCTGACCTCTGTTTGGGGTATTTGTGCATGTCTACAGAAACCATCATACTTCAGTCTAAGCTTTTACGATTTTCAACAGTTTCTTTATTTTCAGACAATAAAGCTCGTTAATCAACATTTAAATGCTCATCTTTTCAAATCTATAAATAAGTAAGGATTCTTGCTAAAAATAGACATAGACGTCGCAGCGGATGACATGGATGAAAAAAAACATAAGTGGTCATGTGGTTTTCTTAGTTTAAAAATATCTAACTGTGCAGAGTGGCTCAGATAGGAAATACATGTTTGAAATAACGATTGTGATGTTCGTTTCACTTTTCAGACAGGTGTAGGACATCAATTAAAAGCTTTTTGCGAGATCTGTTCAGGTAACAATAGTTTATTATGATGTTTAATGAAAATATTTGGTCCAAACTGTTGGATACCACCAGTAAAGGCAGAAATATAATGTCTTAAATTCTTTGGTTTTACTTTGAGAAACTATTTCTTCAGGGTAATGGGTTAATGGAAGACTATTCTAACTAGATTTTTTTTATTTTACAAGAGAAGGAAAACATCTGATTATTTTTCCAGTAGTGAAAGGAATACATCCTTTTTTGATTGTATATTTCAATAAATGCATCTTAAAAAGATGTATTTATATATTTATACGGCAACTGTTTGCAGATAGCCTAGTTTTGCCTGTGATTTAAGTTAGAATTGTCTTCCATTGACCTGTCGTTGTACTCACCATCGATGTATTTCTGCTTTAATACTGTCTTAAAAAACACTTTGAGCTTCATCAATTACAAAGCCTTTTTGGTTTTGTGTGATATATCACAGAATGAATCACAGTGTTGCTTTACAGATATGCAGGCAACTAATCGTGAAACCCGTAGGCCTGACTGAATAATTACAAAGCTTGTGAACATTATAATGTAATATATTATGCAAAACTATAATCTATTTACATTCTAATAGTTTTTTTTGAGTGTCTTTTACGAAAACAGCTGCATATACACCACTTCAATGGACTTCCCTTATTTTCATATCATCCAGCAATAGATCATGCCATTTGTTATCTTCATTTGTTATGAATAACATTAACACCTTATTTAGTGTCTATGCTAGGGAAGTATTTCCTAACAAATGTTGAGGCAAAATGAGCATGAAATAAGTTTGACTGACATTGTAGCTGAACTCTGATACTAAATAAGCATGGTTGTTAATTTTAATTAAAAACACAGCAATCTTTTCTGTTCATATATCAAGTAATAATGGAGAGTACATTCTTCTGTTTTGGGGTGGTGTCGCCATTGTTCCACTGACTATGCATAATCTACTATGCCTAGATATTTCCAATATCCCGCGCGGGGCCTCACTCTCCACAGCGGCTCTGAACCAGGTTACATCATGAAAGAGGTCACTCATATCATCTCAGAATTCAGTCTCAAGCTTCTACACGCGTTCAAAGAGAAATGGCACACTTGGAACTTTTAGTTAATGCTGCCTTCACTGTGTATAGCATGCCGTGAACACCTGGCACGATACCACACCCAGTCACATTATCCTGACACCGGGCCAACCAGTCATGGAACTACCCTTATATTTGCTTGAGCGTTAGCAAGGGAGCTATGCCACTATCATTTTTAATGACTTTGGTATGTCGCGGCCCGGGATCAAACCCGGAGCCTCCCGTACCTGGAGCCGACGCTCTACCGATTGTGCTACCAGGTCCGGTGTCCAGCATTGATTCGCTGAACAGAGTTGCATGGAAAGCGGGAGAAAGATACTGTAGCTGCCTGCTGCCTACCACTGAAACTGGGACATCCGCAGCAGTAAACTAAAATCTGGATCAGACAAACGGACAATGCATTTCATTGAGCGTGGTAGGATATGAAATACTTTGCTTTTTTTTGTAGGGTGGGGTGGTTGGGTGGGCTAGACTCTTAGGGCATTAAAACAGTAAGCTATTATTGGAGGAAGACCCCACACTAGCCTGGGTAGAACACAACATGAGCAACAATCATAAGAGCAAGCTTCATAACTAAGGAATAAATAATGCAATCAGAGTTATCTCACTTTTATGCGAACCTCATCAATATCAATATCCATAAATGTATGAAAAGGTTCCAACAAAAAAATATCAAATGGAAAGTTGTCTGCAAAAGTATATGCTAAGAAAAATAAAGAGCAATGACTTTGAAATGAATAATGCAGCCTGAGATATTGCACCTTCATGCAGGACTTCAGTATCAGTAAAATTCATACAAACATAAAATAATTCCAAAAATACCACATAAAAACAAGGACCAGAGGGTTAAACTGTGACATCTGCTGAATATCCTTTTAAACAAGAAATGTCATTGAAAACAGACATGTGCCCTCGAAGTCATGTCCAGTAAAGCAAATTTTGCATTTGTCATGGAGGAATTTGGGTTATTAAAAAGACAATAGCATTACATTTATGTATATAACCATAATTATTTCTTTCCCTCCTATCATTTGTTTTCAATAGGCCAACAAGAGAGCCATGATGGCCCTTATTCACTCACCTGAGGACACAGGCTTTAAGAAGGCTCAAATATGGCATCAAGTAATTTAGGGTTATTTACTTTAGAAATCTTTGAAGATTGGACCATTAGTGTGGCCACTGGGATGGCAATATTTTCTAGAATTTCACCTAGTAACCTACTCAATCCAAATGTCCCACTTCAAAATATGTGTAAGATTTCATACTGGCAAACATTCTGACCAAGTTTTTGTGTGGTGAAGATTGGGCCATCAATGTGGTCTCTAGTGTGTTCACAAGCCTTTTCTAAGATCTGACCTAGTGACCTATTTTTTTACCCTACATGACCCAGTTACACATTCATTCAAGATTTCATGCAGAGAAACATTCTTACCAAGTTTGATGAAGATTGGGCCATAACTGGGGCCTTTAGTGTGTTCACAAGCTCTTTCTAAGGTTTGATCTAGTGACCTACTTTTTGACCACACTTTACCCAATAACGAACTCAGGTTTCATGCAGCCAAACAATCTTACCAAATTTGATGTCTTCTGAATATGCTGCTTCTTGAGCAATACGTTGTCTTCATGTGTTTGACATTTCTGCCAGGTTATTTCAGAATCCCTCAAGAAATCAAGTAATGTCAGAGTTACTGAGCGGACACAACCACAAGTGCCCATCTAGGGATTATGAATTTGACCTGTAAGTGTTACCTTGACCTTTGAGTAACCGACCTGGGTCTTGTGCATGACATGTCGTCTTCATGTGTTTTACATTTATGTCAAGTTATTTATCCCTCAAGAAATGACAGAGTTACTGAGTAAACACGACCAAAAGTGCACTACCGGGTATTATGACTTTGACCTACAGTTGTGACCTTGACCTTTGAGTAAACGACCTGGGTCTTAACCGCGACACTATGGCTTCATGTGTTTGACATTTCTGCCAGATTATTTCGAAGTCCCTCAAGAAATGACAGAGTTACTCAGCGGTCACTACCACCAGTGCACTACTAGGGATTATGGCTATGACCTATAAGTGACCTTGACCTTCGAGTAACTGACCTGGGTCCTGTGCGTGACACATAGTCATCATGTGTTTGACATTTCTGCCAAGTAATTTTAAATCCATGAAGGAATAAAAGAGTTAGTGAGTGGACATAAGTATCGACAGATGGAAGGACAGATGGACAGACTGACAGACTACTATAAACTTCGAAGGCATAAAAAGCGTACAGTACTTAACCATCTACTTTAGAGTCTTTATTACTATATTTAAGACTGCATTTCGAAGCAGAAAACTCGAAACATTCATACACAGTTCAATTTCTAAATTCCTAAACTGAAATACTGAACATTAAAAGGTCCTACTTGTTAGAGGGTTAATATCTTTCTGACAGTATTTCAGTTTCACATTGATTTTCATTCGAGCTGTAAAATAAAAGTGCAAATTTCCATGACCAAAATAACCTTTCCCAGCAAAATGATGAATAGACTTAAATTGGCAAGGTTTCATTTTGCATAAAGCATGAGAAAAAATAATCCAGAAAATGCAACCAAAATGACTAGAATTTTAATTAAGGAATAATGCATTCTATAGGCTGAGTGAATTTGGTTATTTCTTGATTATTTTTTTACAATGTCCAGAGAATCTTCTTTTTGTTTGTCTTTGAAATACATCGCAATGACCAAGTACTGTCATATTAGAGATGTCCTACTATTTTGTGTAGGAAGGCCACAGACAAATGTCTAGTTTGAACCACCAGCTCAGCGCAGGTCAGCTGGAAGACCTTCCCACATTACGCCCCTTTCCCTGAATGGGAACCCATGCTGTTATAAGCCAAGCAGGCAGAGAAGTCCACGACTCTACCACTACTCTACCACTACAACATTGGCGCCCCTTCACAAAATCTACATATAAAGATAAAACAATTAAACATTTTGGTAGCAAATGATTCAATCTGGGTAGAACCTCCTGTGCACCACTGGAAAGCTAGACCTTTGAAATATCCTGCCCAGACCAAGACTCGTGCAGTGGTGGTGAAAGGCTGAGGAGTCATTGTGTGCCAGTATTGTATATGCTGTGTTAGATGTAATAATATAAACATGTTCATCATCAAAGATGGCAAGTTAAGATTCGCCCATTTGTAGCTCCACAGCTTCTCACCACAGTGGTTCAAGTACCAGTCAGAACAAGGACTTCTAATGTTCTATGTGGGGAAGTTTTTTAGTCAATCTAAGGTTCACCTGTGGTTCTAGAAACAAGGTGAGGTCTTGCATCACCAACAAGTAGCTGGATATCACCAATATGACCATAATTGTGTCCGTGCAATGTAACGGGGAAATAAGCCCAACAAAAACACCCTGTTCAGCATCCTCTGTATGCCTATGAGGACAGTTGGACGCTCATGAGTGCACTGTTCTTACAACTGTGACCTAGATGTCTATGAGCAGTTATCTAGATCCAGGATACTACCTGTACTGCTGTCTATATCACTGATGTATATTTCATGTAAATAAAGAAGCTTCAACAAGCTGAGTGGGGTGAGGAGAAGGGGAGGGGCATGACATGTGCTGATGCAGTTATCAAAATAACATACTGCACATGACATGTAAAGTAACCCACCTTTTGATGTGTTGTGTTGTGTGAATTGTTGTATATACTTGTATCTTCATGGATGTATGTATGTATGTATGTATGTATGTATGTATGTATGTAGCATTATATGTACACATATTTATGTATGCAGTAAGGGCTTTTTTAGATAAGCCTATTACAATGTTAAGATCTACACCAGTTGTGTATTTGCCACAATATTGGATAGATGGCCCATTACCATGACAATAAAAAAATTACCTCACCGCATCCCCACCCCACCAAAAACAACAACAACCATTTCTATTAAAAAGCAGCAGTTTATGTAATGGAAAAATACCTAAGTCACAGAATTTATTATAAACACCTTGTTTTCAAATTCAGTTTAGGGCAAGACCATTTTAATCTTTGCCAATTAAGAAGAAGAATTTGAAAAAAGGCTACATTTTTCCTAATGGAAATAAGACAGAAATAAAGCCCTGTAAATTAATGTACTTTTTAATGGGTGGGGAGGGGTGCATCTGCGGTTTATCAACTGAAGTCACTTATTTACAACTACTGTCTCTCAAGGGATATACTTATTTGATTTGTTTTAATTTTTGTGATATATCACAATTATGATCATTATACAGACATCCAACTTTTATTTGTGGAGGAAGACCCCAGACAAATATTTTTGGGTAGAACCACTGGTGCATCGTAGGTCAGCCGAAAGACAACTCTGTATGAAAGTAATCTGACCCAACATGGGCTCAACATAATTATTCAAAAATTAAACTAGAGCCCGACAGGACATACACAGGGGTCGATCTCGAATTGGGATATATAAGTCACGAAAAATAGTAAATGGATAGCTCCCTTACAAATACAGGAGTAGTTTTATAACTGATAAACTGATGTTAGTATAATGTGACTGGTACAATAATATATCTCACAAATGAAATTTACAAACTCAAGACATTCAGTCCACAATGCTAGCAATATCTACTGGTCCAAATTTTACTGGACCAGTATGATTTTTGCATTTTGACACACACAAAAAACTAGTTTTGCGAGTCATGCTTTTATTCTGTATTTAAAAAAAATTTTGGTTGACTCTGGCCATGGTCCACAGGGTTTTGTTGAAGACTGGTATCTGCTTCAAAACATTGTCTATGGATAAATACAATAATACTGCCTGAACAAGAAACCCACAAACATGGAGAGGACATGTGGCCAACTTCCCATCCTCAGCTGGTCAACCCATGGGTGTGAATCCCTGCCAGGGTGAAAAGTATCATATGGGCATCTCTAATGACAGCAAGTGTGTCATTGTAATATATCTAAACACACAAACCAAACAATCTTCAACAAAGGGCAATAAGATTTACTTACATCTTCTTCGTTAAAAGCACACAGCACTCTTTGTAGTTCAGACATCCACTTGAAAATGATTCACATTCTCTAACAACTTCACATTCTTGTCACATCCTAGATACATACAGTAACTGTCTTTGTAGCCTCCTCCTAACTTACACAATCCTCTTTCCTAAAAACAGCCATAGTTTCTCTTTACCAAAACCACGATGAACAAAGCACAATTTCATTTGCCACAAAATAAGATTTTTGCCTTTGATGCTGCCCTAAATATGATGTAATACCAAACCTAAGTTATTAACCAACAGTTTAATACAAAAAAAATGACATATTACATGTTTGGGCTGAAAAACCATTAGTAAAGAGTGGGAACTGTCTGATCTGGATCTACACTAGTTGCCTAGGCATTGTCAGTTGACTTGGCCTCAAACAGTACATATTCTGACCATACAGCCCCAAGCAGGAGATGGCTCACCTGGATCTACACTAGTTGCCTAGGCATTGTCAGTATACTCGGCCTCAAAAAGTACATATTCTGACCATACAGCTCTTAGCAGGAGATGGCTCACCTGGCTCTACACTACTTGCCTAGGCCTTGTCAGTAGACTCAGCCTCAAACAGTACATATTCTGACCATACAGCCCCAAGCAGGAGATGGCTCACCTGGATCTACACTATTTGCCTAGGCCTTGTCAGTAGACTCGGCCTCAAACAGTACATATTCTGACCATACAGCCCCAAGCAGGAGATGGCTCACCTGGCTCTACACTATTTGCCTAGGCCTTGTCAGTAGACTCAGCCTCAAACAGTACATATTCTGACCATACAGCCCCTAGCAGGAGATGGCTCATCTGGATCTACATTATTTGCATAGGCCTTGTCAGGAGACTTGGCCTGAAACAGTACATATTCTGACCATACAACCACAAGCAGCAGATGGCTGACATGGATCTACACTATTCGCCCAGGCCTTGTTAGTAGACTCGGCCTCAAACAGTACATATTCTGACCATACATCCTCAAGCAAGAGATGACTGATCTAGACCTACACTAACCATCTGAGTATAAGCAGAAGTAATTCCATACAAACAGTACAGACCCTGTTTACACAGTGTCTAACGGAAGCTGGCTGATCTGGATCTACGCTATACACAAATATTTGAAGCCTCTAAGTCTATACATATCAGGCTTAGATTTGCAAGTTAACAAATTCTCATCACCAAAACAAAAAACACAACTACTTCACTTTTCACAGAATTTTGATCAGTTTAAATCCATAAAGCACAGAAAACATTTGAACTATTTCTGCCAGTCTTAAAGGTGGTAACCAACACTAAGCCTATATCTAATATATGTAACAATACATGACCTCTGTTTTTTGTGTATTTGTACATAATTTCTGCAGAAAAACACCATACTTTAGTCCAAGCTTCGACGATTTTCAACAGTGTCTAAATTTTAGGGCAGTAAAACTTGTAATCAACACTTTAAATGTTCATTCTTTTCAATTCTATAAATAAAAAAAAGATTGGGATTTCTGCTAAAAATACATTGACGTCACAGCGGATGACGAGCATGTGCTAAAATAGAAGTGGTCCATGGTTTTCTTAGTTTAAAAAAAGCCAACTGTGCAGCGTGGATCAGATAGGATATACATGTTTGTAATGTTGATTGTGGTGTTATGGTACACTTTTCAAACAGGTGTAGTACATCAATAAAATCGCAATTTCGAGATCTTTTTAGGCAACAATAGTTTACTAAGACGTTTAATAAATATATTTTTGGTCCAAACTGTCAGAAACTGCCTTTAATAATAATAAATGAGCATAACTAGGGTTGCGAAAACTAAACAGATTTAAAGGTGCTCTTTGTCATTTCACAAAATATGAATATTCTAGATAATGTGATGCTAATTAACAAGGTATAGGACACAAACAAACAAAGCATGTATACAGTCTGGCTTTTTTTACATATTTTGTCTGTTTTGGTGTTAAAACATCCAACCACAAATCATTCAGTGATCCAGAAAAAGCAATCACTTACAGCTAATAAAATGTTGTATTTACTTAAATAATATGCCATAAACACCTGATTGTCACACTACACTGCACACATTAACTTATCCTGACACTGGGACAACAGGATATATTTGTCAAAAGTTAATATACAATCCAGCTATAAAGTCATTTTCTACACATATCTCACATAAAAAACAATTCATACTGACAAGTGTGACAGATATTCCCCATTAACACACAACTTACTCTTACACAGTGTGCTATGGTGTTATAGTCCACATTTACACCATAATGTATGATGCATTAAGACCATATGCAGCTATATTTTGTTAATGACGTAGTATCTCGGGGAAGGCAGATTGTTTTACCTTATCAATAGCAGTTTTAACGGGAGTATCTGACAGTTTGGACCAAATTTTCTGGTTTTTGTTATACCGCCGTGACACAATTATGGTCATATTGGCTATGTCCAGCTTTTTATTGGTGGAGGAACACCCTTAACTAATGCCTGGGTAGAACCACTGGCGCATCACAGGTTAGCTGAAAAACCCTTCCACCTGAAAGTTCTCGCCTTGACCAGGACTCAAACCCATGTGGCGTGGGACTGAGGAGTTACAGGTCAGTGACTCTTACCGCTTAGAGGCAACGGGTGCCCCGGGACACTGAGAGTGACATTTTCATGATTTTTACTTTGTCAAACAAGTGAGATAGTGTTCAAAATTGTCATTGCATAAATAACAGTATGAGTTTGTGTAGAAATGATTTCCCCCAAACTGAAAAAATATTTTGATACATTTTATATTTTAAATAGACATATAGTTGTAAACTACCTTTAAATGGCATGTGGTTTATAAATAATACTAAATACTAATTCATCGATAAGATTCAGAAACTCTTAAGATGAAAAACGAAGAAAAAATGTGAAAAAAGAAAAAAAAAAAATTCCAACAGCATAAAAAATGCTTGAATTGTGCATGATTTGAACCCGGGTCCTCTTGAATGTCGGTCCAGTGCTGTGATCAGACTGAGCCAGTAAGTCTTGGTATGTGCTTGTTTTATGCAACTTTATTATACTTTACAACTGGCACAAAGTTTACATTTAAATGTCAACATATGGCATGTTATGATTTTGACAGCCTTCAACTGACACTATTAGCAGTTTATTTAAAGTCTGGCCCAATGGGAGCCCAGTGGCTACTGTTTTAGTCAGTCTTCTGTGCCATGGACTTCTTGTTTTGTACTTTTTGTAACAATTACATTGTTATATTGGCAATATTATGGCTTTAATGTACTCAAACTAATACTTTTGTTTATTCACTAACAACTTTCCTTAGTTTTTTCGCTTACAACTTAGTTCATGTACATAGGTATGAATTGACATTACTAAGAAGTTAGCAGCAAATAGGCAGATCCTGAGCAGAGAGCCACCAGCCAGAGACTGACCTGGATTGATGACATCTGCCCAAGCCTGATCAATTCAATTATTATGAGACAAGATAAGCAATGTATTTTCTCATTGGTAGAGGGTTCAGTGTATTTAGAAGAAGGCCCTTTGCTAAGCAATGTATTTTCCCATTGGGAGAGGGTTCAGTGTATTTAGAAGAAGGCCCTTTGCTAAGCAATGTATTTTCTGATTGGGAAAGCAGTCAGTCTATTTAGAAGAAGGCCCATTGCTTAGCAATGTATTTTCCCATTGGGAGAGGGTTCAGTGTATTTAGAAGAAGGCCCTTTGCTAAGCAATGTATTTTTCCATTGGAAGAGGGTTCAGTGTATTTAGAAGAAGGCCCTTTGCTAAGCAATGTATTTTCCCATGACTTTAATTAAGGTAAACTATGTGATTGGTACAAAACAGTTCAAAACAGAAGCAAATAGGAAAGAATCCTAAAAAAATCTCAGCATTTTTTCATTTTTAGTTTTTCAGCTTCTGAATTTATTCAGCAAATTAATTAATTTCTATTAATTTTTAACCAATGACGATTTAAAATTGTAATGGAGACAGTAAAACAATGTGCCAACTTGAGTTTTTGTAGCTGTGCACTCTTTTCTCACATAATTCTGCAGACACCATTCTGAACTGGCCGCAATTGCTCAGGTGGAAGAGCGTTGGCCGATCGGGAGGTCATGGGTTCAAAACCCGGCCTAGTGAAACCAAAGAATATAAAGTTGGTAGTATTGGCTTTCCTCCTTACGCTCGGGGCTCAGGGGACAGAATTACGCCTGAATGGTCGGTGTCACTATAATGTCTATGTCGCTGCACAGTATCGGCAAAAATGTCGGCAAATCCCATCCCATCCCATTCTGCAGATAATTGTACAATTATATATCCTAATTTGGATGTCACATGTACCATAGGGAGAACTGAACATACTTTACTTCAAACTAAATCATTACATGTCTTAGTTGTGACAATGTACCTGCTGTATCATAAATTTGTAACAACATAATATGGGGGCGCCAATAGCATCATGGTAAAATCACTGATATATAACTCCTCTGACTGCATAGTCGCTCACCACATGGGTTCCGAGTTCAGTTCATGGCGAAGGGCGAAGGTCTTAAGGTGAGGAGGTCCTCCAGCTGACTTGCGGTGCGCCGGTGGTTCTTCCCAGACTTGGGTCTTGATCTGGGGTCTCTCTACACTAAATAGCTGGACGTCACTATATCACAGTTTGTCGCTTTATTTCAAAAACATAACAAAACTACTGCACCGGACCTGGACCGGACTGCGAATCGGTAGAACATCATCTCTAGGTATGTGTGACCCCCGGTTCGATCCCGGGCCATGAAATAAGACATTAAAAATAGTAATGGTATAGCTCCCTTGCTAATGCTCAAGAAAATATAAGGGTAGTTCTATGACAGGTTGGCCCAATGTCAGGATAATGTGACTAGGTGTGGTATCATGCCAGGTGTTCACAGCATGATATACACAGTGAAGGCAGCACTATATCTGCTTCAAGTGGACACCATCTCCAGGTAACTGAAATACTGTTGGTATGATGTTACATAACATAAACATAGACAAAACTACTGTAAAAGATGTTGATCATATAACCTACCATGCGAGCGTGAGGTAACATTCATGCGTTACTTTTGATAACACACTAGTTAGTTACCATCTCCAGATAACTGAAATACTGTTGGTGGGACTTAATCCAATAAACAAACTCGTAATGTGACATCATTAAGTATGTGTAGTGTATATGCCATTTCCTGAACACTTGGTTTTATGCATTTTATTGGACAATTTTATTTTAATTAATAAAAAAAGAAACGTGGCCATGCGATTTAACAAATCCAATTCCAAACTAGGTGTTCATGCAATCTTGCATTACCTAAAGTTTCAGCAAAACTGGTTTATCCAAACTAAAGTTGTTAACCAGAAAGTGTCTATTTTTATTAACAGTGGCCTTGACCTTGACCCGACTTGCCCCAAATCCAATCCAAAGCTAGGTCTTTCTGCAAGCTTGCTGAATCCAAAGTTTCAGCAAGATTGGTTTATCCAAACTTAAGTTATTGACCGGAAACCGTCCGTTTGACGCCGAACCGATTTTCAGTATCTAATGAACACACATATCAGATCTTCTATGTATCTCACACATAAACACCAGTACTGAAAAGTGTGACATAAATAGAAGGCTAAATATTGAAGAAACATAATCTATAAGTTCAACATTAAAAAATTAAGATTTTAAGGGTATCGTTAATCAATTTAGATATATTAAGTTATGAAACTAATAACAAAATCTCTTCTTGTGTAAAAGATAGTCAACAGGTGAATGCAAACATGCATCCTTATCTTCCCTTGAACATTAGTCTCAAGTTGTTTTAGTAATTGTTGATATACTAAAAAATGAATAAAGAATTCAAACTCAAGACAGGAAAATGGTGATTAATGAGACACTGTGTAAACACTATGAAAAATATCTTTACTTACAGTGTCTAATCATTTCTTGTCATACAATGGTTTTATACATTCAAAATATTGGACTACAAAGTTAACCAAATGTTAAAACAAGACAGATAAACTCAAAACTGCACACAGTTAATCCAAGTCTTTTCTTCTTGTTACTCTATCCTTGTAAGTGGTATCTTTATAACCCTTACTGAACAATGACAAAGTGGGGCACCAGTGGTAAAGTCACGACTAGTAAATGCTCTGACTGCTTTTCCTCCCACCGTGTAAGTTCGAATCCAGTTCAAGGTGAAGGGCAGAATGTGGGAAGGTCTTCCAGCTGAACTGTGAAGCTGGTGGTTCTACCCAGACATTTGTCTAGGGTCGACCTCCGCAACAACAGCTGGAGGTTGTCACTATGACCATGATTATGTACGTACGATGTAACAAAAAACACCCAGAACAAATAACCAGAAAAAAGACATGGTAAAGCTATGCACTTATTCCTTATGACAAAAGACACACTAACTTCAAAACAACAAAACCTTGCACATCCGTTAAACAAATACTACATAAACTTAACAAAAAAACAGGCAGTTCTTTAACTTCTTGCTTAAAACTGCTCTATAACTTTTTCCATAAAAAAACAACAACACACAAACACTTTTAACAAGAAAAACCTTGATGCTATTCCATGTTTAAAACCAATCACTGTTAAACAAAAACATGACAATCCTACAAAGTTACTCCTTGTACTTAACATTCCTTTTATAAGCGTCTTAACACATGCATGCCTTATAATGTAATCCATGTTTAAAACAACAGCTACATCACAAAATACAAGGCAATCCTTCACTAGTTAAGTTGTCCCAAAACAAATTGGTTTACAGCCATTAAACAGTCACCAAGAAACAGGAGATTGTTGTTAAAGAGAAGGTACCCCTTGTTTACAACAAAAATTATATCAAATAATATGGTAACTTGCAATGGGGAAAGAAAAATTTTAAGCAATATCTCCCATAATTCTCACTCAAATTGATTGTTTCTTTGTTTGTTTATTGGTTTTATCGTCCCCCCAACAGTATTCCAGGTATCTGGAGATGGTGTCCAGATATAGTGCTGCCTTGACTGTATTCTTTTCAACCTTTTAAAAAGCTTGACAGTGGTCTCTTCTAAGATATTGTAGTCAGAGCGGATTACCCGGACTACTGTACAATATGATCTTAAAACTAAGTGGTCATGTGGTTGTCTAAGTTTAGAAATAGCTATCTTTGCAGCATGGCTCGGATAAGAAATACCTGTTTGCAATGATGAGTGGTGTTTGCTTGATTGTTTACACAGATCTAGGACATCAATGAACAACATTTTCAAGGACTTTTTTCATGTACCAATAATTTATTTGGTCATTCGAGAAGAGAAGTTTTGGTCCAAATTGTTGGATAGCACCTTTAAAGGATAGTTGTAATGTTTTCTGCAAATGTTTCATTTGCTTTGTTGTTTTTTGTTTTTGTTTTTTCATTGCACCAACACGATCATGGTCATATTGACGTTGTCTGGCTAATTATTGGTGGAGTAAGACCCCTGACAAAGCTCTGGTTCATACCATCAGTGCACCCAGGTCAAAGTCTTAGTATACAAAGTATGATAAAAATAAAACAAAGAAAGTCTTAATTAAACATGACAAGATGTGAATTTTTTGCTGAACAACCTCCACAAACACCACAAGAGTACCTCTACAAATGAGGAAGCATTCAATAAAGTAACACTTCTCTGTGCACACCATAACAATAGTCATGATGTTGCTATGTTTTAACATCCTGATCATAATCGGCTGTCTCGTAATCTACAAACTTTTAAAGAAAAGTTTCTGTAAGCCTAACGACAATGCTTGCTTCTGTGTCTCCAGATAAAGAACCTTTCTGGGTACCACCTCATCTCACTAATACTCAGTGCTGTTCAATAGCAGAGATTGCAGATTTTTGTTTAATACATTGCGGTGACATTATTATGATCATCATAGTGACTTCCAGCTATTTTGGTGGAGGAAGACCCCAAATTAATATCAGGGTAGAACCATCAGCACACTGGAGGTCAGCTGGAAGACCTTCCTACATTAAGTCCTTAGCCTCGACCAGGACTCGAACCTTCAAATTGAGAGGCAAGCAGGCAAGGAGTTATAAGTCCGTGACTCTCCCACTACACTACGGCATTCGAACAGCTTGCTGAAATACATGACAACCATCCAACCTATGGCCTAACAGCCAGTATTTAATTTGCCCAAAAAATATGTTAATGCAAGATACAACCATGCAATATAACATCTGTGCAAATAAGGTGAGTAATAGTTGCTTTAAATCAATAAGATCATTGGTTTGTCATTGTATTTTCTGTTAAACCTTATTCAGGCAGATCACACTAGTTTCCTTGATTTTTGGAAGGAACAAAATCTAATATTACTATGCAAACAAAATCAAAATTAATTATGAAGATTTAAGCCAACAAAATCTCTAAAATGCTTGAACCACTTGAAGGCCATTGAGTTCTTACATGGTTCAAGCCAGACCTATTTTCTCTGGGTGGCAGAATGTCTTAGGCAGTAACAATACTTTACGACCAATCAATGTATTATTTCCCAGTACAATGACAGTTTTTTTCTACTTGTAATAAATGTACTATATTTATGGTAAGAAATGCACCAATTTCCTAGAAAAATTGCTCTGTAATCCATGTACAAAACTTTTCTGGCTGAGTGACGCTAATCTTTCTCTAGGTGCTGAGATAACTGGTTCCTACATGGCATATTTCTTGTTATCTTTTAGTTAGAACTTTCTTTCAAGTAACATAATCAGCATTATCAGAACATGTGTAATGTAAATAATAAACAAAAGGGTCATAATGGCCCTTAATCGCCTACCCTGAGGACACAGGCTTTTAGTAGCCTCATATCTGGAGTCAAGAAATTAAGATTTTTTTACTTTAGAAATCTTTGGTGAAGACTGGACCATAAGTGTGGCCATTGGGCTGATAAATCCACATGACCCACTTCAAAAGATATGTTAGATTTCATACTGGCAAACATTCTGCCTTTTGGTAAAGATTGGGCCATTATTGTGGCCTTGTGTTTTCACAAGGTTTTTCTGAAATTTGACCTAGTTGTTCATTCAACGTGACTGTTACAAACCCACCCAAGATTTCATGCAGACAAACATTCTGGCCAAGTTTAATGAAGGCTGGCCAATAAATGTGGCCTCTAGTGCGTTCACAAGCTTTTTTTTTAAGATTTGACCTAGTGCCCTATTTTTTGCCCCCACATGAGCCAGTTAAGAACTATTCAAGTATTTATGCAGACAAACATTCTGACCAAGTTTGGTGAAGATTGGGCTATAAATGTGGTCTCTTAGTGTGTTCACAAGTTTTTCCTAAAATTTTACCTTTTGTCCTAGTTTTTGAACCCTGGTGACCCAATAATGATTTCTTCCAAGATTTTATGCTGACAAAACATTCTGACCAAGTTTGATGAAGATTGGATAAAAACTGTGGCCTCTAGCATGTTCACAAGCTAAAATGTTGACGACAGATAAAGGACAACTGACGACGGATGACGGATAAAGGGCTATAAGAAAAGCTCACCTTGAGCACATTTAGCTCAGGTGAGCTAAATAAATGGATATGAAGCGTTACTTCCCTTACCAGCCACTAAATAGAAGTGAAATGATAACTTACTGCCTCAGTCCTCCAGGCTGCCCATCGGTTAGTTGGGATACATCCTGAAGCTCGTCACATTCTGAAGGCAAATAATATGAATATGGTTAACATCCACCTATATCAAAATATTTCTTAATTATCAAAATTAAAATATTTGCTAATAACCATTATCAAAATATTTGTTAATAACCAATATAAAAATATTTGTTAATAACCAATATCAATATATCTGTTCATAACCATTATCAAAATATTTGTTAATAACCATTATCAAAATATTTGTAATCAAAATATTAGTTTATAACCAATATAAAAATATTTGCTAATAACCATTATCAAAATATTTGTTAATAACCGATATAAAAATATTTGTTAATAACCAATATCAATATATCTGTTCATAACCATTATCAAAATATTTGTTAATAACCATTATCAAAATATTTGTAATCAAAATATTAGTTTATAACCAATATAAAAATATTTGTTAATAACTGATATAAAAATATTTGTTAATAAACATAATCAAAATATTTGTTAATAGCCATTATCCAAATATTTGTTAATAACCAGTATAAAAATATTTAATAACCGATATAAAAATATTTGTTATTAACCATTATCAAAATATCTGTTAATAATCATTATCAAAATATTTGTTAATAACCAATATAATCATATTTGCTAATAACCAATAAAATCATATTTGTAAATAATGATTATTAATCTATACCAAAGAAAATAATAACCACCAGTATACTAATAATTGTAAATAACCAGTATCTAAACATTTATTAATAACCTGTATCCAAATCATTGTTTTTCCTACATCACCATGATAACAAGTCATATTGCTAGAGACTCAGCTCCAAAGAGTGCAGACACTGATTTAGCAACCCCGAGTGGAATATCTACACTAGTTGTCTAAATCTTATCAGTTCAAACTGAGCAAGCCTGGAGATAAATACATCTCCTTGATTTCTTAAACAAAAGATAGAGTAAACAATGTTTTTAATATACAAGTTTTTTGTCGGTATTCAGTCGCACTCTCATGGCTGTGCTTAATAAATGCTATGGTCAGCAAAGCGCTGTACCGATGTACCAACAATACACAGCTACTAGATGATGCATCACATGGTGTTGGACAAATTTGATTCAGTTCAATATTTAGACCTATTTGTCAATATTAGGACCTATTTGTAATTATTCGTAGATTATTCATATCAAAATTAAATGTTAATGTCTATACATTATTGTTAATATATCTCTTATTTTTTTACAGTTAAATTTCATACATCTATTGGTCATAAAAAAACTTTACACTGTTGTAACAGTTTGTTAGATTTTTTTAATGTTTCAATGAAAATGATTAATGTTTAGTTGTTTACTTTGTTTACTTATAAACACAAACACTTTTTCTTCAGTTTATCAGATAGCAAAGTTACACACCAAACAGTAAACAATCAGTCATAAGTGTCCCATATTCCCAAATGTATTACATTTTCCAATATCAAATCCAAACATAAGCTAGCAATACAAATTAGTTTGTTTTAGTATTTTTATGTACAATTATGATCATGACAGCAGCGTCCAGCTATTTTGGTGAAGAAAGACCACAGACAAATGTCTGGGTAGAACCACTGGCACTTTGCAGGTCAGCAGGAAGACCCTCCTGCATCAAGTCCGTTGCCCCAAACGGGACTCAAAGCCACGGGAAGGAAGCTGAGCAGTCTGCCACTCTACCACTATGCCACAGGTGGACCCCAATACATATTGTAACGTGGAAGGAGCATATGATTACAGCTCTCCTAAATCAGATTCCTTAAAGTTATTTTGTTTTTTAATAACAAATATTATAACTTGAGTCTGGAGACCTCTATTATCTAACATTAAAAGTTGTCTGTTTTCTTAGTATAAAATGAAAAGTAATAATGATAATAAATATTGTGTCGATGATGATAACGATAATAATGCTGATGCTAATGTTATAATGAACCTATTGCTAGAAATATTAATTAGAATCAATAATAATGATGGAGATGTTTTTATGCTAATGCTAATAAGAAAGCTGCTGCTGCCGCTGCTGCTGCTGCTGCTGCTGCTAATGATGATAATGAGGCAGACAATGATGACAATGATTTTGACGATGCTAATCCTAAAACGAGGTTTTAGTTGTGGTGGTGGGGATGACAATGGTGATGGTGATGATGATGATGATGATGATGCTACTGCTGTTACTGCTGATGATTATGGCCAGACACTCACCACTGACTGTGTCACGTCTGTTCCTGACCAGGACCTTGCCTGTAGCACCACTCCTGTTCGCTGAAAGCCCACTGTTTGATGCTTTATCCTTCATGCTGTCAGCAGTAGTTGGTCCACCTGCTACGACATCAGCACCAAACTCAGCAACAGCATCACTGTCCTCTATACCTTCCCTGGTGTTGTCATCTGGGAGGCTATACTGAGATATATCCTTTCTCACATGAACACAAGAGAATGCACATGAACGATGACAAATAGACTTAGACTGAATCGGGTTGGTTACGACAGCACGTTTAAGATTAGGCAAACGTTTGCGGTAAGTTTCAAACTTTGCCTTCACAAAATCTTTGCCCCTGTTTAGCACATCCTTAGCCCTGCTGAATTTTGACTTATTGTCGGTGTTTAATTGTTGGAAATCTTCACATGTTTGAAAATTATCACAACTTTCAAGCTGAAATGATCTTGCAGAGAAGAATGTGCCGCTTGTCTCTGCTGTGTAAAAGCTTGCCGCACTGGAGAAGGTCCCACAGCTATCTTTGCTAGAAAGTCGTGTCTCTGCCAAAATGCGTGGCGTCCAACGGAGAGGTTTACGAGTTTTTGACACTGGTGGCGGAGAGGTAGGTACTTCTGTAAGTGTAGAAAATGAGTAAAATGAATCATATATTGAATTATCTGACTCAGATGCTTGCTTTTTTAGATCATAAGCAGACCTGAAGTCATCATTATCAGCAGCAGATTTACCCGGATTGCTTCCTAGTTCATCTTTATCATTAAAGCTGTCGTCAAGTTCTTTGAATGCCTCTTTCAAACTGACCAATGTGCAGCTGCTATCTCTCTTATTCTCCTCTGTCACCTCATCGCTGACTGCCAGAGTGTCACTCTCATTGTCAGAGTCTTCGTCAGTGAACTGTGTGCAGAAGTCTAGATCTTCTAAAGTATCAGTTATGGTATACACTGAATCTGAGTCAACATTCACTGATAAACTATCACTGGTTGTGGCTTCACCAATGTCCTTATTAAGTCCACTATCATCATAAATGTCACAGTCGGTTATATGCACATCAGCAACTGTTACAGTACTATTAGTGTCCCCTTTGTCAGCTGCTTCAACCACTCTTACTCCAATATGCAAGAGTTCAGATTCTCTACCTTCACATCTTGTTTTAATGGCATCAGGATTAGTATCCTCTGTTTCAGTTAGTTCTGTATTATCTTTAGCTTTGTCAACTCCTGCTGTTGTGGAAATCCCTTTCTTTATGACAGTGTCACAATTACTCACAAATAGCTTGTCACAACAATCATACAGCTGAAATTCAGCAGATGTGTCAAATCTTTCCTTACTTTCTGTAGTATTTGCAACAGAACCTGTTACTTCATTTAAACCATTATCAGTCGCTAATAATCCAACAGTCTGTTTGTGGTTATCAGCCTCCGAAGTACTATTCGTATCTCTTGAAGAATTTTCTGTACTATTTATGGCATTCTGAGTAGCCTGTCCGTCAATGTTTTTATAATCGAAATTGCTCTTTTCCGATTGTATATTTTTCTGTGAACCAGACTGAGTTATTGCATAACCTTTACTGACATCCTCGGAGAGTGTTCTCTTATGAGCATAGCAAAAGGTTTTATAATTTGGAATTGTTTTAATGTTGGTTTTTCTTCTCTTTTTGACTTCATCGGACACTGACTGCAGGACATCTAGACTTGCTGGATCAAATACAGCAAGGTTTTCATATTCTGCCTCAGTCACATCACAATACTGGCAATAGAGTAACTTCCTTGAGCCGAGCGATACAGCTCGAGAGTGTCTCTTCTCTTGCGAACAGGATGAACTGTATCCTGGAAAGCTCGCTGTTGGTGAGGTAGATATTTCTAAAGATGCTGTTGAACCAGCTACTTGTTCACTGAAAGATGCTATCTGAGGTACCGGATTATTGGTTTCAGTATGAGGTTGCTTGGCGATGTCAGTTACTGAACCTTTATCATCCACATATGACCTTTGGAGTATGTCAGATGACTCTTTATCTTCATGTGAACCCCTTGATCTTTTAGGCAGGGAAGGCTGGGTTTGTTCTGAGGTCCTTTGTGGAAACTGGACAGCAGAGCAAAAGGTAGTTGTGGGGATAGATGGAGGGGCGTTAGAGGGGGGTTCTAAGGTTTTGGGGTGAGTCACATCCTGTTGATTGGTGGACTCTGGACAGGAAGATGGAGTGTTTTCTGTGGCACTAGTACGGAAATAGTCCTGATGAAGGGTCTCACATGGTAACTGGTGTGACGACAGCCGGGGAAAGGAACTTTCATCAAGAAGGTTCTGATGCTGTTGGTTTTCTGTAATATTATTTTGTTATGTTATAGCATAATATTTCACAAAGAATATTACAGTTATCTGCAGACTATGGATTTCAGATTACTTGTAAACTGATACAGAAGTCACCGTGCCTTGATTGCATGCTGTGAAAAAATGGCATCTTACCACAACCAAACACATTCTAAAACCAAGTCATCTAATGGTTTAATTTAGTGTAAATACCCATTTATGATAAACATTACCAATACTTGTCCTACAAACAGTGCAAAAATGAGGTTTTGCCCTTTAAACAAGTGAAACAAACAACATTTTACAAGGGCATACTGAAGCCTAGATGGTATAAAGGAAACAAGATAGTAATATCAACAACACAAAATGAGGTTTTACCATTAAGTCAGGTGGAACAAACAATATTTTAGAATGGTGGTCCTCTATCAACAGCCTGGTTGGTATAGTAGTAAGGTGCTACAGTGTCACACTTTAGGTCACCTAAACCAATCATGCTATTTATTTTTTGTGAAAATATTTATTTTGCTTTGTTTTTATGGAGAAATACATGGCTGCGACAACAGTATAGTGATGTCCAGCAGTTTTGATAAGACCCCAGACAAAAATCTGGGTAGAACCACTGCCAGTCACCTGGAAGATCCTTTCACATTAAATCTGACTGGGACTAGAACCCACCCAGTAGGAGGGGGTTGAGGAGATGGAGAAGTAAGAAGTTAATGACTACATAAATGATGTTTGATTTTATAACATTTAATGACTACATAAATGATATTTGATTTTATACCATTTATTATATATAAAGATTATGGTGTTACTTTTCCAATTTCAAGCAAAACAATCCACCAATCAAACTGACGCAACAGTACATAAAAATAAATAAATGTGAATGCTTTAAGTTGTATCTTTTTTTTTATTTTTAAATCTTAAGCTTTTATGAAGGCAAGTCTAGGTAGGCTTCTTTTATTTGCAAAACTACATAAACTATTTTACCTATTTGCAATAGTTTTTTTTAACTTTGTATCGTTTAATGAATAGAAGAATATTGTTTATTGGGTTTATCGACCCATCAGTAGTACTTCTGTTATCTGGAGATAGTGTAGGTTTGAAGTAGATATAGTGCTGCCTTCAGTGTCAACAACTGGCATGATAACACACCCAGTCACATTATCCTGACACCAAGCCAACCAGTCTTGGAACTACTCTTATATTTGCTTAAGCATAAGCAAGGGAGCCATGCCACTACCATTTTAAATGACTTTTGTATGTTCCTGACCAGTATGGAACCCGCAGCCTCCCATACCAGGAGCCATACAAGAATATTATTGAGAAGATACATATTCTAATATAAATAAGTTTTAACAACAAAGAAAGCAACAAAACAAGAGACACATGCGCATGCATAAAAGTAACATAAAGATTGAGCTTAATGAATTGTTCTTAACTTTAAATATTTTTATGCTGAAACTTTCGCTAAGTGCCAATAAGAAGATGTATTGTCCTAAATTATGTATTTGACTATAGGACTTCTTCATATCAGCAAATAACCATATTTTTATTAGCTTTGTTTGTGTGTGTGTTTGTGTTACTTGTATATGTATAATTCAGCAGCCGTTTTCTAAATTATCATTGGAACATACAACTAAAGGTTACACATTCCACCAATTAATCAATATATATAACATCAGCACTGATTTTCTAAATTATTACCAGAACTTACAACTAAAGCTAACACATTCTACCATATAGTCAACATATAACACTAATGGACACAATCATATTATCATGTTCAACATGCCATCCATATCTCCCCACATGATGTATATGTATAACTTAAGCATTTTTTACCATACAATATAATCCAAATGTACAACTAGTCCATTGTTAATTTTCCATCACAAAGTCTGTATGTATCACTGTATGACTATACACTTGTAGTAAATCAAGATTAATCTGTTATAAATACAACAACTTGAGCAAGATGCCCCAAGGGGAACAGTTTGCAAGTCCAATAACAGGCCATTGGTATATATGGCTGTCTCATAGATGACAATTAATGCTGAATTAACCCATGATGAGCCCTCGAGGGAGAAAACAGTGACCTTTATATCAGTAGCAGCAGCAACAAAGACAATCAGGGGGAGGGGTTGGGGGTTGGGGTTGTCCCCCAACAACCAGGTAGCAGAGTTGTGAAAACACATACATGTCAGCTTAAAAATACTTAGCTTTTAAATTAAATCTTGTCTGTTGACTGCTTAGGTCAAAGTTAGAATTACGAACTGTGTATAAATATATCTAGTATTTACTGCGATAAAGTTGAATGAATCTTGGTTCATACCACCCCCACCCCCAAAATTTTCTGGATCCGCCCCTGAGTCAGGAATACAAGCCTGCAGTAAAAGACATTGATTTATATTGTTCATCATCTATATTTGTATTTTAAGATGTGTAGCTACAATACAGTACATTATCAAATTGAGAGATAACTATATAAGCTGTCTTTATCAAATGTAATTTCCAACATTGTTTATTAACATTATTTTAAAATCCTTATCATTATCTTCATCATCATCAGCAGCAGCAACAGCAGCATCTTCATTATACTACTCCTTACGACCTTCATTATCAAAGGTATCAGCAGCAACCCCAACAACATCAGAAAACTAATTAACCAACATCGTTATCATAAACATCATCATCTTTCATTTCATAATCCCCAAAATCAGTAGAAGCTGTATTGCCATTAAATATATCACTAATGATAATGTCCGTAACCATATATATTAATACAATACCAACCAGACCTTCCAGCCTATAACTGACATACTATGGGACTAAATCTGTCAATCAATGTGTCAAGAAAAATTAATTAAGTCATACTATCCCTAATTATACCTAAAGGGCAGATAATTGGTATGAATGATGTTGGGACAAAGGTTTACCAGTGTGACAAGAAAAGAAGCATTATTCTCAAATTAAAAAACATGTAAAAAAAAATTTTTTTTAAAAATCTCAATACAAAAGCTTCAATCTGAATATATTCCATAAGTCTTCTTCAAAAACTTTACTAACAATCATTTTGTCACTGAGATATTTCAAATTAATTCCAACACGGTAAGAATAGTCAGAGAAAAAAAAATGAAAATTTAAACGTTTTATTTTACACACTGACAATTCTGCATGCTTTTAAAACTCTCATTTTACTCTTACACACTTCTGCACTCATTTCAAGCTATAACTTCACTAATGAACATTTCTTCACACATTTCACTCCTCTCACATTACCAATGAGCATTTCTAAACATAATTCACCCATCTAACATTACCCATGAACATTTCTACACACATTTCACCCCTCACACATTACCCATGAACATTTCTACACACATTTCACCTCTCACACATTACCCATGGACATTTCTACACACATATCACCCCTCTCACATTACCCATGAACATTTCTACACCCATTTCACCTCTCTCACATTACCCATGGACATTTCTACACACATATCACCCCTCTCACATTACCCATGGACATTTCTACACACACATCACCCCTCTCACATTACCCATGGACATTTCTACACACATATCACCCCTCACATTACCCATGGACATTTCTACACACATATCACCCCTCTCACATTACCCATGGACATTTCTACACACATATCACCCCTCTCACATTACCATGGACATTTCTACACCCATTTCACCCCCCTCACATTACCCATGGATATTTCTACACCCATTTCAACCATCTAACATTACCCATAGACATTCCTTCACACATATCACCCCTCTCACATTACCCATGAACATTCCTACACACATTTCATCCTTCTCACATTACCCATGGACATTTCTACACACATTTCATCCTTCTCACATTACCCATGGACATTTCTACAAACATATCACCCCTCTCACATTACCCATGGACATTCCTACACACATTTCATCCTTCTCACATTACCCATGGACATTTCTACAAACATATCACCCTTCTCACATTACCCATGAACATTCCTACACATATTTCATCCTTCTCACATTACCCATGGACATTCCTACACACATTTCATCCTTCTCACATTACCCATGGATATTCCTACACACATTTCATCCTTCTCACATTACCCATGGACATTTCTACACCCATTTCACCTCTCTCACATTACCCATGGACATTTCTACACACATATCACCCCTCTCACATTACCCATGGACATTTCTACACACACATCACCCATCTCACATTACCCATAGACATTTCTACACACATTTCACCCCCCTCACATTACCAATGGACATTCCTTCACACATTTCACCCTTCTCACACAACCCATGAACATTCCTACACACATTTCACCCTTCTCACATTACCCATGGACATTCCTACACACATTTCATCTTTCTCACATTACCCATGGACATTTCTACAAACATATCACCCTTCTCACATTACCCATGGACATTCCTACACACATATCACCCCCCTCACATTATCCATGGACATTTCTACACCCATTTCACCCATCTCACATTACCCATAGACATTTCTACACACATTTCACCCCCCTCACATTACCCATGGACATTCCTTCACACATTTCACCCTTCTCACATTACCCATGAACATTTCCACACCCATTTCACCCCTCACACATTACCCATAAACATTTCTACACACATTTCGCCCATCTAACATTACCCATGGACATTTCTACACCCATTTCACCCCTCTCACATTACCCATGGACATTTCTACACACATATCACCCCTCTCATATTACCCATGAACATTTCTACACACATATCACCCCTCTCACATTACCCATGAACATTTCTACACACATATCACCCCTCTCATATTACCCATGAACATTTCTACACCCATTTCACCTCTCTCACATTACCCATGGACATTTCTACACACATATCACCCCTCTCACATTACCCATGAACATTTCTACACACATATCCCCAATCTAACATTACCCATGGATATTTCTACATACATATTACCCCTCATATATTTCCCATGAACATTTCTACACACATTTCACCCCTCACACATTACCCATGGACATTTCTACACACATATCACCCCTCTCACATTACCCATGAACATTTCTACACCCATTTCACCTCTCTCACATTACCCATGGACATTTCTACACACATATCACCCCTCTCACATTACCCATGAACATTTCTACACACATATCACCCCTCTCAAATTACCCATGGACATTCCTACACACATATCACCCCTCTCACATTACCCATGGACATTTCTACACACATATCACCCCTCTCACATTACCCATGGACATTTCTACACACATATCACCCCTCTCACATTACCCATGGACATTTCTACACACATATCACCCCTCTCACATTACCCATGGACATTTCTACACCCATTTCACCCCCCTTACATTACCCATGGACATTTCTACACCCATTTCACCCATCTAACATTACCCATGGACATTTCTACACCCATTTCACCCATCTAACATAACCCATGGACATTTTTACACCCATTTCACCCATCTAACATTACCCATGGACATTTCTACACCCATCTCACCTATTAAAAATTATCCATGGACATTTCTACACCCATTTCAACCATCTAACATAACCCATGGACATTTCTACACCTATTTCACCCATCTTACATTACCCATGGACATTTCTACACCTATTTCACCCATCTAACATTACCCATGGACATTTCTACACCCATTTCACCCATCTAACATTATAGCCACAGCCAATATAACTGGAGACAAAGAGCTGTGCTCCTTGAAGTTTAATCTGTTGGCACTTATATGACTGTAAATTTATGGATGCACTTGCTCAGCTAGTAATAAAATAAACAGGAATGGTAGGCTTACATACATAGACTAATAAATCAATATGGATTAATGTACTCCCTTCTGATAAGCAATATATGTACAAAGATGAAAGAGCATAAGCAAACAAAAGTCAAGTTCTTGTATAAATCTCAGTGGTAGAGAAACTGGTTGCAGATAAGAAGTCTCATAATTCTTAGCCAAACCCTATAATACTGGTATTTTTAAGACTCATCACATCAAGACATAGTATCGGGTATCAGGGTTTTAGGATTTGGTGGAGAACCAAAGTGGTTTTCATAAAAAAAATACAGCCATTACTCTAAAGTTGAGAGAAAAACAGTTATTCTTATGAGTACCAGGATTATTGAGTTAAGTGTAAACAATACATCCCTGAACTATCAGCCAAGCTCTATATTGCTTGTATTTGTATACTCATCACATTGAGACGATTCTAATGAGTACCAAGTTTATAGGACTAAGTGGAGAAACAAAGAAGTTTCCATAAAAAAAAAATACAGACATCAATCTAACATTGAGTGAAACACAAGCTCCTATACAAGACAATAGCTACTGATGACAATGGCCTATGACGTGAAGAAAGGTGAAGTCTCCTAAAAAATCAATACCAATCAGCCTCCGCAACAAAATATTGGCTTAGGCCTCAGCTGCAAACTGTTTATGGAAATTGGCCGAGGACTGCAATCCTGGCTGAAGTTCACAAATACAAAATGATCGCAGAAAAAGTAGCTAAAGGTTATTTTGGGTAAAAATGGAAAAGATAATCTAACTTAATTAAAATTGGTTTAAAGGTAGTGTCTGACAGTTTGCCTACATCAAATACATGTAACAATATCTTACCACTGCTTTGGTGAAATTTTGTCTCAAAAAACTTGTATTTTCAGTCTAAGAAAAGATGATTTTGAACACTACTTTAATTGTAGGACAGTAGAAATAAAAAATAAATAAGCACAATTGGGTTTTCCAGCTAAAAATAGACATCGACAACAGAGTAGATTGACCGGATGTTAATATAAAAGAAGAACTCAAACAAGAGGTCATGTGATATTCTTAGTTAAAAAACTAGTTATCTCTGCAGCATGGCTCAAATAGGAAATAACTTTTTTACTATGATGTGTACAGATTTACTGTTCACACAGATCTATGGCATCAATTGCAGCATTTTGCAGGACCTTTTCAGGTAACAATGACTTATTTGGTTATTTAAGAAAAAAATGTTTGGTTCAAACTTTCCGATACCACTTTTAACATGTAGTTTATAAATAGGATGATGTTAGTTAATATTTCAATTATCTGAAAGTTCCATATTAATTTAAAATTAGCTAGTATGTTAACATCTCAAACAAAATACATGGTTATTTGCTTCCAACTTGTAACTGAACATATCCTGGAAGGCAAGGCAGCAAAATATGTAAACATGATGAGACAGCTCCCTATGGTTAAAATATGTACACATGGACTTTTGAAGTACATATCTTTTAAAAAGAGAAGTTCAACCAGTATGTGGTTCTCGTCAGGAACCACTGACGGTCAACCATATTTTATTACAGTGTATCGACACAGACCACATTCGGTCGAAGTATTTTAATGTCAATAGCATGTACGAACTATTAAGGACAGTGCCGGATTTTATACTTGTTTGCTTCTTGAACGAGATTAGTATACTTAATAAGTTATAAATTTTCATACTGTTTATTTACCAACCGTTATACATTTTAAAACCGTTTAATATATTGACCTGTTTTCAATTATAATTTACAATTTTTTTTAACCTGATAGTTTATTATATTTTTCTATATTTTATTTACATAGCTTAGTTTTAACCATATTATATTCTATTCACATTAAACTTTGTATTCGGTGCCATATGACCTGTTAAGTGTCGGTGTGCCGTAAAACCCATATAAATAAACAAAATAATTAAAACGCAAGCATTTCTTATAAATTGGGTGAAAAGCTTGCTTGGTTGATATTCTAGCAAATGGTTTAATATACAAGTAAAGTCTTTTCCCTAATTGAAAATACAGTCACATCAAATATGGTTAAAAAATTTAATTGATCTTGATAATACAATATGCATTGCATTTAAATTAATTATTATAATGGCAACATTCTATAACACATCTTAGCTTAAAAAGATTTAGTATTTTTTTAGCCTTTCTAAATGAATCATTTTCTTCTGTCTGCATTAGATCTTGTTTACAATATAAATTGACATCTTATATAACACTATGTTGTATATTCTTGAAATATTGTTCTATTAGCTTATATTAATGCTAATTGGGTGTAACATCTCACCAACAATATTTCAGTTATCTGGAGGCAGTGTCCACTTGAAGCCGATATAATGCTGCCTTCAATGTGTATAGCATGCAGTGGACACCTAGCGTGACACCTGACACCAGGCCAACCAGTCGTGGAACTACCCTTATATTTGCTTTGGCATTAGCAAGGGAGTTATACCACTACCGTTTATAATGACTATGGCATGTCGCAGCCCGGGATCGAACCCGGGGCCTCCTGTAGCAGGAGCCGACACTGTACCGATTGCGCTACAAGCTTAACAACAAATTTAACAGCGAATTATTATTAAGCTGGATGAACTTGTGCACAATAGTTGAGAAATTTTATAAGCATTTTTGTTTGATAAAATAAAAATAAGTAAAAAATAGTTCTTATTAGTCATTATGAAATCTTGCTTTTAGGAAACAATTACATTTCATTTTTTCATCTTATGTGTGGTAATTATAAACAATGTTACTGGAAAAATGTCAACATGGTTTGTGACAATGTCCTACCAAACAAATATTAAAATGAGTCTCATTAAATGACAAAAAATCATTAAAATAGAGTTGTCATTCTAGTTATTATATTAACAAGTCATATAAATTATCATAAATTGCATCATATTTTTTAGTTTCCAATCTTGCACAAGATCATTATAGAACTTATTATATAGCCACAACATCAAAACATAAATTCCAAAAGACAGTGTGCTTGACTCCTCAAATGCTGATTAGTACAATGTAAGCTCACAAGTACTTGAACACAAACCTTAGCCTGCTTACTCCCTATAACTTTCTAAGTCGGTCGGTCCACTGGGGCATATTTTTCACAAAAACAAAACTAGAATACTTCAAAATAATATCGGTAGACATGATCCCTAGACAGGCAAGTGTAAAGTTTCAATACCATCAACACAATGGTAATTGAGATATAAACTTGATAGCAGGAAGTTGCTTGCAAAACTAAGCAGTTTCTTTTCTTTTTTTTTTGTCTAAAAGTGGTATCCGATAAATTTGGACCAAAGTTTAGTTGCACAAACAACCAAAAGGAATATTGTTACCTGGAAATATATCCAATGACATGCTGCTTATTGATGTCCTACATGTATGTTAATGTAGAGACAGAAGCATAACACCCCACTCTTCATTACAAACATTCATTTCCTAATGGAGCCGAACTGCACAGTTACCTATTTTTTAACTGAGTAAACCATGTGATTGCTTCCTTTTAGATCACATTATATCATTATCCAGATTATCTGCTCAGATATAAGTCTATTTTCAGCAGCAATCCTCATCAAACTTTTAAAGATTTAGAAAGAATGAACATCTAGAGCAAATTATTGGTACTACACAACTTGTACTGTCTAACAATTAAGATAGTGTTCAAAATAGTTTTTACTTAGACTAAAATATGTGTTTACGATGAACTGTTCTTAAATTCACAACGAGAGGGCCATGATGGCCCTAAATAGCTCACCTGATGACACAGGCTTTTAGTAGGCTCAAATCCGGCATCAAGTAATTAAGAGTCATTTACTTTGGAAATCTTTGGTGAAGATTGGACTATTAGTGTGGCCCCTGGGTTGGTAACATGTTCTAGAATGTAACTAAGTAACCTACTGAATCCACATGACCCACTTCAAAACATACGTTAGATTTCATACTGGTAAACATGATGGCCAAGTTCGGTGAAGATTGGGCCATCAATGTGGCCTTTTAAGTGTTTTCACAAGGTTTTTCTCAAATGTGACCTAGTGACCTACTTTTTGACCCCACATGACCCAATAATATACCTATCCAAGATTTGATGCAGACAAATAATTTGATAAAGTTTGGTGAAGATTGGGCTATGAATGTGGCCTTTAGTGTGTTCACATGCTTTTTCTAAGATTTGGCAGAGTTACCTACTTTTTGACCCCACGTGACCCAGGTATGACCTCATCCAATATTTCATGCAGGCAAACATTATGATCAAGTTTGGTGAAGATTGGGCCATAAATGGGGCCTTTAGTGTGTTCACAAGCTTTTCCTAACGTTTGACCTCGTGACCTAGCTTTTGACCCCATGTGACTTAATAATGAAGACATCTAAGATTTCATGCAGACAAACATTCTGATCAAGTTTGGTGAAGATTGGCCTGTAAATGTGGTATCTAGTGTGTTCACAAGCTTTTTCTAAAATTTGACCTAGTGACCTAGCTTTTGACCCAAGTGATCCAATAATGAACTTATCCAAGATTTCATGCAGACAAACATTCTGACCAAATTTGATGAAGATTGGCTTATAAATGTGGCATCTAGTGTGTTCAAAAACTTTTCCTTAGATTGGACCTGGTGACCTACTTTTTAACCCCATGTGACCCAGTTACGAATTCATCCAAGATTTCATGCAGACAAAAACTCTTACCAAGTTTGGTGAAGATTGGGCTATAAATGTGGTCTCTAGTCGGTTCACAATGTTTTTCTAAGATTTTACCTAGTGACCTACTGTTTGACGCCAGGTGACCCAATAATGAATTCATCTATGATTTCATGCAGTTGAACATTCTGATCAAGTTTGGTGAAGATTGGGCTATAAATGTGGTTTCTAGTGTATTCACAAGCTTTTTCTAAGATTTGACCTAGTGACCTACTTTTTGACCCCACATGATCCAGTTACGAACTTATCCAAGATTTCATGCAGACAATCATTCTGAACAAGTTTGGTGACGTTTGGGCTATAAATGTAGTCTCTAGTCTTTTCACAAGTTTTTTCCTAAATTTTGACCTAGTGACCTACTTTTTGAACCCCGGTGACCCAATAATGAACTCATCCAAGATTTCATGCCGACAAACATTCTGACCAAGTTTGATAAAGATTAGATAAAATCTGTGTGTTCACAAGCTTAAATGTTGACGACGGACGACGAACGAAGCAGTATCACAAAAGCTCCCCTTGAGCACGTTGTGCTCAGGTGAGCTAAAAACAGGGATAAGATATTGTTACATGTATTTGCTATATACAAATTGCAACCATCTTTAACCTAAGCATTGCAGTGATGTTGATGATGATGCTGACACTGAGGCATCTGTTGCTTATAACTCTCTGTATTCAAAGAATTGTCAAATTAGGAAAGCTTAAAAAAATTAAAAAAATTAATTGATATAAATAAATAAATATTACGAACAATTACAACAACCATTCTAACTTACCCATTCTTTCTCCATTTGCCATAAGAATAGTTCAACCATTTTATTCTTGTTTCATTTTCTGTCAATCTGTCATTTATTTTCTCCTTATTGCTTTCATCAGACAACAAAATTTAGCAGAATAAAACATGTTCATCATTTAAATTAAAGCTATGCTATATATGATGTGTTAACCCACAGATTCTTTTGGCAAATGGAATCAATCCTTTTCAATGCAAGCAATAAGAAAGAAATCAGTTGAGACATAGTTTAGATCAGATCCGCTATATATGTACATGTACAGAGGCAGGAAAAAAAATCTCTTTCGATGACTAGTCCTGGATTAGTTACCTGGACAAAAATGACTTGTCTGATCCGAAAAATGACCAGTAGACAGACACTGCATTTTGACTTGTCCGGGAAGTCTGGCTACTGTATTTTTCCAGCTTTGATGTATACAATTAAAATACAACAGCAATTAACATCAGGGGCTGAAAATCAGGGACTAAAATCGGGAGCTGAAAATCAGGGACTGAAAATCAGGGACTGAAAATCAGTGTAATGGCTTCTTTTACACCCAGTAGCATGTGCATGCGCACTTTTGTCAGGTACACATGAACATTCAAATGTCTTTTTTTTTCCTTCTTTGAACATGTCTAGTTAAGGCAACAGTTCAATTGACTATGGACCCGTTTCTTTTCATGACAGGACTATTCACACTAAGAACAATGTCAATTTTCAGCCAAACTGTCTAAGAGGTGTGTTCTTTTTAAAAATAAATTTCAATTTTCACATACCACTGCAGAACAGTTGTAAGTGGAAGCAATCGCTGATTCGTAACACAGCAAAAAGAAAATGAGGCATTTCGTGAATAATTTTCTTTGGAAGAACTGCATGCTTTCAAAGTAAAATACTTAAAGCATATACTTAGGTACTTAAACGAAAGGGCAACGGGCAAAAAGGCATCTTTAGTTTATTGTATTTGTGCAATATTCTATTGATAAAATTATGATTAAAACTGTGCAATGTGCCTTAGACTGATACTTGTACAATGATATAATGCTAGATTAGATTTTTACGTTTATGTATATGTAGGAAAAATGGTTTTGTTTGTATGTGTGTTTGCAGAGACAATCTTATGTGACAAAAATCAGACATTTTTGCTGTCTGACTGCCATTTTTCGAGGCTCGACATGTTTCTCACAAAAGTTACAAACTAAACATGCTTTGTTCAATTATACAAAAAATTATTAACATAATAAATTATGTTAAATGGCTTGTATTCTAATAATACTTCCAAGCATGCACATTGTTAACAATTTTAATGTCATAAAGAGATGATCAATACATAATCACTTAATTATTATCATTTAAGCGAGTTGGGGAGTGGATGTTTCACCTATGCTTTTCTTCTATTCAACTAAGTAAGAAACACACGTTTTTATTTAGTTTAAACTGATAACACACTAAATTAACAAGTACCGCTAAATCCTTGGGCGTATTATAAAAGAGCGATATGGTTCTTCAGCTTTCCTAACCACGTTTCCTGTCAGCAAAGACCTTTACACATGTGTGCCTGAGTCTTTTGGTGACTTGAAATTTTTATGTAAACTGCACAGTTTGGGAATTAAAACTGCCATGATAAAGTGCTCCATAGGGGTATCAGCTGTTAAACGTTGACACGAGTAAAAAATTAAATGTCTCGTCTCTAAATCAATCACCCCAGTTCATCAAAGTGTACAGCTACATAATTTCTACTGAATGTGGAAAACACATACCGTATATGAATTACTTATATAATATATAACTGAATTTACTTATAAAATATACTATCAGCAGATAGTTTTATTTAGTTGTTTTAACTTCATGCAAAACCAATAGCTCATTGTAATATAAAAATTGATATATTCTTCTTCAGTATACAGTTAGCTCATCAACTCGCTATGAAGGCATTGTTCTTTTGACCTGGAAAAAGTTTTTTTAGGATTAACACACTTTCATCACTCTTCATGAATTCACAAAATGTCTTTTCACTTTTGTGGTTATCTCTTTCCGATAAAATAAACACGAAAGCCAAGGTCCATATATTTATGGACATTGTAGCGATAGCTGTGCCGCTGAAGTTTTCTCGATGTCCATGCACCTGCCAGTGTATACTGCTGGATACCCATTAACTGTAAGTTGGTGTATTAAACTATACAAATACTACATAGCCACCAGTTTGCTAAAACATCCACACTGTTCACTATTTAAACACAGTTTACCGAACCAGTCACATACAGAAAGGCTGTAAAACTGATTCTGTCACACATGGCCTCGTTCAGAATCTTGCAGGTCAAGTGACACATTAAAATCAGCTGATTGGGAACAGGGTCTATGATAGTTCAGTCCAAAATTTCATCATTCAAAAAAGCTTCCACTGACTGCAGAAATTGTCAATTTGTTATTAGGTGAAATAATGTGAACTGACAAGGGGTATACTGGGTAATGGGGTGTTAAATCATAGGTTAATCTTACATTTTCTCAACATGAACAATTGCGAGACCACTATTTCTCAGTAATAAGATTGAAATTCACATTTGTTTGGGGTCGAAAATTCTTTTTTCATAATTTGCAAGATGTCACAAAGCAAAACTTTGCAGTTACCCCAGTGGAGAAATACTTATTAACATAATTTCAGCTAAATTATGCTTAGCTTGTCTTTATAACTTGCTTTAAATATAAAATATTAGATGATCATACAAGAAATTTTTAAGATATGCTTATAAACACTGGTATAAGAGACTTTAAATTTAAAATAATATGATACTTAGCTGCTTAAAATAGAAATAAAACTGATTTACAGCTGAAACTGTATAATTTCATAAATTGAAAGTAATTAAGTCCATAAATAATAGAAATATGGTTTTACTTTATGCAGAAACTTTATCATAATGGTTCCAAAACCAATTAGCCATAGCTGGATGTAGTTTATTGTCATAGCAAGATGTCTTGATCCTTGACAGAAATCTACCTGTATGTCATAACATTACTTTTGATTTTTCATCTTTATCCAATGAGACATCAGAAAGTAAGTCAAAACATTGATGCCAGATTAATTTCCCAGTAAGTATTTAACTTTATTCTAACAGTTGATTCAATTTTTGTCAGGTTCTAAGATGAAAAAGATTGCAGTCAGAGGCATTTAAGTTCGGTACTAAATTAATTAGTGCAACATGTACAAGACGTGATTTTGAAGGCTAGCATTTACAAATTACAGTAAACATGAGATTGCATTTATAGTTTAATCATTTACAGTGATAGTAAGGTAACATATAAGAATGGATCATAATCTGTGACCTGGTAGCGCAATCGGTAGAGCATCGCCTCTAGGTACCGGTGGCCAAGGATTTGAACCCTGGCTGCAATGTACCAAAGTCATTGAAAATGGTTGTGGTATGGCTTACTTGTTAACATCAAGCAAATACAAGGGCAGTTTCACGACTGGTTGGCCCCGTGTCAAGATAATGTGACTGGATGTGGGATGGGATGGGATTAGCCGGCATTTTTATCATTATAGCACAGGGGCACTTATGAGGTGCCGAGGGACTGAACCCGGCCGGTCCATTATACTGACAGCGACGAATCAGGCGTAATGCTGTCCCCTTAGCCCCGAGCGTTAGGAGGGAAGCCACTACTACCAACTTTAAAGTCTTTGGTTTGACCCGGCCGGGGCTCGAACCCACGACCTCCCGATCCGCAAGCCGACGCTCTACCACCTGAGCTATTGCGGCCGGTGACTGGGTGTGGTATCATGCTAGGTGTTCAAGGCATGCTATACACAGTGAATGAAGCACTGTATCTGCTTCAATTGGACACCGTCTCAAATAACTGAAAAACTGTCGGTGGGATGATAAACCCAATAAATGAAACAAACAATAATCTGTGTTAGTAAGGTCAAGTTTTGAAAGATATAGAGATGATCATTTCATTTACGAGTTGTGCATTTATATTGATGAAGTTATGTTTATAAGAGGTTCAATAAGGGTGGAGTTTGTTTGTTCACTGGGTTTAACGTCCCACTAACAGTATTTCATTTATCTGGAGACGGTGTCCAATAAAGCAAATAAAGTGCTGCCTTCACGGTGTATATCATGTTGTGAACACCTGGCATGATACCACACCCAGTCACATTATCCTGACATAGGGCCAACTAGTGGTGGAACTACCATTATATTTGCTTGAGTGTTAGCAAGGGGGCTATGCCACTACTATTTTGTACAACGTTGGTATTTACAGCCTGGGATCGAACCTAGGGCCTCCCGTACCTGGTGCCGACACTCTACAAATTGTGCTACCAGGTCCGGTCATTTACCGTGATGGTGAAGTTATGTCCATGAATGACTTTTTTGAAATGAGGGTAAGATTATTATTTTATACAATACAAATTTAACTCTCAACATCAAAACAACTTAAAACATCAAATTAAGTAACATAAAAAATTGCCCGTTACCAAAAGTAGGGGAATAATGTTTATAGCCTAAACTATTTTGGTGTCTGAGATTTTGATGAAGCAAGAGTCTTAAGTAAGATCAATGTATAACAAAGGCTACCGTAAAGTTTTATTGATAAGACGCACACAAAGATAAGACGCACCCCTTCTTCCAGGTCTAGAATCAAGAAAAAAAGCTAATTCTAAAAGACAAGACGCATCCCCTATTCACAAATCTATCTGGCCACCAATACGCAATTCCTGCATTGCCTCATCGCTCAATTTGACTCAAGGGAACATGTTCCAATTGTTCCGTAAATCGGTGTTTGCGCCGAGTGCTTATTATTTTCTAAGTGTCTTGAATAATACGTAGTGACTGTTTGCCTAGTAAGACTGTGTGTATTGTGTTACGTTATGACACTCTACCCCAGTATATCGTTTACACGCCAGACAGGATATTTTCGCGGCTATCCCAGCCCTACACAATTGAGAGTTGAGAGAACATCCTGTTTCACGCTGCAGCATGTCATAAAACAATTAAGTTCTCGGCCTGTAATTAAGTTCTCAACACATGAGACAAACACACAAATGACAATTAAAATAACAACTAAAGGCTTTTAAATGTTCATTTTCACATCAGGGTATTGAAGTGACCGCTTACAATCAGTTAGTTCTAAGCACCTGTGTAATTAAAAAATTATTCGTAGTTAACATTCAAAATAAAACAAATTTCAAATCAAAATTGATCAATTGCATAATACCATATTACTTAGATGATGATAACAGCGTCGTCAATGAATATGCCCGTTTCACTAAAACTCAATAACCGTTTCCGGATTATAAAACTTTTCTGATTTTGTTAGAATAAAGTGATATTTATGGAAAAAATTATTGCATATTGTTGTTTTTTATACAGAAACGAATTTAAATGTCTCTTTTTATGTTAAATGTCAAATGTTAGGTAAAAACAACGTAAGTTTTCCCTTAAAATAGCACAATACAGTTGTCTATGGCCGATACTATCGGCGATAGTCACTGCGGTCGGATTAGTCTAAGGGTCAATTTTGGTCTGGGGTAGAAAGGGGAAAACTTTATTTAGCATGGATAAGACGCACCCCCCACTTTTTTATCATAATTTGGGGCAAAAAAACGCGTCTTATCTATAAAACTTTACGTTATTGCGGCCTTATTTATTGTTATGGATGGAAATATTGGGAACAGTCCAGTTTGAATGAAAAAATTTTGGACTAAACAGTAAAATGCATCTAATTTGATTGCTCTACTGCGGTATGTGAAGATTTAAATGACAAATAAAATTTAAAAAAGCAGGCAAATAAAAACAATTTTGGTTATAAATAGACATCTTTTATAATTGTCAAGAGTCTGGGCAAGATACAGTAGGGGTCCATATTTACTTGTTAACAGGCCTGCTTACCAGACCCATTCAAAGAAGAAGAAAAATGCTGGGCGCACTAGGCATCAGGGGCACCAAAGACAACTCCAGATAGGCTACAGTCCAGGCTCTAAGCAAGATGGGTACTCAGCTGATGATGTCTGTGATAACCAGTCTTTATACTGCTTCATGCAACATTTCATCAAAACATTGCTAACAACAATATAAATAAAAGGAATAAATCATATTTGTTTATCTTAATAAAACATTTTGAGATACCTTTCAATGAAGTCTTTGGAACAGCATAATTCTTTAAACCTTATAACTCAGTTCATAAACCAGCAAACATAAAAATCTAAGATTCATTCATTAATACCGGTAATAGTATCTTTCACCTCAATTTTACAAAACAGTACAGGGAAAATATATAATTTTTCATGCAGTTTGACTTAAAATGGACATATCTGGGATGGAAAGGTTTTATCTGGGCTGTTTTTCTCTTAGTTATTCACAAGGTAGATTTTACCTTTTGTTTGAGCTAAAGCCTCTTTCTCTCTCTCTCTCTCTCTCTCTCTCTCTCTCTCTCTCTCTCTCTCTCTCTCTCTCTCTCTCTCTCTCCTCTTGCTATCTCTCTCTCTTTCTTGAAACTTACTAATACTTATCTTATGTTAGTAAATCATATAAATTAAATGTGAGCCAACAATAACGGTACTGGTCCAAAAAGGCCGCAAACCAGAAAGGCCCTACCAAAAAGGCCGCACCAAAAAGGCCGCAAACCTAAAAGGCCGCAAGCCGTAAGTTTTAAGTTTAAAGGATCAGTAAAATATTTTGTTCTTCTTCAAATACTTGCTATCAAGATGAACTTAAAATAGCTTTACGGTTATTTATTTATCTTTTTCAGGCTACCACGTTTAAGGATCAGTAAAATATTTTGTTCTTCTTCAAATACTTGCTATCAAGATGAACTTAAAATAGCTTTACGGTTATTTATTTATCTTTTTCAGGCTACCACAACCGTCTGAAAGGACTTGGGAGCAACCTAGGATTCTACCGCCTCGTCCCGGAACTCCGAAGAGAGGCGGAGATCGTCCAGGTGCTCGTGGAAGGGGGCGATCTGCGGCGCGACTCGACCAGCCGGTCGAAGGCTATTAACAAAGCCCTGGTCTCTCTGTGGGACAGGTACACGGAGGATGCCATCGTGACGTCAGCTTTCCTTGCGGCGGTGGGCAATGTGTACGGTGTTCGTACATAAACTATCAGTGTATCCGTTGATTCGCAGACTGCGACTTATGTGTTATGTATATAGTGCTTTTATTATGTAATTTCTGGTGTATTTTTTGTAATTTATGTCTTTTGTTGTTTTTTTTTTTCGTGTACATCGTCGTGTATATAGTTTTGTGTTGTTTGTAAATATGTATAAATATAATGCTGTGTTTTTTGTTTTGTTGATTTAATCTTTTTTATTAAAATGTTCATCAAAAAGCTGTTTTGTATTAAAGAATTAATAAAATGATCTTTGTCTCCAATGTTTAGTTTCATATTGTTTATTCTAATTATATATTATACAGTACTTGATTTGAAAAAATAATAACTTAGCTCAAAAATAAAATGAATTCAACAATTTGTCTGGCTTTGTTATTTTATCAATAAACTATCTAGCATCAAACGCATATTCATAATCCTATACTGTATGAAACTTGCGGCCTTTAAGGTTTGCGGCCTTTTTGGTAAGGCCTTTTTGGTCAACGGCCTTTTTGGTCTACGGCCTTTCTGGTTTTCGGCCTTTCTGGTACCCAACCAACAATAACAGATGGTAAGACTAGTCCTGCTGACACCGATTCATAAATTTTACCATTTATAAAAAAACACAGTGTCATTACTAATTCTTTTAAAGGGCAATTTGCATAACTATTGCAGAATATACCGACTAGATTGTACTAATTAATCCAATAATAGGAAACAAATCAGAAAATGACTTGGTTTTTAAAACTATTTCACCAGTGTCATTGTCAGTGTCAAATTCAAAGTCCCTTTGACACGACACCATCGCAGTTATGCATTAATTATCATTCTTTAAACAACATCTACGCGCGTTATTGATATCACCGTCAGGACGCTGTATCTATTAACAATAATGACACTTACTCATTAAATAGCATTATTAATTTTCTTACCAAATTCAGCCAGAAGCTTCAAGTTCCGGTTGTTTTTCCTTATTTGCACTTTTCTAGTTTCCCTTTTTAGAGAGTGTCATTTCACGTTCACTTTCACGTTTGTCTCCCTTAGACATGCTCCCTGTGTGAAACTAAGTATATTGTTCAGCGTAATGTAAAGTAGACAGTCCTGAGATATATGCTAAGAACACTATCTCTTTTCTTATACAATGGAAAGAGCGTTCAGTCACACGCTCCAAAATTGTTGTAAACGTTACTTCTATTAATAATAATTAATGTCCACAGGTTAAAGACACAAAATCCAGGGCCAGGTCAAGGATTTGTTTCGAGTTTGGGGTGGGGGGGGGTACTTGGGCATGCTCCAGCAGAAAAAATTTAGAATGTAGCAGCCACATAGCGACATTTCCTGCATTTGAGTAGCTGCTAGAAACTCTGTTCCATGAGTCAAAACTGTTTGCATTATCGGCGACAAAAATGAAGCATACACATTTTTTCAGCAGATGAGGAGTGAGGCCAAATTGATCGAAAACTATAGATGAGGGTAGTGTTAAGGAGTCTAGGGGCATGCTCATGCAGAACGAGTGTTGACATCTAGAAGCCAAACAGTGCCGTTGTCTGTATTTCAATTGCTTGAAAGACACTCACAGAAAATACCTACAATGTCTCATATACATTTTGTGCGTTTATATTAACTATTTACGTTAAACTTGAACAGGTATGTTTTTACACAAATAGTTTATTTTTCATTTGTGTTTAGGTTGTTGGTTTTTTATACATTTTAGGCGTAAATACATGCTTACCTGCCTTATCTGTAGGACTGGACACATATGTGACAATAATAATACGAGTGCCAATAAAATGTGACACACCCTTAAAAGTTTTTAAAATACCTTCATGGAAGGTATTTTTGACCATTTCATGGGAGAGGGATTGACCACACACAAACACATACACACACACGCGCGCGCGGGCGCCGCGCACACACACACACACACACACACACACACCTCCCCGCTAGATCCGCATATGAGAGCCACATGTTTTCCCAGATCCACATTATATTACCGTTATATGAAAAATTAGCTCTGCATGGGAATTCACATCGTATTTTGGCAGTTTCATGATATTCCGCAAGAGAAAAAATTAATGACAGTATCTACTAGTTCTTGGTCTTATCATAGAAAACATAACAGTAATTAAACAAATAAACAGTGTGATTCATTAGTACGGACAGACGACCCACGCCATTACTCTCATACACCGTCGGTTCAATACATTTACATATGTATATCATTTGCATCCACTTCACTCCTTTCGGAAAAGTTCGGAAAAGAACTTTGAATGTAAGAGTATTGAAACAACGGGAATATCTGTATATGCTTAGGTCTACCTAAATTATTACATATTACTACATATTAAGTAGCTGCTGCATATTTGAAGAAAGGTGGGTTGTATATTACAAAAAGCACAATCAAGACATTAAAACTGCATCTTTTCAACAGTGCTTTGAATATCGACATCAGACTTAACAGTTAAACTCATTTTCTCAACTTCCATCTGGGCTGCAACACACGAATCGGTACGAGAGGTTTCTTAAAATAGCAATTAGTAATTGTATCAAAGACCTGTATACACGTGAACATGTAGCCCTTAGTTCGTATCATATAAACTGCAATAATCATGCCAATTCTATCTTACTAAACAAAACAAAACACACACACAACCAAAACACACACAAAAAACATCACAAAAACAACAACAAAACAACAACAACAACAACACAGAAGCAATCAAAAACTAGACGTAGGCCTACCAGACTGTAGCTAGGCGCAATTAGTGTACTCATGGCCGCTAAAGGGGTCCGGAGGCATGCTGATTTTTTTTTCTGGATCGAACAAAATGGTTTTTTTAAGAGGATTCAGTATCAATATATAATTAGATTTTACGTAAAATATTATGAGAAAGATATTCAAGTATTTGAACAAGAATTGTATTTAAACATAACAGACGTTTTTCCCTACTTACAAATGTCGACGCAACGTCAGTCCGTATTCATGAATATCAGAAAGACTCGCATTGGTAGAAATTCCAAACAGCATCATATAGGTTCCGACAATGCCATGTACTTAAGAGGTCTATTCCTGAAAGTAACATAGCCGATGTGATCCAAATGTGCGTTTATATACGTGAGAATAACAATTACTCCTCGTTTGAGTATTACGCGCCATATTATATAAAAAAAGAAAAGTTCGACAAAACAATCTGATATCTGCATAGCTAAGAGTCAGTTATCAGCGTTGATATCATTCAATGAAACCGAACCTGCAAAATTATTATCAAATAAGCCAATATTATTATAACTAAAACAATAATAACAATAATAACAATAATAACAAATATAATTTTTATAATTATTATTATTATTATTGTTATTATTATTATCATTATTTTATTATTATTATTATTATTATTATTATTATTATTATTATTATTATTATTATTATTATTATTATTATTATTATTATTTTTATTTTTTATTTTTATTATTATTATTAAAAGTATAACGTGATATATTGTGTATAATTATGATTATAGTGGAAGAAGATTTCTTCGTATAATTTTTCAGGACCTTTGGGTAAAAAATTCAGAAAAAGGGTAAATATAAATAAATGTATGTTGTGAATGTGTGAGTGTCTAGTTTCAAAAGCGCGAACCAAATAATAGTAAAGAATGCGCATTCAATACATAGCGTGACGTCACTACGTTCAAGTCATCTCTATACTACGACTCGTAACTCACCCAAAATTTGAGATTTGTGCCTACATAGCTCCGCGTAGGAAATACGTTCGATTATAATATTCATTGAATTAAGATAAATGACTAAACAACCATATTCTAAGGCCTTATTCTATGTCCAGAAACTTTTAAAGTCTTGATATTTATAGATAAATGGAAAAAAATACGATGAGCAAGTTTTGCTACTTTTGCTTTCGTTAAACAGTAATATGTCCATTATACATAGCGTGTGACGTCACTACGTTAAAGTCTGGACCGTTTACAAAATTAAGTTCAACATTTTTGCATGAAACATATTTTAACTATTAGAATGTATAAAAAAATGCCAAAATAATCTGTTGTATACCTCTTCGTACTTGTTTTGTTCATTTTAGTAATCACTTCCGTATTCATAACAGCCCTGTTAAAGAACTACTTTACCCACAATACAGCGAGTGCAATCACACAGGTCATTTTGACCGTGTGTTGACGCAACGAAAGAATGCGTATATTCCTTACTACTCGGCGGTATCAGGTGTCACGGGTTTCGGTCCCACTCGGCAAACCTCAGTCATTATAGGGCATTAAGAGTGCGGAAATAGCCGAGTAGCTATGCAAAATGACCTCTATAAAGGTATGCCAGCATATTTGTTCTAATTTTAGTCCATGTAAACTCCGTGTTGTGTTGTGTACATAAGTAAGAATATATGACAAAGACACATGCCTTGTGAGCTGGGAACTTTTTCGCGCATTTTCAAACGTGAGTCTATACTTTCGCTTACTAAGATCTATTTTTTTGTTAAAATATGTATATATTTATGAATATTTATACACAGTAGTATCTATGAATTGATTTTACATAATGGATAAATATAACAACTTAAAGTATAAACTTTATTTTAGCCCCGTGTATAAAATTGTTGGGTTTCCGCAATATCATTAATAATGGCCGTAAGAAGGATTGAGACAAAGGAATACATTGTTTCCAGATAATTTGAAGATCAGAACCTCTGCTGGGATTGGGGTCCGATCTTATCTTATATGGAAACGAGGTTAACTTAAGTTGATATAATGCGCAATAAACTGTGATAGCACGCCCGGTCCGGGAATATATGCCATGATATAATTCAAAATACTAAACTATTGTTTTATTTTTGATTTGTCAATTCGTTAAATTATTAAACACGCGGAATAGGAAAACTATTTATACTTCCGTGTACTTAATGTTTATGCGAAATTAAAAGGGTGTATTTTTAAATTTGATAATGGCATGGTTTTTTAAAGTTTTGTTTGTTGAAAGAAGACTGTGGCATGCATAATTCAGTAAAAAATATATGTGTAAAATCATGCACACACCCATTTGTGATAGACATTATGTATTGCCCATATACATGGTGTTGCTTTAATTTCCTTAAATCGCTACACCACGCCGTAATCTGCGTAGCTCAGGGATTTTTGGAGAATTTTCCCGTGTTACTATTTATAGCACAACACCATACCCCCCCATTTTGTCACTAGTCATAACCCGCGATAACGGATTTTCTTGCAACCCTTTCAAATATAAGGATGTGACGTAAATTATTTCAGACCAGGTTGTGATGACATAACCTACTGTACATTAAAACAAGCAGCGTGAAATAAACACCACTTTTCAAGTAAACTATGCTTCCCTTGCTAGACGTATCACATGAATTACTTAGTAGTTTGGAGAATCTAGGAGATTCATAAATGAAAGATGGACTTTAAAAAAACGGCTAGCAGTGACATGGCATATACATGTACGTTCATTTGTACGTATACATACATATTTTTGTATATTGAATCCCAGAGGACTATGAATATAAGATAGATTATAAAGCAATTAAAAACATGGGAAAAGGTTTATTTCATAATTGGATGTAATCAAATAAACTGTACTTAATTCGCATATTGCCTGTTTTGAAATAAAACACACTTTTGAAGTAAAATATGTTTACCATGCATTCAAATTGAGGTACACTTTGTCACCAAGTTTACCATACATTGGTTGTTATTGTTGTGTGGCTTTTTTCTTTTTCTTTTTTTCGATGCAATTTCTGGCTCAGATGGTCGGTTAATTCATTTTTTTTTTCAAGTAGAGCGATGTCTAAAGTACAAAAACAAACGTGAATAATAAGAATGATAAAATATTCGCATCCGAAGATTTCTATTAGAATACAGACCTGATAATCGAATATTCATTAACATCCCTAATTGAAAAGCGTCACTGCGCTTTTATGTCGGCCACCCTATGACAGTGTAGTATTTTGAAGGTCATATTGTTCGCATATTATCTAATAATTATAGGTAATATTTTAATCTACGATTCACTATAGTGTCGATGATATTTGTTTTTATTGAGAAAGCATTAAAACAAAACGGGAAATATGATCAATTGTGATCAGTCGCTTAAGGTGTTTTGTAAAATATTCAAAACGGTTGACCTGTATGGAAACATAAAGCAGGGCATTCATTCAGAGGATTTGCCGACCTAAACGTACAGTGGTGTATTGGTTTAGTTTAATGGCCTACATTAAACAGAGAGCAGGGCTTTCATTCAGGGGGAGTGGCAGGCCTAAACTATACAGCAGCACATTCATTCAGAGGGAGTGGCAGGCCTAAAACATACAGCAGCACATTCATTCAGGGGGAGTGACTGGCCTAAAATATACAGCAGAGCATTCATTCAGGGGGAGTGGCTGACCTAAAACATACAGCAGCGCATTCATTAAGGGAGAGTGGTAGGCCTAAAACATACAAAAAGGCATTCATTATGAGGAGTGGCTGGCCTAAAACATACATCAGCGCATTCATTCAGGGGGAGTGACTGGCCTAAAATATACAACAGAGCATTCATTCAGGGGGAGTGGCTGACCTAAAACATACAAAAAGGCATTCATTATGGGGAGTGGCTGGCCTAAAACATACAGCAGCGCATTCATTCAGGGGGAGTGGCAGGCCGAAAACATACAAAAAGGCATTCATTATGGGGAGTGGCTGGCCTAAAACATACAGCAGCGCATTCATTCAGGGGGAGTGGCAGGCCGAAAACATACAAAAAGGCATTTATTATGGGGAGTGGCTGACCTAAAACATACAGCAGCACATTCATTCAGGGGGAGGGGCAGGCCAAAAACATACAAAAAGGCATTCATTATGGGGAGTGGCTGGCCTAAAACATACAGCAGGGCTTTCATTCAGCAGAGAGGCAGGCTTAAAATATACAGCAGAGCATTCATTCAGGGGGAGTGGCTGACCTAAAACATACAGCAGCGCATTCATTCAACGGGAGTGGCAGGCCTTAAATATACAACAGGACATTCATTATGGGGAGTGGCTGGCATAAAGCATACAGCAGCGCGTTCATTCAGGGGGAGTGGCAGAGCTAAAACATACAGCAGTAAATTCATTCAGGGGAGTTACTGGCCTATAACATACAGCAGGGTTTTCATTCAGAGAAGTGGCTGACCTGAAACATACAGCAGGGCTTTTATTCAGAGGAGTGGCAGGCCTAAAATATACAGCAGGGCTTTCATTCAGGGGAGTGGTAGACCTAAAACATACAGCAGGGCATTCATACAGGGTGTGGCAGACCTACAACATACAGCAGGGCTTTTATTCAGGGGAGTGGCAGGCCTGAAACATACAGCCGAGCTTTCATTCATGGGAGTGACTGACCTGAAACATACAGCAGGGCTTTCATTCAGGGGAGTGGCAGGCCTGAAACATACATATGGGCTTTCATTCAGGGGAGTGGCAGGCCTGAAACATACAGCAGGGCTTTCATTCAGGGGAGTGGCTGGCCTAAAACGTACAGCAGGGCATTCATTCAGGGGAGTGACTGGCCTAAAACATACAGCAAGGCTTTCATTCAGGGGAGTGGCTGGCCTAAAACATACAGCAGGGCATTCATTCAGGGGTGTGGCAGACCTAAAGCATACAGCAGGGCATTCATTCAGGGGAGTGGCAGAACTTAAACATACACCGGGCTTTCATTAAGGGGAGTTGCAGCTCGAAACATACAGCAGGGCTTTCATTCAGGGGAGTGGCAGGCCTAAAACATACAGCAGGGCATTCATTCAGGGAAGTGGCAGGCCTAAAACATACAGCAGGGCTTTCATTATGATGAGTGGCTGGCCTTAAACATACAACAGTGCATTCATTATGGGGAGTGGCTGGCCTAAAACATACAGCAGTGCATTCATTATGGGGAGTGGCTGGCCTGAAACATACAGCAGTGCATTCATTATGGGGAGTGGCTGACCTAAAACATACAGCAGTGCATTCATTATGGGGAGTGACTGGCCTAAACCATACAGCAGTGCATTCATTATGGGGAGTGGCTGGTCTAAAACATACAGCAGTGCATTCATTATGGGGAGTGGCTGACCTAAAACATACAGCATGGCATTCATTCAGGGAAGTGACAGGCCTTAAACATACAGCAGGGCTTTCATTATGATGAGTGGCTGGCCTTAAACATACAACAGTGCATTCATTATGGGGAGTGGCTGGCCTAAAACGTACAGCAGTGCATTCATTATGGGGAGTGACTGGCCTAAAACATACAGCAGGGCATTCATTCAGGGAAGTGGCAGGCCTAAAAATACAGCAGGGCTTTCATTATGATGAGTGGCTGGCCTTAAACATACAACAGTGCATTCATTATGGGGAGTGGCTGGCCTAAAACATACAGCAGTGCATTCATTATGGGGAGTGGCTGGCCTGAAACATACAGCAGTGCATTCATTATGGGGAGTGGCTGACCTAAAACATACAGCAGTGCATTCATTATGGGGAGTGGCTGGCCTAAACCATACAGCAGTGCATTCATTATGGGGAGTGGCTGGCCTAAAACATACAGCACTGCATTCATTATGGGGAGTGGCTGACCTAAAACATACAGCAGTGCATTCATTATGGGGAGTGGCTGGCCTGAAACATACAGCAGTGCATTCATTATGGGGAGTGGCTGGCATGAAACATGCAGCAATGCATTCATTATGGGGAGTGGCTGGCATGAAACATACAGCAGTGCATTCATTATGGGGAGTGGCTGGCATGAAACATACAGCAATGCATTCATTATGGGGAGTGGCTGGCCTAAAACATACAGCAGTGCATTCATTATGGGGAGTGGCTGACCTAAAACATACAACAGTGCATTCATTATGGGGAGTGGCTGGCATGAAACATACAGCAGTGCATTCATTATGGGGAGTGGCTGGCCTGAAACATGCAGCAATGCATTAATTATGGGGAGTGGCTGGCCTGAAACATGCAGCAATGCATTCATTATGGGGAGTGGCTGGCATGAAACATACAGCAGTGCATTCATTATGGGGAGTGGCTGGCATGAAACATACAGCAGTGCATTCATTATGGGGAGTGGCTGGCCTGAAACATGCAGCAATGCATTCATTAAGGGGAGTGGCTGGCATGAAACATACAGCAGTACATTCATTATGGGGAGTGGCTGGCCTGAAACATACAGCAGTGCATTCATTATGGGGAGTGGCTGGCCTGAAACATACAGCAGTGCATTCATTATGGGGAGTGGCTGACCTAAAACATACAGCAGTGCATTCATTATGGGGAGTGGCTGGCCTGAAACATACAGCAATGCATTCATTATGGGGAGTGGCTGGCCTGAAACATACAGCAGTGCATTCATTATGGGGAGTGGCTGGCATGAAACATGCAGCAATGCATTCATTATGGGGAGTGGCTGGCATGAAACATACAGCAGTGCATTCATTATGGGGAGTGGCTGGCATGAAACATACAGCAGTGCATTCATTATGGGGAATGGCTGGCATGAAACAAACAGCAGGGCTTTCATTTAGGAGAGTTGAAGACCGAAACATACAGCAGGGCTTTCATTCAGGGAAGTTGAAGAACTAAAACACACGAATTTGATGTAGGAAAACTTTTCATATACCTCATTTAAACAATCGAGTTGTCATTTCGTGTATGTGCGAAACACTTTAACAGGAAACTGTTCATAAGGCTTTTAATGGCTAAAAATAGCTGTGTATGTTTCAGGAGAATGGTGCTAGTCAGCTGGTTAGGCGAGGCTTTGGTAGCTATCGTTGTCACAGTCTTCACTATCATTTGCGTCCTGTTACACCGTAAGTATTGTAGCTTGATTATTTTATAAATAAGGCAGCGGCGGATCCAAAAAATTTTCTCTGTGTGTGAGGGTGGGGGTGGGGGTTTGGGGTGGGGAGGGAGCTTTGTCCTAAGCGGTGCTAGTGGTAGTTGTAGGGCATGCTCCCCCAGAAATCTTTTGAAATGTAGCAGCCAAAAAAGCAGTTTCCAGCATTTCAAAAGCTGCTAGAAACAGTTTCGACAAGTCCAAACTGTATATATTAAGAGGTCATGTTGAGCGACAACCGCTTGCGGATCGGGAGGTCGTGGGTTCGAACCCCGGCCGGGTTAAACCAAAGACTTTAAATTTGGTAGTAGTGGTTTCCCTCCTAACGCTCGGGACTAGGGGGACAGCAATACGCCTGACTTGTCGGTGTCAGTATAATGGACCGGCCGAGTTCAGTCCCTGGGCATTTCATAAGTGCCCCTGTGCTATAATGATAGAAAATTCTGGCTAATCCCATCCCATCCCTATTCCTGAGCGACAACTATACGCGTTTGTCCAAAGTACGCGTAGCCTTTAAAGGTCTGGGCGCATGCTCACACAGGAGGCGTGTCGACATCTAGAAGCCAAATAGTGCCATTTCATGCATTTAATATGTTTGATAGTCCATCCGAGAAAGTATTTTTTGCAAATTAATTTCAATGCGTTTTTTTTTTTCTCTTAGGTTATTCTATGCGTAAAAACGTGCTCACTCCTCGTCCAATCTGCATCTCTAGACACATATGTGACAATAACACTACTAGTGCCTTAGAGATGTGACACACCCTGCAATGTTAAAAAAATACCTTCATTGAAGGTATTTACAAAATTTTAGGTGGAGGGGAGGTCCGGTCGGGGTGAGGGAAGGGGTTAGGATACCGTCCCCGCCCCCTCGCTTGATCCGCCCATGTAAGATATTTTCCTGTCCCACCCGAGCGTTGGCCTGGCGGTCATGCTTAGGTAATAGTTTTGCATTACCATGGCCAAGTCGCTAAAATGATTTATTTTACAGGTTTCCGACGAAACGCCAATATCAGCAGTGATGCGAAACACATAGCCGAATTTGGACACAGACCAGATGGTGGCATACCAAAATCCTTAACACGACACGCTGAAAATTGCAGTCGTATAATCTACGAGGTCCAGAGAGATGAAAACAGTTTGTTTTCTTCACTAGCTGATCAGTTGAGAGTTTACAATGCACGTTCTGCATTCACTGGGCAGTCACTTCGGGATGCTATCGAGGCAGCGGAAGAACGATCTGCATCGCTGGGATCACCCGCGCCGTCGGAACAGAACAGACGCCAGATCGATAGCAATTGCACCCTCCGTGTACAGGAGGCAGCAAATTACTTGAGACGCCGGATATTTCTTTACCGTGATGACGACAATCCGCCCTTCTTCATTCAGCCAAGTGGTCATCATTCCGATCAGACTTTGCAAGAACTGTACATTGGGTCCATTAATAATGCCTACTATGTGTCACTCCGACCACGGGACTACACACAAGGTATGTGTGTGTATGCCCTTTGTCCCTTACATCCGACCGATATGTCTTCTATAACAGGGGCAGATCCAGAAAATATTTGGTGTGAGAGGGATATGAAACAAGATCCATTCAACTTTATCGCAGTAAATGCTAGATATGTACATACAATTAGAGACCTTAACTTCGACCTAAGCAGGTGACAGACAAAATTTACTGGTGATCTATCCCTGTCCCTGTTCTATAAATATAGTTATGATTAAAACTTTATAACCACCATGTATTCACTGCGTTAACAATAAATAATAATTTCAACCGTTCAGGGAAAAACAGGCGACCCAACAGAGTTTAAATGTTCCTAGCGCGACAAAAAATAGTTCCTCGTATTTTCATTATAGGCTGTAAAACGAAAGATAGTAACACAGTAAATGTCCCGTAGCAGTACAAGATCATCAAATGTTCACAAACTTATGTCCAGCCTGTTCAAACTAGATGTAAATGTATCTATAAAACACAAAATAAACTACTTTATACCAGGCGCGTTTCTGCCATTACGCACTTTACGCACGTGCGTAACCTCCGTTCGAAAAATCGCAAATCTAAAAGTACCAAAAACACTGAGAAAGTCGATGCATAACCCGGGTTAGGAATAATATATTTTATTTCCGTAGTTTCTGTGATATAAAATCTTATTACCACACCAATCAAGTTGAAAAGGTTTAAATAGATTAAACTTATACACGTCAGGATTTTAGTCGTTCATATTTTGCGTTAAGTTCCTCGAATGTCCGCATTTTACCTGTTATTCATTAGAAAAGAACCGAATATATTCACAAGTATTACTACAAAGGTTATTTCCCTTGAAATTGTGCGTAACTTCAAAAACGGCCCAGATACGCGCCTGCTTTATACATACACCTGTGGGTAAGTATTATAAACTCATACTATTGCAATAGTAATGATATATACATGCTTAGTATATAATTACTATTGCAATATAATGGGTTGTTTTCTTCTTCTTTCCAGAATGAGCATATAATCGCCACGTTATCCGTAGGTCTGTCGTTGCTTATTGACGAATTTTAAAATTATTTAACACAAGCGATTATCACATCAAGATGACGTTCGTTCAAAATTCGAGTCGCTTTCTTGAAGGTCAAAGTCACAGTGCGGCATATTAAGCAAATTTGTGTCCGTCCGATAACTTTTCTTCTTTGTCGACGAAATGTTATAATATAAAATTATTTGACACAGCTGATTATCGCACTAAGACAATGTTTCATGTCGCCATGGTTAATTGCAGGAGGCGTCAGTAACTTCAGTCAATTCCTATTATACGTTTGTTTTAAACTATTTCAAAACTTCAGGCTGCATCGTGCGCATAAAAGCAGGTCTAGCGGATATAAAGAAAACCAATGGGTATAGGTGCGTAAGTATTTTGATTGAAATAAGCAAATTTAAAAAATAAAATGATAGTATTTCAAAGCATAAAGCTCATAAATACAAAGGAGATAACTCGAATAACTCGATAAATTGAATATACTTCAAAAAAGTGAATACATTTAAAGTTACATGTACACAGGTTAGTTCATGTTATAAGGTCTACGTGACTTAGACGTACAGTATATGTGTTGTTGTTGTTTTGTTTTTATAATTCTAAATGTTTGGCAATGTATTTATGTGCATGCGTAGTTTGGTTAGGTAGATAGACGCTTTGCAAGGCTCAAATAGTTTTTTTTTCCAGCAGAAAGACACCCATGCTTTGTGGACAAACAGCAATCCCGCTTTTATTCTAGATTTTCTTGTAGTTTTAACAGTTAAATGCGAATTGGCTCCATGTCGCTTTCAAACCACTTTTAACGTTTCTCAGATTACCTCTACTTATTGATTTCTGATCAATTGCTAGAGTTTTATTAATAGATTAATTGGCTGAAAAGAATAAGTCGATAGAGATTTAAACGAGCGATATATTGACTTAATCAAGTGAGTTTACTAGTCTTTGATTGGCTGGGTTAACGTTGTTTCTATACAGGTCAAGTTGACGCCGCCCCTGAAGAAGGCAGCGATCCGGAGGACGACAAGAATGTAGCCGATGCCAAGGACGATACTGGTTCTGAAGACGACTCTGATAGTGAGACGTCGTTGAGATCATTTGTTCAAGTTGGTGATAATAGCGAGCTGACAGCTGTGATCTCGTCAGATGAAGGTAGAGCAAACGTCAGAATAATGTCTATTGGGACCAATAACACGGCCATGGTTGTTGTCACCGTTCCACAAGAAACCATGCAATATACGCAGCGGATGGTGAACAGTGGGGCAACTGGTGAGTGGCTATTGTGTTTTCAATTATTTAGACATAAGCGTACGATAGTGACATTTAAAAACAACGACGCGCTGGCTGCTCTTGTCAACCGACATGTATTTACTATGTATCCATGTCTTGGACCATGTCTTCCTGTACTAGTTTATACTTTACTACATTACATTACACTACCCGCCACTCCACACAACTCCACACCACTTTACACAACTCCACATAACACCAAACTTCTCCACACATATCCTCCCCACTCCACACCACTCCACACCACTCCATACAATTCCAAACCACACCACTCCTAGCAACTCCACACAACTCCAAACTACTCCACACATCTTCACACAACTTCAAACCACATCATACATCTCCACACCATTCCACACAACTCCAACCACCTTTACTCCACTCCAAACCACTCCACACATCTTAATACATCTCCATACAACTCCAAACCACTGCATACCACACAACTCCACACAACTCCATACCACTCCACACAACTCCAATCCACTCAATACAATTCCAAACCACTCCACACATCTCCACACAAATCCAAACCACTTCACACATCTCCACACCACTCCAAACCACTTTACACCATATCATACTTTACTTAGGGCGACTTGCATAATCTAGGTGCCTTTTTAGTATTACTATTTGGGCTGTTACATTTATTATGTCAGTTTTGAAAAAAATAAATGCGTAAAACAGAAAATTCATAATTTTTTCTTAAATTGTTCAATTCACCACGCCATTCGTCAAGTTAATATCAGTGTTTGTCTAGAAAGCTTATTTTATCTCTAACATATGCCCCACTGCCACTTCGTATTTGGGTAAGAATCAGAGTGAATAAATTCAGCAAACAAGAACCAGAAGCTTAATATAGGTCTCAATAAAGTAATTCAGTTATTTACTGATTAAGTACTTAAATGCATTATTTTGTACATATAACTATGTTTCTCAATACAATATTCAAATATTCCCCTTTCGACAGTGCTTTCAGTGCTCTGATTATTTCACAGGTGACGTTAACTGCACCAACTTGAAAATCAACATAACGGGTATAAGTCCAGACGTCGTCCAACGTGCAGAAAACGCCATGATCAGTTATGAACACGAGTTACGGGAAGATATCAATGCTACAATCACGCACACTGGGGTTGAACTGGTCTTTCTGGAAACAGGATGTATCCGTATGTCATTTAAAGTTGATACATGGCAGATATGTTTAGATTTCATATCGGGTCTTTATCACTTTAATGACAAATACATATGCATTTTTCAACACATCATCAATGTTATTAAAACCATTAATGACTCGACCGATGTTGTTATAGACGTTAAAGTAGACATAGGTGACACCTGTGAAGGGATTGCTTCTGACGACTCGAATAAGAAAGAAAATGAAGCCACGTCGGAGTGCCTGATAGATGAAAAACTGTGCCATTCGCAACCCTCGGGAAATGAAACTCAGGGAATAGAAGGAAAAGACCCTAAACCCGATTCCCCATCCGGTCATCCGTCAGGCACATTGTCAATACATGCCATGTTTAAACCTACTAGAGGTAAATCCTCAATGGTACCTATTGATTATGAAGATGTTGGCGTAACGACTGCAAGAAAGGTTTTAGGTATGTTTTCTACTATACTATACTATACTATACTATACTATACTATACTATACTATACTATACTATACTATACTATACTATACTATACTATACTATACTATACTATACTATACTATACTATACCTTTACTATACCTTTACTATACTTTACTATACCTTTACTTTACCTATACTATACTATACTATACTATACTATACTATACTATACCTTTACTTTACTATACTATACTATACTATACCTTTACTATACTATACTATACTATACTATACTATACCTTTACTATACTATACTATACCTTTACTATACTATACCTTTACTATACTATACTATACCTTTACTATACTATACATTACCTTTACTATACCATACTATACCTTTACTATACTATACCTTTACTATACTATACTATACCTTTACTATACCTTTACTATACTATACTATACCTTTACTATACTATACTATACTATTCTATACTATACCATACCATACTACACTATACCATACTATACTACACTACACCACACCACACCACACCACAACATACCACACCACACCACAACACAACACAACACACCACAACACACCACAACATACCACACCACAACACACCACACCACACTACACCACAACACACCACAACACAACACAACACAAGACAACACACCACACCACACTACACTATACTATATATATAAATACTTTCTTATCATAATTAGTTTTAAATATTCTATTACTAACTAGAAAAGTATAACGAAGAAACAATAAATCAGACTTATAATGGTGCTGAAAAACAAAACATCCTTTCATGGGCTTGAACGTGGATCCTTCTACTATAAAGGCTATTTCTTTACTATGTCAATTACTCAGTGGATACATATTAAACGAGTTTCTAAGATACTAACAGTTATATAACAAACACCATTAGTGCTCAAATATTTGACGACGCTCCACATTGAACACTTTTCTATATTTTGTTACCTTTCGTTATTATATCGACAGTACAGTCTCGTTCGGGGTGTTTTGCGACCCATTTCTTTGGTAAAAGTCACTGTATTTTCATTTTTTGTCATGTAAGTGTTTTTATGCTTGAAATGTAAAAAAAAAACCCAACAAAGTTTAGGTTATATTTGGATTTTCGTTTGATCAGAATTCAGAGGAGGCGATTTCTCATACACCCCGCATTCAAGCTTGGTTGGACAAAGGAGCAAAAAGTCCAAGAAACTAATAAGTAAGTTTGATTTGATTTTTGGGGCTAAAGATTTGTACTCTTTTAAATGTTTAAGTTAAACTAGATTATGACCAAAATATTTATCATTTTCAGGAAATTGTTGCTATTATTATTATTATTATTATTATTATTATTATTATTATTATTATATTATTATTATTATTGGGATTAAATAAGCGCTGAAAAAAAAATATTTTAGCCTTAAATAAAAACACTAAGAACATGTAACATTCGTTACCTAGTATTTCATTATCCTTTCAAAAATGTTTTTTTCTTCTTTGTTGGTTTGGGGCGAAGATGGAAAATGAACATTATCAGAATATGCTGTCGGTTAATGGTTCCCCCATAAACATAACCTAATACATCGCTGTAATTCATCCATCGTAAATATGACCTTACAGTCACTATAAATGATCCACTTATAAACATTGCCTTACCATCACTGTAAATGGTCCATTTATAAACATAACCTTACCATCATTGTAAATGGTCCACTTATAAACATAACCTTACCATCATTGTAAATGGTCCACTTATAAACATTGCCTTACCATCACTGTAAATGGTCCATTTATAAACATAACCTTACCATCACTGTAAATGGTCCACTTATAAACATAACCTTACTGTCACTGTAAATGGTCCACTTATAAACATAACCTTACCATCATTGTAAATGGTCCACTTATAAACATTGCCTTACCATCACTGTAAATGGTCCATTTATAAACATAACCTTACCATCACTGTAAATGGTCCACTTATAAACATAACCTTACTGTCACTGTAAATGGTCCACTTATAAACATAGCCTTACCATCACTGTAAATGATCCACTTATAAACATAGCCTTACCATCACTGTAAATGGTCCACTTATAAACATAACCTTACCATCACTGTAAATGGTCCACTTATAAACATAACCTTACTGTCACTGTAAATGGTCGACTTATTAACATAGCCTTAAGATCACTGTAAATGATCCACTTATAAACATTGCCTTACCATCACTGTAAATGGTCCACTTATAAACATAACCTTACCATCACTGTAAATGGTCCACTTATAGACATAGCCTTACCATCACTGTAAATGGTCCACTTATAAACATTAACTTACCATCATTGTAAATGGTCCACTTATAAACATAAACTTACTGTAACTATAAATGGTCCACTTATAAACATAGCCTTACCATCACTGTAAATGATCCACTTATAACATAACCTTACTGTCACTGTAAATAGTCTACTTATAAACATAACCTTACCATCACTGTAAATGGTCTACTTATAAACATAACCTTACTGTCACTGTAAATGGTCCACTTATAAACATAGCCTTACCCTCACTGTAAATGATCTACTATAAATATGACCTTACTGTCACTATAAATGGTCCACTTATAAACATAGCCTTACTGTCACTGTAAATGGTCCACTTATAAACATAGCCTTACCTTCACTGTAAATGGTCCACTCATAAACATAGCCTTACAATCACTGTAAATGGTCTACTTATAAACATAACCTTACTGTCACTGTAAATGGTCCACTTATAAACATAGCCTTACCTTTACTGTAAATGATCTACTATAGATATGACCTTACTGTCACTGTAAATGGTCCACTTATAAACATAGCCTTACCTTCACTGTAAATGATCTACTATAAATATAGCCTTACAATCACTATAAATGGTCCACTTATAAACATAGCCGTACCTTCACTGTAAACGATCTACTATAAATATGACCTTACTGTCACTATAAATGGTCGACTTATAAACATAGCCTTACCTTCACTGTAAATGATCCACTTATAAACATATCCTTACAATCACTGTAAATGGTCCACTTATAAACATAGCCTTACCTTCACTGTAAATGTTCCACTTATTAACATAGCCTTACCATCACTGTAAATGGTCCACTTATAAATATAGCCTTACCATCACTGTAAATGGTCCACTTATAAACATAGCCTTACCTTCACTGTAAATGTTCCACTTATTAACATAGCCTTACCATCACTGTAAATGGTCCACTTATAAACATATCCTTACTGTCACTGTAAATGGTCTACTTATAAACATAGACTTACATGTACCATCACTGTAAATGGTCCACTTATAAACATAGCCTTACAATCACTGTAAATGGTCCACTTATAAACATAGCCTTACAATCACTGTAAATGATCCACTTATAAATATAGCCTTACCATCACTGTAAATGGTCCACTTATAAACATTTCATTACTGTCACTGTAAATAATCCACTTATAAACATATCCTTACGGTCACTGTAAATGGTCCACTTATAAACATAGCTTTACCATCACTGTAAATGGTCCACTTATAAACATAGCCTCAAGATCACTGTAAATGGTCCACTTATAAACATAGCCTTATCATCACTGTAAATGGTCCACTTATAAACATAGCCTTACCATCACTGTAAATGTTCCACTTATTAACATAGCCTTACCATCACTGTAAATGATCCACTTTGAACATTGCTTTACCATCACTGTAAATGGTCCACTTATAAACATAGCCTTACCTTCACTTTAAATGATCCACTTATTAACATAGCATTACCATCACTGTAAATGGTCCACTTATAAACATAGCCTTACCATCAATGTAAATGGTCCACTTATAAACATAGCCTTACCATCACTTTAAATGGTCCACTTATAAACATAACCTTACCATCACTATAAATGATCCACTTATTAACATAGCCTCACCATCACTGTAAATGGTCCACTTATAAACATAACCTTACCTTCACTGTAAATGATTCACTTGTTAACATAGCCTTACCATCACTGTAAATGGTCCACTTATAAACATAGCCTTACCATCACTGTAAATGGTCCAGTTATTAACATAGCCTTACCATCACTGTAAATGATCCACTTTGAACATTGCTTTACCATCACTGTAAATGGTCCACTTATAAACATAGCCTTACCTTCACTTTAAATGATCCACTTATTAACATAGCCTTACCATCAATGTAAATGATCCACTTATAAACATAGCCTTACCATCACTGTAAATGGTCCACTTATAAACATAGCCTTACCATCACTGTAAATGGTCCACTTATAAACATAACCTTACCATCACTATAAATGATCCACTTATTAACATAGCCTCACCATCACTGTAAATGGTCCACTTATAAACATAACCTTACCTTCACTGTAAATGATTCACTTGTTAACATAGCCTTACCATCACTGTAAATGGTCCACTTATAACATAGCCTTACCATCACTGTAAATGGTCCACTTATAGACATAGCCTTACCATCACTGTAAATGGTCCACTTATAAACATAGCCTTACCATCACTGTAAATGGTCCACTTATAAACATAGCCTTACCATCACTGTAAATGGTCCACTTATAAACATAGCCTTACCATCACTGTAAATGATCCACTTATAAACATAGCCTTACCATCACTGTAAATGGTCCACTTATAAACATAGCCTTACCTTCACTGTAAATGGTCCACTTATAAACATAGCCTTACCATCAATGTAAATGATCCACTTATAAACATAACCTTACCATCATTGTAAATGGTCCACTTATAAACATAACCTTACCATCACTGTAAATGGTCCACTTATAAACATAGCCTTACCATCATTGTAAATGGTCCACTTATAAACATAACCTTACTGTAACTATAGATGGTCCACTTATAAACATAGCCTTACTATCACTGTAAATGGTCCACTTATAAACATAAACTTACTGTAACTATAAATGGTCCACTTATAAACATAACCTTACTGTATCTTTAAATGAGTCATTTATAAACATAACCTTACTATCACTGTAAATGGTCCATTTATAAACATAACCTTACCTTCACTGTAAATGATCCACTTACAAACATAACCTTACTGTAACTATAAATGAGTCATTTATAAACATAACCTTACTATCACTGTAAATGGTCCACTTATAAACATAACCTTACCATCACTGTAAATGGTCCACTTATAAACATAGCCTTACCATCACTGTAAATGATCCACTTATAAACATAGCCTTACCATCACTGTAAATGGTCCACTTATAAACATAGCCTTACCTTCACTGTAAATGGTCCACTTATAAACATAGCCTTACCATCAATGTAAATGATCCACTTATAAACATAACCTTACCATCATTGTAAATGGTCCACTTATAAACATAACCTTACCATCACTGTAAATGGTCCACTTATAAACATAGCCTTACCATCATTGTAAATGGTCCACTTATAAACATAACCTTACTGTAACCATAGATGGTCCACTTATAAACATAGCCTTACCATCACTGTAAATGGTCCACTTATAAACATAGCCTTACAATCAATGTAAATGATCCACTTATAAACATAACCTTACCATCACTGTAAATGGTCCACTTATAAACATAGCCTTACCATCATTGTAAATGGTCCACTTATAAACATAACCTTACTGTAACTATAGATGGTCCACTTATAAACATAGCCTTACTATCACTGTAAATGGTCCACTTATAAACATAAACTTACTGTAACTATAAATGGTCCACTTATAAACATAACCTTACTGTATCTTTAAATGAGTCATTTATAAACATAACCTTACTATCACTGTAAATGGTCCATTTATAAACATAACCTTACCTTCACTGTAAATGATCCACTTACAAACATAACCTTACTGTAACTATAAATGAGTCATTTATAAACATAACCTTACTATCACTGTAAATGGTCCACTTATAAACATAACCTTACCATCACTGTAAATGATCCACTTATAAACATAGCCTTACCATCACTGTAAATGGTCCACTTATAAACACAGCCTTACCATCACTGTAAATGGTCCACTTATAAACATAGCCTTACCATCACTGTAAATGGTCCACTTATAAACATAACCTTACCATCACTGTAAATGATCCACTTATAAACATAGCCTTACCATCACTGTAAATGATCCACTTATAAACATAATCTTACCTTCACTGTAAATGATCCACTTATAAACATAGCCTTACAATCACTGTAAATGGTCCACTCAGAAACATAACCTGTTTCGCTTTTCAATTTATATTATCAGGTTCCGAGATGTTTGGCGTACCGAAGTTACGATTCACTACCGACAAGATATTGCGTAAATTTGTTTTTCTTTCATTTGTTTCTTTATCAAAAATCATTGCATTGTGTAATTCGAAAATTATTTTCTCATTTATTTTCTTAGGTGGGTTGGAGCGAGGAGGTGTGTGTGTGTGTGTGTGTGTGTGTGTGTGTGTGTGTGTGTGTGTGTGTGTGGTGTGTGTGTGTGTGTGTGTGTGTGTGTGTGTGTGTGTGTGTGTGTGTGTGTGTGTGTGTGTGTGTGTGTGTGTGTGTGTGTGTGTGTGTGTGTGTGTGTGTGTGTGTGTGTGTGTGTGTGTGTGTGTGTTTGTATAGGTACCATTCGGAGGACCCTCGTATGAAAACACACCAACAGAGAGAGGACTTTTTTCAAAGGGAGGTCTTACACTCGGGTCCTCTGATTGATTTTCTGGATAGCATATCCTCATGAGGTCCCCTATTGAATCTGTGAAAATTGAGAGGTCCTCATTTTGGTAGGTTTTATAACCTTCCACGCACACATTATACACAATTTACTAGTCATTGACAAAATCACGTGATGAGAAGTGTAAAAACACAACCAATCAGTATGTGGGTCGCGTTTATCTAACTAAAGGATGTTATGAGCAATCTGATTGGTTACTTACAATGCGCATACATGATGCGCACACATGTATCAGAAAATATAAGAACGGGTAGTTTTGTTTTGATATACGCAGGAAAAAAGTACTAACTGAGCCGTCAGGGGATGATACGTACATATATGAAGTCAGAAGAGGAAAACGTTTTTGGTAAGTTTGAGAGAAAAATAGTAGCATAGCTTTTGGTTCTTGTATTACATTGTTTCCAGTGACTAACACACCAACAAAATTTGCAGTATGAGGACATTTTGCTATCTGAGGACTTAAAATTGAAGTGTGTGGGGTTTAAAAAAAGTGCATGAAACTCGATGGTTTCCAGATCTTATGAATTATGATATCCCTAACACTTTATAATTTGCCATTGTCCTTCGGTCTTCCGTCAGTCCATCCTTCACAGAATATTGTTTCGTTCCAAGCTCTAAAACTATATGATGTATAGTCTCAAAACTTTACATGAATGTTGGTCAGCATGTGTAGTTTGGGTTTCACGTCCGAATTTATTCAGTCATGTATGAGTTATGGCTCTTTTTTGTGTAAAATTGTCATTTTAGTGTTGTCATACCTAGCTCATAAAGACCTAGTCACAAAGCTTGACAGGAATTTTGGTTGACATTTTGTAGTTATGCACCTGGGCTTTGCATCACGATTCATTCAGTCATGTAAGACTTAAGACCTCTGACTTGGTAAAAACTTAGCCATTTTAATAATGTGTAGCACGTAGCTCCAAAAGTATTCATTGAACCTAGCATTACCAAAGTTTAAACAAATTTTTGTCAGCATGTGCAGTTGTGCACCTGGCGTTTCGCATCACACACTTTCTTGTGTTTGAAGCTTTGACAATAAGGTCAAGTGAGCTATATAGGGCTATCATTGCCATTTTTGTATTTAGCTCTTTTAGACCACCTCTTCTGGAATTTTCTCAGTCTTATTTTTTCTTTTGTCATTATAGGATTGATGCCACAACTGATGATGGGTCGTATGGGCGTCTCAGAAATGATGACCATTTATCACCAAATCTCCAAGTCAGAATGCTAAAAGTAAAGAAAGAATATGTACCAGCATTTTTGCTCTGCATGACATCACTTCAGGAGAAGAAATTGTGTATAACTATGGAGGTGTAGACTATGCATGGAGAAGGGTAAGTTTTAATTATAACAGCCCTGTTAACAGTTTGCTCGCAGGACAAGTTGAAATGAGGCTAAACTTGCCCATTAAAATTCTTACTTGCCCATGGATGCTAATTAACTTAAACTGCACAATAACTTTCCAAGATGTGAAATTACCAAATTAAATCTATCCATGTTGAATTTCTGATTTTAATACATCAAATGTTTAAACTCGGAATTCCAGATAAGGAGGTGTGTTTTTTTTATTTTACACTTAAAATCTCTAAAATATTCTTTAACTATGAAAGTATGAGAGAACAAAAAATATCAGTCCTATAACTGTACTAACTATTTTTCCTTGTACCGTTTATCTGTTTACTTCCATGGTTTGAAAATTTGGGTAATTAAATTTTACCAACATTGTTGAAACAATATCTGGAATGCTGAATTATATATAACTGTACATAATTTAAAAACTCACGGAAATGTAACTGCTGAAAATGTAAATGTGAGGACCAAAGTGTAAGTCCACGCTTTTCCAAATGTCCTCACTCTGTGGGTGGGTGTAGAGAATTGATATTAAATTATAGTCTGATTTTTTGCTCTGACAACTGCAGCAAAGCATTGACACCTGCAGGTGTAGATATGGCTGCCATCATGGCTGCAAAGTTGAAAAATGGCAAATGCCATAGCTGCCAAGTGGAGTAATAGCTTGTATTGCAATACAAAGTAAAATACATGAAAACAGTATGGATATTTTTATTTATTTCTTTATTCATTCAAGACCAGTATCCATGCCTCTAGAAGCAAGTATTGAACTCGGAACGACGGTAATTGGAAAGTGATATGCAATTGTAAGTTACAGCCCAAATATGAACTATTTTTTTAATTATAATTTAATGCAAACATTCAAGTAAACTGGAAATGAAATTCAATTGCAATGAATTAAAAATTTAATTACCCAGGTCTGTTAACTGTTTAAGATCCTAGTTAACAGTAATAGATATATGTTGATTTAACTCAAATATTTCTCTTCTGATAGTGGAATCAGCGATACATGTTTCTTTGAAGATTTATATATTTTAGCTCACTTGAGCCAAAGGCACATGGTGAGATTTTGTGACTGCTCAATGTCCATCATCAAGTGTGTGTCCATGGACATTTTCTTTTAGAGATACAGCCTTGATATTTATTGACATGTACAGTTTTGCACACTAATCTTAAAACTAACTTTCATTGACCATGAATGGGACCTGACCTACTTTGTATTATGTTAGCATCAGTTACTTAGCTCACACTACTAGGTGAGCGATTCAAAGTCTTCATGACCCTTTTGTTTTATTCATAGTTTATTTGTTTGTTTGTACATTTGTTGGTGTCAAAATCCTTTTCCATATTTAAAGGTACAGTCTAAAGGTTAAGACTAAGAGTATCAAAAAGATCTACCTATTTCACCTCATCAGTGTTTATATGTTTTAAATACAATTGAAAGTTTTTGGCTTTGGCTTTTAACTAAGACAGCCATGAACCACTAGTTTAAATATTAAGTGGGTGGTGGAGGATGAGGGATAGTGATGTGTCGATGATCAGAAGATATCAATTAGCAATTTAGCAGCGTCTAAACATTCTTGATGCTGATAATTGATGTCATTCTCTCATGATTGATTAACAGAAGAGTGAGAATGCACTCCAGATAAAGATACAGATTCCGGCTTTTACACTTATTCGGCCACTAAGGGAAATCACTCTAAAAATGGCAGCCCGGTTTCAAGCATCCGGAAAAAAATAGTTTAGTACATGTAAAAAGAAACCAAATGAAAAATTTGTATTTTGTCCTTGAAACACTAATTGCTTTGTAGATAATGGCGGCAAGTACACTATAGTATCGAGTTATTATGTAAGCTACTAATCAAAAATCATTTGTGAACATAAAACTGTGTAGATTTAGAAACCAATTATTACAGGTGAAATCGCATAGGAAGTGGCACCCGATTTCGCCTGATGATCAATTATGATTCCCAACACTAGTCCGGTGGGAATCGATTTGGTTATAATTTCTAAGTATTTATTGATTGTTGCTGTTGTTTTTAGTTAACAATAAAAGAGGGTTCAAATAATGACTTTGTTTAGACAACAATTAAAATAAAGAATGAATGAAACTATTATTTCCAATTGGACAGTTCACACAGGGAGTATATCTGCTACATTTAATGTTATTTCAAAACTGAAAGATTATTTTGAAACCTAATCTTTAAGGTTTGATTTATTATCCATTCTAATTATTTGTAAAAAGAGGCAGTTACAAACTTCTGATTTTTAACATGTATATCCAAGGCAAGCAACCAATCAGTAAGTAGCCCAAATTTAAAAGCTCAAATTTCAACTAGTAATTTTGAAGAGAAATGGAATCATAATTTTATCAAAATCACATTGCTGCATTTTTCACAATACCTTTGTGAAATATCTTAAAGAGCTCTAGTAACAAATGCATGCAACATGAAACCTATACCAGTTCAAATTTCCCATGCAAATAAAAGCAATGATTGAACTTATGAAGCTTTGGGTTGTTCACTCACAAAGGTGCACAATCTAAAAGTATGATGAGGTTCAGTTACTGGAACTACATCCCATGTACATTTACACACCCAACGAATTTTGCAGTCTGAGGACATTTTGCTATCTGAGAACTCTGTAAAGATAAAGGAACTAAGCAAGCACAAAATAATTTGCATCATGCAACATTTATAGTTTTCAGATAACCACTATTGAGATAGGCTAGAGATGCTTTATTGAGTGTCTAGAAATTTATCTATGTTATGATATTGACTTGGAATTTTGTTTCTGGAGCTTTGTCGGAACCCAGATTAAAATCATCTTTAAAATTTCAAATGGCCTTGTACTCAAAAATGAGAAATTTATAATGATGTATAAATTTTATGCATGCACCAAACAATTAATGTGTCATTTGCAAAATAATTGTCAGAGGTTTGCCTGATCAGACAAAGGTAAATTACCATGAAGTGGGGGAGACATGCCAAGCTCGTGTTAAATTATTTTAAATATTTTTTGTACAATTCATTTCATACTAATACATCAGTGTTTCTAAAATTTCAAAATCCGAATCAGACATTGGCGCCAAAACTAACAATTCCCCGACTTCCGGTCCCCACGTTCACCACATTTCACTCTACCGACCTCCAATCATTCCTTCCTTACGGCATATTTTCTCGTCGGCAATATTTTGTCAAGCTAAGTAGTAGACCATAAGTCTGACAGACATGTCTGCCACATTTAAATTCAGACCAAAAGTTTTCATGCAACAGTACAAATTTTATTTATTCCTTTATATCTTAAAAATTTAATTTTCTTCTAAGAATTAACAATTGGAAGTTATCACACTGTGTTTAATTTTAAATTACAGGTCAAGGAAGGAGACTGAAGTTTCAGTTCATTTGCTCAGGAAAAGATAAAATAAAGGTATGTTTTATGTACACTGTTGAAATAAAGCTATGTTTTATGGAATATATTTACTTTTCTGAACTTTTTACATTTAAATGTGGTATTCAGTTAGGAATTTCATACAGCTGTTAAGAAAAATTATATATTTTTTGGGGGAAAATTAGAAAAATAATTTAAATGTTACACTACACATTCAGTGAATCAGTAGACTGAATTCTTTCAACTGTCTTTTATTCATTTGTCATAGTGTTTTTGGGATAGATTTTGTTAAAAAAAGATTGTGTATTTTTAAATCCTTGATAATGTTCTGTGTTCCAGAAGCAACTGGTACAACTGACGAAAAAATGTGGGGGATGTTACAGTCGTGTTTTTGACAATGATGCAACACATGTAATCGTGGAAACAGGTAATCGGTTGTTGTGATTTTGTTACAACACTTGAATTATGAAAATTTTATCTTTGAAAGCTACTGGTGTATGGCCAGAGGGGACTATGTTTGCCCTCAGTAAGTCAGTATGTATAAAAGATAATTCTTTAAAACTTTGAGTATTTTGGGGGGGCATCAATAGGTTAGTTAGTAGGACAAGAATCATAACTTTCATTTGCATATTGTCTGAAAAACTAAGCGCGTCTGCTTTGAAAGTTTGCAAGATTTGTTTGTCATCATCGGCAGAGTACACAGACCATGAACCATAGCCCTTTCTTGCATTTTGTTAGAATTGTGGTTCTTTTTGTAGTTAGAAAATTTGTTAATTTCTTGAATACTAAAAAAGCAATAGCCTTTATAGTTTGTAGTTTGCAAACTACCTTCATTTGGAGAGTCTGTTGGGCACAAACCTTAACTGTAATGTGCATTTTGTCACAATGAAGGCCCTTTTTGTACTTTAATTTGCTTATTGCTTAATGTCAAACAGTTGCAGACAAGCATTCGTGCTGGTAGGAGGTGCTCTTGTTATTCTCGAGAATTGATTTATTTCACCATTCTGTTTAAAAGTTTGAAAGATTCCATTTTTTCAGAGGAAACAAGAAGTCGTATTGTCCAACGAACCATGAAGTACATTCTGGGAATAGCTCATCACTGTTGGATCCTTGGTCATGAATATGTTGAAAAGTCATTGGAAGCAGGGTACTACCTACCAGAGGTAACTTTTAATAAAAGAATGTGTAGATTTCACAGGTCCTCATAAAGTCTGTACCTTGTTGACATAGTTGTTATATTACATCACATCACTGAATGTAAGATTACAAAATGTCCTCACATTGTTGGTCTGAAAATGTCCTCGCACTGTGGTCTGTTGTCAATCTTGAGTTGTGACTTTCCTAGAAAACAATACTAGAAGACTTGACACTGTTTAACTGATGTTCAAACATTAATATTTTATATCCCGCTTGGAGCAGTGGAGAATTAGTGACAGAATGACAGTCTTCCAGATCTGTCTAGCTGTGCATCTGTCCTTGCATCTGCAGCATTTGCACTGCTAGCCACAACACTTTTATGCCCCCACAAAGTGGGAGGCATAGGGAGTTGCACTCATCCATCCGTACGTACGTATGTTTCCAAATCTTGTGGCATCAACTCCTCCTAAACTATAAGGCAGATTTCTTTCAAACTTGCACAGATGATCGTTATGAAAGGATTTTTTCCTGCGACCATTTCTACCAGAGTTATGGCCCTTTGTTATTACAAATTTTGTTGCAGCAGTGCGGGCATCAGTGTCCGAGGACACATTCTAGTTGTTCACTGAATCGTGAAGGCACCTCTAGTTGCACTTTCCTGTATTTATCTCTGTAGTATGTCCATTTAAAAAGCTATCATTGTTGTAAACGGGAATCCAGAAATAGTATTTGGGCATAAATTCTAGCTTTGTTTGCTTAATTATAGCAAGGTAATTTCAGAAGTTTTGTCTGCAATATACATTGTTCTGTTTTCAGGAGGAGTATGAAATTCAAGGTGATGTGGACTTTCCAAGGAGCTCTGGACCAAAACGGTCGAGGATTTCTAATAAGGATATTTTTCAAGGTATAAAACTGGGATTTACAAAAGAAACTAAATGCTTCAAGAAGGGTAATTTTTTACTTCAATTTATCAGTATGTCACACACAAAAAATCTCAGTAACTTTGCCCTTATTCCTTATGATCTTCTGTTGTTGTTAGTTGATTGGTCTCATGGAGTAAGATATCCTTTCATTCTGAGGGTGCATAATTCCAAGGTCAATGTCAGAGTGCAATAGGTTAATGTTGCATATGGGAATTGTTTGGAAGAAGGCAGTATATAGGAGTCAATTATCGGTGACTGTTACTTTCACTCATGCAAATTAATTTCAGAATAATTTAAAAACAAATGATTACCACAGAGGTCAGTGGTACATGGAATGCTGTTATTCAAGTGATCGAGACAAATGGTAAGATGGGGCTATAAATCAATCTGTTGATAGCTATTTCTTAAACATTGATTATTATTTAATACAATGAATATTATTTTAGAACAAAAAAAGATTAAAATTAGTCATATTCTGTTAATTGGCTTTATTCATGTTTCCAGAGGAAGCTGAAGAAATTTTACTTTCTTTGGGAGGACAGCTTGGTGCAGAAGACACACTAACAGTCTCCTTGGATGAAAAAGGTTTGTTTCTCTCTTTAGCCCTGGATAAAAGATAGGCGGCATGTTGTTTTGACCTGTCCTTCCATCTGTCCATTTGTCAGAAACATTAACATTGGGCATAACTTTGTTATTATTGAATACATGTAGGTTTCTTTCATATTTAGGACACAATATCTATTCTTACAAGACTTTCAGTCTACCTTACTAGATTTGACCATGACTCCTACAACCCAGTATTTAAACAAGAGAAAGCAACTCATGCAATTTGTTTGTTAGAATTTTAACCTTTTTTCAAATAGAAGATTGATATATTACATTGACTTCAATATAAAGCACTGCGAACAGTCAAATGTGCTGTCTCTGACAGCTCTTGTTCTCTCTTTTTTCATAGGCCATCATTTCCATCTTGCTAAAATGTCATTACCAATTTTCTTTCCAGGAGATAATAACACTTTGGACAGACAGTGGCTCCTTGATTCTCTCAGTTTATTTGAATGCAAGGACATAGATGAGTACATGAATTGCGATTTGAGGTAATACAACCAAAACAAATTTTTTAAGGATTTGTAGCACATAAAAGCCACACTAGTTAATATATTAATACAAATATGAACAGACCAGAGATCTAAATGAACCAGATATATAGCAATATAACTGTTAGAAGTGAACTAAAACACTTAGAACACACACCTTTCCTATGTTTTTAATTGTGCTTTAATAGCTCAGTAGTAAAATGCTGGCCTTCCAATTAGGAGATTGTGGGTTCGAACATATGCTCAGCATTCCCATGTTATATTTGATTGTAATACCTAGGTTAATAAAGGCTTTTTTCTAATTGCCCATAATATTTTATATTTCACATTTATATTCTACAATAAGGCATCTTCCATTAACTCCAATCAAACTACTTGCTTTTCAAAATGATTTTTGATATGATAAGGTTGTGACTTTAAGCTTCATATAAAATAATAAAGTATTACTGTTTACTTATTTTGATTAAGGTTTCCCTTAACGTGTGTTGTAAATAATTACTTTGAATCAAGTCTTGTTACATCTCAATTTTGGTGGAGTTTAACAAAACAAAACAAAATCGCTTCAAGAGCTAAAAAAGTCACATGACCAGTTTTATGATATTTTCCAACAACCAGAAATGATCATAGTTTTGGTTCCTCCTAATGGTATAATTGTTGTCGTCCTAATCCAAATGATTGAAAATTAGCCCTAATTCCGAGTCCTCATATTTACGTAAGATGTCAAATAAATGAAATGAGTTTTTGTTAACAAAGTGAGGACTGAAAAATTGTTAGTCCTAATGCGACTAATTGAAAAATTATGCCTGAGTCCTCATATTTACTTAAGATTTCAGATAAAGGGAATGAGTTTGTGTTAACAAAGTGAGGACCAAAATATTAGGAGATGAAGTTATTTATTATTAAAGTAGAGGGATCATACCCCACCATGCACTAGAAGATTCCTATTCTGACAGCATTTAGTTTTAATAAAAGTTGCATTATTTCTTTACTTGCAGTTATCAGACCTGTGATGACCAGGAAGACGGTACATCTCATGAAGACATGACAGATGAAAATGATCAAGATAGTGACTATATTCCAGACAGTATGTCCGACGATGAAGATATTGGAGATGTTGATACAGATGTTGATAATGTGTCCGAAATAGTTCAGGAGCAGGACAGTGACAGTAATTTGTCTGAAATAGTTCAGTATCAGGGAGGTGATAATAGCTTTCCAGAAATAGACCCTGTTCATAGTAACCTTGTGGAAAACCAAACTGACACAGTGCAGGAAACTAACAATTTAAGTAACAAAGTAATGTATGTTGCTGTAAGTAAAAAATACAAAGATGGAACAAGAAAGTGGTACAAAAAACATGAGTGTGTTTACTGTGGGAAAGTGTATCCTGGAAAGCTTCCTAGACACTTTGAGGCCATGCATAAAACAGAACTGGCAGTCCAAATTGCATTAGCTTATGACATAAGTTCTAAAAAAAGAAAACAGGCGTGGAAAAACATTACTAATCAAGGTGATTGTGCCCACAATTTAAGAGTTTGTTTAGGATCTGCACTGGTCGCATTTTAGTCAGAAGTAACTGAACAAATAAATAAGCAAACACTGTAGATTTTGTTAGGACGGTAGGGGTATGCTGGCTGATCTGAATCTACACTGTTTGTCCACGCAATAAAGGTATATATATGGAGGAAAGGGTTAAACATTTTTGTAGGAAAAGGTATATTCTATTAATTTCAACCAAACTACTACCACGAAAGAAAACAGATTATTTGCATTAATGTAATTGGTTGAAGACTAAACGCTTCTTGGAATTAAACACAAGTGTGACAGTATGAAATGCTATAATACCCCAGCAAATGATGTAGAATCGTCATCTCATGAAATGTTAAAACATATCTTTGTGTGATGCTATAAGGCCTGTTCTTTAAATTGTTGCAAAGTCAGCTGTGTATATGCTATTTTCTTGAAATTTTTTCAACCTTTCATTTCATGAATCCAAGAATCTGGTGAGCGATAGGGCCATTTGGCCCTCTTGTTTAGGACCAAATCAGATTCAAAATATTATCCTCCTATAAATTTGCCTTGTCAGGCCAAGTAAACTGGTAGACATTGTGATTTTGTAATTTTTAAAATCTTATAAATTAAATCATGTTTTCACACCAAATCCATAAACTTTTATGGCAGTAAAACTAATCATTATAAAGTAATGTACATGGCAAATGATTAAAACTTTTGGCCCAGGAGAGGGACACCTCGTCTTCAAACACACCAAAAGCCTCTACAATCATGTCTGGTATCTGTTCATAATCATAAAGATATTTCTAGCATTTACTTAAGGAAATTGCTGGTACATACTAGTAATTTAACACATGAAAGTAGAATTGAATAAAGTTGGTTTTTCAGTAGTGATTTAATTGTTACTTATGCTAGGCATTGTCCGAAAAAGCATTTATTTTAACATAAATAACCTTTTAAAAACCTTGATTTGCATTCTACTTGGAGGCATGCAGCATGTTTTAATGATGCTGCTTGTTTTGGCAGAGTAGTTTGAAAACTGGAAGGTCTCTACCTAGGCATTTAATCCTACACTTGTTTTTTAAGTTAAACAGTTCAGATGATCAGCTAAATTAATCTGATATTTTCAAAACTGTTCTGCAATAAATGCTATGGATTCGATGTGAAATACTTTGGAAACATGTTTTCTCTTTACTTTCTTAAGGGACGGGGAGGGGGGGGGGGTGATTGGGCATTTTCAGCTGATTTTGTGACTAAGCATTTTCATGCCTGAACTGTTTTAGTTCTGTACAGGTTTACAAGGGAATTTTGTCCTTCACTTGTTTTCGGCTCGATTATTCAAAGAATAAGGAGAACTATTAATTAAGATACTGGAGTGATGTTACAAAGTCTTAATTTCTCTGGCATAAATTTTTACCTAATTATCCCGTTTTACTTAAAATTTATGTCTGCTTACAATACACCCTCAAAGACATGCTCCTCTTCAACGCCAAGTTCTTTGAATAATCGAATACTAGTATGCTGTGCAGTGAAAGCTTTTGTTTCAGTTACAGTTTTTGACCGTTCATTGGAAAGAGTAGATAAATCTTGAAATCATTTTTACATGGTGTGAAGTGTTTTAATAGAGTTCTGTTAGACCAGAGTTTAAATATTGTCCCTAAATGTGGTCAGTATTCAGCACCTTGTGATCAGATGGGCTCGGGGACCTCTGTGTTCCCTATTGGCCATCCTGTTTGAACTTAGTATGAAGTAAATGAACCATTGAATTTTCTGCCAGGCGCAGATAATACTATAGGCATGCTGTTTATATGTCTCTTGTTTTCTGAATACAATACTTAAGTGTCTATTGAAATAGAAATCTAATCGGAAAATTGAAAGATTATTAGCATTTTATTCTTGTGTTTGACACATTATAGCTAACACCAAATAAAAAATAAAAGCCATGTATGTCAATGTTGTGAGGGATTAGTGATCAATAATCAAAAAGTAACTATTTTTCCATCTTTAATGTGATGCACAAGTTGCCCATCTTTGTGTAATGGTGATTACATTCTATTTTAACCCTTTACTCCATAACTTTATCACATGGTTAAACAGTGTAGATCCAGATCAGCTGGCACAATCGTGCCATCTGATCAGGATTATACTGTATGCTTTTAGATTCATTAGGTTATTTCTGACCAAGATGCTACCAGTGCAAATTCAGATGGCACAGATGTGTCGGCTGATCTATATCTACACTGGTTGCATGTTTAAACACAAACACACACATATATATGGAGTGAAGTGTTAATATATATTATCTTGTGTTAATTGTGTAGAAACTACATGTATTGTATTGTGATTGTACTTGTCAAATTTATGACACATTTAGAAATTAAAGTTCTCTTAAGACAAAAACAATGCTGTTTAGTTTTTAATTGCACAAGAAAAGAAATATTGAAGTATACTGTAGTAGTTGAGACTCAAAATTTTTATACGCCCGAAGGGACGTAGTATGTTATACCCCTGGTGTCCATCCGTCTGTCCATTAGCAATTTGTGTCAGCTCTGTAACTTAAACCTTTAAAGGATTGACACAAATGTCATGGATGTGATTTGTGTCTGCTTTGTAAGTCAAACGTTCACCACATGGAGAATACAAACTAAGCCATGCTTTAATGATTCCAAACACTGTTAGGTAATTAAATATTTTATTACTTATTTACTCATTCCGGGTTTGTTTGAGTTTTGACTTTGAATTCGGCACATAAACGAATTTAGTAAGCTCAACTGCCCAAGAAAAACTCAACAAATTTTCTTGCCTAGTGATACTTGTCGTCAAACATGCATTAAGGTTCTACTCGAGGGAGCGACCTCATTTAGCTGCACATGGCAGGTGGATGCATGAGACAGGTTAAAACTTGAATGAAAAAATATTATAGACAAAAACAGAAGCTTATGCCCATGACTTTATTATCAGGGGCGGATCCAGGATTTCAAAATAGGGGGGGGGGGGCCGAGGGAGTAACATTCGGCCGGAGCTGATCGCGCCGCAGGCGCGAAATCTGCGGCGGGGGGTCTGGAGGGGGCTCCCCCAGAAAATTTTGAATTCTAGATGCGCTGAGATGCGATTTCCAAGCACCTGTGGGGCATAATTTCCTTATCTATTTGCTCACTTTAAAGGGCAAAATACTTTTTTTTGTTGGTCGTCGAAAAATAGGGGGGCCGCGGCCCCTTCGGTCCCCCTCTGGATCCGCCCCTGATTATATCATTTAAAACATGTTTAAGTTGATAATGAAGACCCCATGACAAATGTCTGGTTTGAAACTATGTTAAATGTTTGTGTGCAAGTCCTCTTAATGATAACTAGATGCAGACCTCACAACGAAAGTTTGATGTGAAACTGTGCTAAATGGATGTGTGTTAGTCCTCTTATCGTCAACTTAATGTGGTCCTCGTGCCGAAGGTGTGGTACGATATTGTGTACAATATGCAAATGAAGGTCCTCGGTTTGGAGTCCTCAGAAGTATATATAAAGTAGACAGGTCCTCATTCGGTTTTTCTACTGATCTATCAAGTGTAAGCAAAATTTCAATAGTGTGGACTGTTACCTTCAGAAATAAATACTACTAAATTTTGTTTCAATCTTCTCTGACCACGTTTAGATAGGGTCCTCGAAAAGCTGGTATTTGTCATGGTCCTCAAAGGGTCCTATGTACAAGTATGTGTGTGCGTGTGTGTGTGTGTGTGTGTGTGTGTGTGTGTGTGTGTGTGTATGTGTGTGTGTGTATGTGTGTGTGTGTGTGTGTGTGTGTGTGTGTGTGTGTGTGTGTGTGTGTGTGTGTGTGTGTGTGTGTGTGTGTGTGTGTGTGTGTGTGTGTGTGTGTGTGTGTGTGTGTAAATAAGTTTAAATAAAGAACTGTATGAATAACACAAAACAGAAGAGTTTCAACTACTGATTTATATTGTTAACTTAACAAATTTAAAGCAAATTTCAATTTGGTCAGAGTTATTTACGCCTATTTTCCTTAAACGTTTTTGCACTGTTCGTGTCGCCTTTTATAATTAGCGTTAATTATTTTTCTATATATATTTACTGTGTGTTAACAGAATATTCCCATGCCATAGGTAGAATAACCGGACGTGGCAGGGCAGTACATAGAGCTCCATGTACGGAAGGTTAGACCCAAGCAGCGTCATACGGAAGTTATCAACATGGTTGTTTTGTTGCTCTCTTGCTAAGCAAATATCAGTGTAGTTATACTACACTGGTGGGCTCGGTGTCTGGAGAGTGGGACTGTTTGTGGTATTATGCCGCCTGTTTAATGTGTTTTATACACAGTACACAGTGAAGGCAGCATTATATCTACATCACGTGGACAACCCAAAATGCAAAGATTATGTGGACAAATCATCATATTTTATATTAAAGTTCTCGATAGCCTAAGTGGTAGAGCGTTTAAATTTAAATTAGATTATATTTTTAAGCTCTCAGGGAGAATTTTGAAAGAAGTCACACTATGGGTATTTTTTTCTAACACTAAACAAGAGAGTGAGGCTCGAACTGACTGAAAATATATCACTTGCGTCTGCTACACTATCGTCTCCATACAAAATGCATAACATCAGAGGCGCCTCTCTCAATAACATCACCAATGACATCGACATACTCGTTTTGTTTTGTGAAACAAAACCTGCAAATTGATATTAATGTCACCTACCTTTTTATAGTTGCTAGCTACATTATTGTTGCAAGCTATACTGTTAAAAGCTGATTACTCGTGACTTTTGTCTAAATTAACGCCTTTCTGAACAGTTGCGATTTCCTGTTATTGCTTGCTACACTATCGTTCCCGTAAAAATGCATTGACTAGGAGACTCCGCTTTCCAGAAGTATTAGCTATAACTGATGTTTTTGTTGTTGTTGGTTTATTGTCGCTAACGTTTCTCTTTCTGAACGCCTTAATATTGGTTGTTGTTTCTGAATAAAACATGTTTATTACTGTGGTTTCAAATAATACAACATTTATGTGTTTTTTTCTCTTCAACTTTATGATAATACATGTTTGTTTATAGTGCTCTAGATAAACAACTAATCATTATTTTTTATAAATTAATCAGACGACCACACACATAGGGGAATCCAATCAACAAATTTAACTGGCATGGTTTCTGCACACTCAGTCGCTTTCTCGCAGATCTATCATGATAATTATATGGGGTTTTGCTCAGGGATAAAACTAAATGCATATTACATGCTGTACTCAGTACAAATAAAAGCAATACTTTATGTCTGTTATAAAGGCTTATGTCAAAAGCAAGCCGTCTTCACGCCAGAACAATTTCATGAGTCTTGTTTTGTTTTTGTTTTTATTATTCGTTATTGTGACCAGCATGTGCGAACATTACTTTGGCCGTATACGCTTAGATACTGTTTTGTAAACGGTTAAACGTTGATAGAGTAAATGTGGATTAATATTTATTATATATGCGTTATTATATATGCGCAGAAGGAATATACACAAGCCATTTAAGATAAAGTACAATTAAAAATGTAACTTAAAAATATACTCAATTATTTATTTAAAAAGTCTGAAGATATCCAAGTGTGCCTTCAAAAGTGGATGTGCTTATGTCTCATACGTATATGCGTCTTATTTATGTAAATGTTTATTTTTAACAATTAAAATTTGATAATAAGAATCATATTATAATTATATTAATATCGTCTAAGCAGTTCAATTGTTTGTGCTTTTTGCATGAAAATGCTACTCCATGATGTGTGTGTGTGTGTTTTCATGTCCTGAATTATGCACTTATAGTAATCTGACCATGACCTTTCCGCAGAAATATATTGCGGACTATTTGTTTGCTTTATGTCGGTAACATTGGCAGGAAGAACTGATGATCCATTTTTTTGGATAACGTCGGAAAGTGCCGATGTGTTTATAATGGATTCATTAAAGTAATTTTAACAAGAGTTTAGTTAACGAAAATACGTTTCGTTTTTCTTATACTATTATAATACAAGTATTTTTAATTACAAACACGTTAATTGTGAATAACCTCAATTCTTATTATCAACAAATGAATAAATATTCTGTTTCTTTCTGTCTCATTGTTTTCCGAAGTCAGTTTCCTTGTATGCCCCTGTTAGTTCGACATAACAATGTTAGACTATACTCAATAGAAAAAGACAGCTGAATACGTTAATGACATTTAGAAAGGGAATTGTCGAAAGGTATTTTAATACTATTTACAAGAAACAAAAATAATTTTGCAAACAAAAGAATAAAAAAAATCACAATAATAACAAGCGTTAATACGTCATGTTATGAGAGTCACACTTTTCTGGTTGATTGGTGGGATAATCGACCCTGCCCTCAGTCCTCGGACCGTCATCTTCATCTTTGTTGCATACTTTACCAGATGATGCAACTTTTCTTGGGTTGCGTCTTCACAGAAATCATCAAAAGCGGACTCCAACTTCAGCAGACTGTTGTGTACACTCATTCTCCTGCGGTCCTTGGAAGGAACCCGGACCTCCCGGCCTTGCAGGACAGACACTTTGTCATGTACAGTCCGGTCTTGTCCCAACACCGGCGTCGTGGTTTCACCCTTGTTGAAGTCCTTTTGTGTACACAAGAACCGTTGTATCCTATCATCTAGACAAGGTTCTGGTGATCGAACAGCTTCCAGGGTTCGTTGAAGCTGAAGATCATCAATGTTCGTAAAGCGTACAGATTTTTGCCGAATCAAGTGCGGCTTACCCGGAGATGCGCTATTACGAGATCTTGCCGAAGGGCACGGGGATATTTCGCGATTGGCGTTCGATGACGATATTTGAAGTTCGCCGACAGCTTTTGAAATATTACTTTGCACCTTTTCTTCATCTGTGAGATTTGTTGGGATAGTGTTTTTCTTTTCCTCTTTTTGCCCACCTGATACTCGCGCAGCTGCTGATTTCAACTCCCGATAGCCGATTTGAGTTAAAAAAACTTCGTCTCGTTTCAATAACTCGTTTTGCAGTCTTGGGGGTGCAGAAAGTCGTCCACCATCGAGTTTGATAGACTGTGTAGACTGTGAACTTCTTCGACTGGATCCCGAATTTCGCCGCATAGTAATGTCATTTTTTCGGTTCGAATACCAGTCTTTTCTTCTCTCCATGAGACGCTGTTCAGTCTCACATGAACGCAAATAAAATGTCTTTTCTTTGTCAAGCGTTTCCGCGACTTGGTTGCATTTGTTTCGGAGACTTTTGTGTTTATTGTAGAGAAGCTGTGTCCGAGCAGGAGCAACCATAAGTTCAATGTTAATTGTTCTGTCTTGCCAAGACAGGTTTTGGGTACGTAATGTTAACAACGACATAGTTAGTTGTTTGTGTGTTTTCAAGTAATTATAACTTACATTTACAGATTATTTGTTCTAACTATCTCCTGTACGACATTTCGCGACATTGGTTGACGACAATAAGACATTTTTTAAACCAAGGTAGAATGTCAAAATGCACCTGGTTGTTCGTCACATCGACTGTTTATGTTTGATAAATAATCCCAGTAGAGAAGGTCTTTTACTGCGCTAGATTAGTTATTAAGATGGTGAGTAAATTATCTCTCTACAATTAGTTCTCGAATCTAAACTCCATGTATAGTAGTTTTATCCGCGATCTAGGGTTTTGACGGAGATTTTTATAAGATAAAGTATTCCGAAAATTGCAAAAAGGTACACTATCCCGAGCAAAAAAAAAACACCCTAAAAACCTCGTACGTTGCTTCGAGGCCTCGTATCTTACTGTGATCAATACGTGACAGTTTCCTGATAAAGGTCCTCCCCAACGGATATCCCTGAAATGATAAAGAGGCGTCATGTCAAATGGGTATTAACCCTATCGAGCTCCTTTTCTTAACAATCAATTGTAAATCCTAATCATATTTTTACGTCGACATACGAGCGTGTCTTGACATATTGATACAGAGAGCTTTGCAGAGAATCCCTATCTAATATGGATCTGCATCATTTTTTAGGCCGGATCAAATCATTCTTAGCGGAGATAAAGTGGTATCCCGTTGTTTACTTATATCGAATACATGTCACAATCTAAACACTGACATTGGGAGATTGGGCACAGCACCTTTAAAGTGAGACTGAACAAATCTCGACAAAAATGTCTAAACGTTCATTCTTTCCAAATCTATAAATAAGCATGATTGTGATCGCTGCAAATAAAAAGATCTGACGCCATATTACACGGATGTCGATATAACGTGATCTCAAAATTAAGTTGTCACGTGGTTTTTTTTAGTTTGAAAATAACAATCACTGCACCGTGGGACAGACAGGAAATACATGTTTGCAATGGCGAATGGAGATTTATGCTTCACCGCTCACACAGATCTAGGGCATCAGTGAATTGCGTTTTGCAGGACGTTTACAGGTAACAATGTCCTATTTGGTTTATTGAGAAAATAAATTTGGTTTGATACCACCTTTAAAGTTAAACGAGACGTTACGTTCAGGGCGTAAAATGGGATCTATGTTCAAGTTATTCAAGATCAATGAGCCTTTTGTGTTTAAATATGCAATAATCAATAGGTTATGATGTTTAAATGTCAATCTGGCTTTACCTTTGATATGAACGATTTACCATTTTTGTCGCATTGGTTGGAATTTAATGAAAAAGCAACAGATAGTATATAGCCTTGATCATTTCTTAAAATAAACAGATTGTTTAGGCGTATCAGTGCCGGTTTAAAATAGTGGATTTTATAAACATCGTCTAAATAAAAGTCTTGTTAATTCTCAGATTTAATGCTTTGAAAAGATAAAAAGGCAAAAACTTCAATTTGGCAATAAACGCACTTTGGTAAATGTTAAGTAACGTGTTTGCCTTACAACGTTTTTGCATAATCCAATAGAAAGTATCATGGACAGAATTGTCATAAAATGTCAATTTGTTGCCTAGAGATTAAACCGACTGGTAAAAACTTTACATGATTTATCTTAAAGTGATATCTTTGAATAAGACAGTATCGTGAATTAAATAAGCAGTGTTGAAATAAATTCAACACGTGTATAGCTTGTTTTAAACCTGTTTGATAATTGTCGATTTGGAAAACAATATATTTTATCTTATTATATAATAATCTCTATTTACCGCCGACAATAGGTTTGCCTATATCAAATACAATCAAATACCCCAGTTTTTTTTTTTTGTTTTTATTTGTTTTTTGTTTTTTTTGTTTGTTTTTTTTGTTTTTTTTTGGGGGGGGGGGGGGGGGCGGGGAGGGGGGGGCGGGGGCTGAGGGGGTTGATTTGGGCATAATTACTGTATTTACTAACGTTTCAGCCTAATTAAAGACGATTTTGAACACTACTGCAACTGTTAAACTGTACAAATAGTGAGAAAAACTCTCAAAATGTCAGTTTTCTTCAAATCTATGAAAACTTTTAGAAAGCTATATGTGGACTGCTGCTAGGAAAATTTACCGTCGTCAAGGCGGATAACCCGGATGATGCTATAACGTGATTTCAAAAGTAAGTGATTTTCTTAGTTAAAAAATATCTAACTGTGCAGCTTGGCTCAGATAGGGAATATATGCTTATAATGACATAGATGTAAAACATCTATAATGATTGTTTCATTCAAAAATCTGGTCTGGACTGTTGGACACCACCTTTAAAGACATGCCCAAGTACAACCATCTTATGTTCGGTTTGGGATGGAACTAGTAACTCTCCGATCCCGACGCAAACACAGTTACCATATGGTTAATATAAATAACAGACGCATGTCTAATTTGATTGGATGTGTCCTTGCTATTTTAACAAACACAAACCAAACAGTGACAACAGAAGCCTTTTGATCGCATTCGACAGGGTGAGTGACATTTCACTCATTCCCGATAAAACTAAAGATTCTTTTTGTAAAATCACTAGAAAGCTTGCCACCGTTACTAAATATTTACATTTTATTTTTATATTTATAATAAATTGTGTGTTTACATTGTTTGAATAATATGCTCACAACTAAGTTCCCCGTTGCCTGAAACATCCACTGTTTATTTGGGAATGCTAACTATACACACTGTCTGTTTAACCCAATATAGATGACACAATTGAAAACAAAACAACGTTTGAACAGGCCGGCATGTATCAATAGATCTGTAAATAATCATGACAGCTTAAAAACTGTTTCTTGTTTTGTGCACATTAGCCTAACATTTATTTGTCTTTTCTTTGTATCTTTCGGGTCTTCCTTTTTTTTAGTTTGTAAGGTGAATACATGTACGCATGTACGAATCTTAATAGAATGATGGTCTATTAAAAGTTAAAAGTGTCTTCTTACATATGTGTTAAGTGTTTAACGTAGGCGAGATAAGCTTATAAGTTGCGTTACATCTTATCGTATGAAAAAATCAAGAAAAATAAAAAAATACAAAAAAACGGTGGCGTATGTATTAAAATTAATTAACACTACACCGGCAAATAAATCAATGTAACTCGCAAAAACACAATGTAGCTCGCAAAACACGAAGTTATTAAACTTTTTTATAGGCTGTTCGATCGTGGCGCGATACTGTCTGCATGTTGTTTATTTGCATAAAATATCTACAAAGTGCATGTAAGACACATCAACATTGAACAGCACATAATTTTAAAGTAAAACTTTTATTTCTTTACTATGCATTTATTAAATTTAAAAACAATATAAGATTCGTTTAATTTACCTATTTTATTTTCCGCTAATAATCCCATCAAACCGAATCATTATCCACTATCTTGCACAATTCCTTATACAAGAGATCATAAAAATTCTGCCTGACTAAATGATCGTTCCTGCGTAGACTGTGTTTGAATCTTTTATCCACGTTCCGACTACAAGTAGTAAACAAACAGCGAATTTTCTATTGGACCGCAACCGAATTTTCTTTCGCGAGCGCGATATTTAACCTCCGCTCACTAAAAGCGACCCACTTCTACCATAAATACAGCTAAGAGTGAATAATCCATGGGATTAATGATATTATTGTTTTAATCCATGTTTTGGGTAAGAGGTTTATGATGAACATCTTAGGCTTACAATGGAGAGAGGGCGACAAAAGTGTGTGAAACTTTCAGGTGGTAGAGAAAATCGTTAAATATAAAGCCGGCTGTCAAAATATTAGTAAATTGATACTTATACTAATCGATATTTATGGTCGCATTGCTTCGGTGGCGGGAAATGTTTTGGTAGTGGTGGTGGGGTGGTGGGAGAGAAGTGGTGATTGGTGATGGTGATTGGGTTATGGTGGTGGGGAGGATGTTGGTTGTGGTGATGGTGGCAGTTGTCGATATTGGTCGACGTCGCGGTTGTTGCTTCGGGTAGTGGTGGGGTTGGTGGTGTCATAGGGTCATGGTGGGGGGGAGGGGGGATTATATGTAAGTGGGGTAAGGGTCGGTATAGTGGCATTTTTAGTGGTGTGTGCTGTTGATGATTGCCGTGGGAACAGTGATAATTGTTGTGTTGATAGTGTGGTGGTTGTTGGTGATGTTGATTGTGCTCGTGTGGTTGATGTTGTATTAGTGGTGGAATGGTGGTGGTATTGGTGGTCGTGTGGGTTTAAATAGAGGTGATACATAATTATTAGTTAACTGAAGAGTTATCAACTGCCACTGGCCAAAACATAATCACATAAAATCGTTTTGTCTGCGATACAGTCACATACCTAATTACGCAGAAACCAATAACGGTATTAACGTGTATCAAGAGCAGTTTCGAGGTCAAGTAAAGATTTTTTAATAAGATTAATCTGCCTAATTCTTGTAAGCATTAGGCAAATGTCCAAGAACCTGGGTCACTTTGTCATAGTTACTTAATACATGCGAATTAACTTAATGCAGTCATTGAAGTTAATAACAGTGCTGTACTGACTGCGAATAAAGTTCGCTTAGTTGTGTTGCTGTTGTTGTTGTCCTTTCAGGAATGTGACCTGTTTGATAGAAATTCGAGTAATACTGATTGTATATGCAATTTCATATATATTATTTAAGTTTTGAACGTGACCGTTACTTCATGTTAATTTATAACAGAGATTATAAATGACTTGGTTATATTTCAGAATATAATTTATAGTTGGAACATCGCTCAGTAAATCGCCTTATTCTTCATTCAGCCATTTCGGTTACAGGGTAGTTTGTACGAGTACTTCCCATACAATGTACAGCTATTGATTTAGTTCGGATGGTTCGTATATGCGGATACGTGCCATCGATAAACTAATCTCAAGTATTTATGTAGAAGATCCCTTCGCCTTCCAAACTCGACACTTTATCTTAAAGGGGATCATGCCCAGTTTGTCAGATCAATCCCACCAGTAAACGACTTTCTGGTCAAAAGAGATCGCTCCGCCCGCCATATTAAAATTAAGATAATTTGTAACATACGTGTGCAAGTATTAATGTTATCAAACTAAAACAGGATGATATAAATTAAATCATTTTTCTAAGTTTGTTTGATATAAAATTGAAACGGTTGATTAAGGTGTCATTTTGTCACGAAATAATAAGAATGATAGAATACATCCATTTGACGAATGCATCCATCAATATCATTCAACATAAAGAACGTGTCTAGACTTTTGACACTTTTCAGAGGTATAGCAAGGAAGTATAGCTTTGTTATGAGAAAGTCAAATGCATAAATGTGACAACTAAATTGCCATTTAATATTGTTATATGCTTCAACTTCCATTTTGTTAGACAGAGTAAATCTGTGCGATGGTGACTTTGATTTTCCAAGTATTGTTTATCTATAGATTAATGAGGTATTAACGGTATTTATATATATCAAATAATATGACATATTACCATAATTTTCTTTGACAAATTTTGTTACCATTTTATCAATATGCACACTGATTATGCATTTGTTGGTTCCACATATTTGCTGATACTGAAAAAAGCTTTTTATGAAGGGTACAACTACCTCACAAATCTGTGACAAAATTATGCAGCTTTAAGAAAAAACATCGGGCAGACAATATCTTTTTCTTTTTTCAAAATAATGATAACAATAATAAAAATAATAATAATAATAATAATAATATCAATAATAATAATAAATAAATAAATAAATAAATAAATAAATAAATAAATAAATAAATAAATAAATAAATAAATAATAATGAGGCGGTGTTTCGGAAATCACACTTAAGCATTTTAACACTCGGTTGCTATGTTGCTATGATAGAGCAGCCGAGTGCTTATGCAAATAGCAGCTGTATAATTGATCTTCTTTTAAGTAGTCTCGTGCATTTAAGACAAAGAATCCAACAATCAATTAGACAGATCATTAAGCTCATACCCACTCTTTTTGCCGATTAAAGTCGATATAATTGTACGAGAAACCGGCACTAGAGGTAAGTTTGAAAGCTTGTGGCACAAAAACAAACAAAACACGACATGATTCGTATGCGCATGGATGGCTAACTTAGCCAAGCAATATTCAATAACAAATTAAAAAAGACACACCACACAAAACATCATAAAAGACATGTTAATAAGAAAGGCATATTATACTTTTCTTACTATAATTCTTTAACCGTAGTGTAAAGGGTAAGAGTAGGCCACGTGACCGTCTAAATGTCAAAATCATAATCAGATGAAAGCTTCAACGTCTTGGACGCTTGCCGAAACAGAAGCATGTGACTTTGTTGAAGTTAATTATTTGCTGAGACTTGAAAGAATTATCAAAGCGCCGAGTAGCAGTTGTGATGTTAATTACTTGCCCTTATTTCAGCATAGTGGAATTTATATCGTAACTATATAGTAAAAGTTACTTTGAGCTCAATCAAACTAAATATTGGGAGTTTTTGTCAGGCGAAGAATATGCTGATGGTCGCTTGCTTATCTTTTCTCATTGTCCACGATAACATGTTATGTGTTTGCGGCATGCTAGCACGGAAAAGACCGCTTTTTATCTGTCTCTGAACATCCTTGTTTAATGATAACAGAAAGGTTCTTAAGACAGTGTTACTGCGATACGATAAATATAAAGATGACTAAGGACTAAATAAGCGATGCTGCGATATTCTAATATCAACCCTTAATTTAGGATTTAAATATGAACTAAACGTATGCAATTAAGTTTGAACGTAACACAAGAACAAAGAAAACAAAGAAATCAATAACGATCACTTAGCTTACGCGCTTGCATAGTAAATAAAAGATTTTTTGTGATCATTTATTTCACACGTTCGTGAGATTAATTCATCAATCTGGTCTGTGTTCATTTCTGTCTTCAAACGAAATGCACTTGGAAAATGTTCTAATGTAGATTATCAATGCAAACAGGTCTCAAAGAAGGGTATTACTCTACGTAAATATATCAAATGGAAGAATTACTCCCGAGTCTGTGTCGATAATAACACCGCCACTGGTGGATACAAAAAAAAAACACCTCACTACTGAACACCGTGAATTGCCAATGCTTCTTATAATAGACAAGAATAGAGACATTCAATACTCTGTTATGAAATTGCACGAGTTAATTTTAAAAGTTTTACCTCGTGTTTGTGTAACAGAACTTTATTTAATTAAGCGATTTAAAAATTGATCAAATACTATGACTGGTAGTTCAGTTAAATTTTAATTATACCAAATGTGCAGTTTGATAGACACGTAAGTAAATAAATGCATGGATTTGCATGCTTCGTGTTTTAAGTATCCGGTATAATTTCCTCTTTTAAAGGGCATGACCGACATATTGTCTGCTTTGTCTGTTTTTATGTATCAAAAATCGATAATATCATATCTCTTTCTTGAAACAAATGACATAAAACTGAACTGCAAAACATCTTTATTTTTACAAAAGCAGCAACATCAAAATGAAGAAATAATAGGGGTGTTCGAACCAGTGACCTGAGAGTCAATTACAAGTCCTTTCCCGTTCCTGAAAATTGTTCTGTCAATATAAGTTAGTCGGAATGCATCGACCAGTAGCATTTATTCGTGAACAATATAGATCTACAAAATACATTATAAAACTGGTGTTGTGTTGAGTTTTAACCTGCTTCATTCTTAAAGTTTGATTGCACTAAACAAAGCAACTGCAGCATTACATAGAAGCCTTCTTTTTCTGTTTTCTTCATTTTGTACATGGTCTTAAAATTATAATATATTAATTATGATATATGTCATTTTCAGGACCACATTAACCTAGAAATACCAGAAATGCCACGGAGTTAAATCATGTAAGGCCCTTTAATAAATAAAACAAAAATCAAGTTTCTTTCAAAAGCCTGTATTTATTTAGGGATCCTACGTATATAAAGTATATAAAACGCAGACCTCTACCGCCCAAGAGAACAACCGATGGTCACCAAAAATAAGATCGACCAGATCACAAAGTTGCAAAATCTCAAACATCTGATAAGTCAGACCCACTTAATCCTAGATGAGACTGAAGCTCAACTATTTATAAGCTCAGGCCCGGGTTATGTATCTGATTAGTCAGTTTTAAATATTATTCGTACGTAGACCACTAGAATCCTTGAATATGGTCCCAGACTGAATCTAAACTATTTATACACAGGCCAGGACTATGTATTTGATTGGTGAGATTGTAATAATTAGTGGAAACCCCCACTTAATCCTAGATAAAACTGAAGCTGAACTATTTATATGCTCATGATGGGCTATGTATTTGATTGGTCAGATTTGAATATTATTAAGGTTTTTGTTTGTTGTTGTTGTTTTGTTTGTTGTTGTTTTTTCCGGAGCCCACATAATGGAAAGAAATAATCTACTGTAAACCAAATGTATGTTTTCCTAAACTATGTTATGGTACAAATAATGACCTAAAAATGGAAGTTTGGTTTCTTTTTATTTCAAGTCAATAGTAACAAATATCTCTTCGGTTGAAAACAGTAAAACCGAGATATTAAGTTTGCTTTTTAAAAACTGATCGCTGCCACAAACAAAACCTTTTTATTTCAATTGTAATATCTAAAAAATAACTTCTTTTACGCTTAAAAACAAGTTTAAAATACATAAATATTTTTGATTTATCGTATATATTAATACTGTATTCAATTTGTTTTAGAATAAACTATGCAAATGTTTATTATGAAGAATTTCACAATTTTTAACAGTGTTAAGTCGCATCAGAACTCTTTACCGATACGTATAAGGGAAACAGACGAATGGATTTGTTTGTATATGTCGATAGCTCAATGGCCAATGGTTTGTAAGGGGGAGACGGGTGGAAGCATTACCCTTACTATTAAATTTACATTGGACTAACCTCCGTGTGGGAAGGTATTTAGCGTATATAAAAATTCTTGAGAGTAATGATAAAAAAAGCAGATACATGATAAAATTGTGACTCCGTTCCATATTAAGTATATGAAAATACCTACTCACAAGTGGGTTAACTCTGACATTTTTTTAAGTTATTGTCGCCGCGCATATATAATCGTTCCAGGAAAGTCCTATGAGGGCGGTTACACTAAATACAGACCGGAAGTAGAACCTGTGACATGGAGGAAAGTCCTATGAGGGTGGTTACACTAAGTACAGACCGGAAGTAGAACCTGTGACATGGAGGAAAGTCCTATGAGGGTGGTTACACTAAGTACAGACCGGAAGTAGAACCTGTGACATGGAGGAAAGTCCTATGAGGGTGGTTACACTAAGTACAGACTGGAAGTAGAACTTGTGACATGGAGGAAAGTTCAATGGGGGTGGTTACACTAAGTACAGACCGGAAGTAGAACCTGTGACATGGAGGAAAGTCCAATGGGGATGGTTACACTAAGTACAGACCGGAAGTAGAACCTGTGACATGGACTTTTTCTCTTTAATAACAGTCCGTTGCTATGTTTTGGCATTTATTGTCCCATTTAGAAGATAGTCTTTTAGTGTTAAATGTAATTCTGAAACAAGAATTAAAAGAAAGCAAAACAATTAAATAATAATGATAATAATAATAATAATAATAATAATAAATGAACACCTATGCACAATAATGTACTGATCCACGGACCCCCTTTTACCAGTTGTAATTATTTCATTTAAATTTTTGGATTATCGACTGGCAATTTGGCGGTATGTGCATTCTGTGAAGCAGAGCCTTGTTACAAGTTGCAAATGTAATTTTTTTCTGGATCTTTGTGATAGACAGTAAATAGCTACCTTCACCTATGTAGGGTTAGTGGGGTCTATCATAAATGGGTCATGGTGCAATTTGTTTCCAACTTTTTCACGATTTACTATAGAATATAGAACAAGCGTTTTTAATGGCGTCTAACCTATAGGTGGCGCTATGTTGTTCTATAAAAAGTGAATTTCATGCGGCGCTTTAATGCATTGAATTTCGGTTTTTATTAAACTTTGATAATTATCAGAATTATATTAAATTGTATTTTGAAATGTTGCTACACTATTACATGTCTCTTGAAATTGTCAATGTTTATATGTGTATGTATTATTTTTTAATAATTTAAACTGCATTTGTTACGACGAAGTACTAAGTGTAAGCCAGATGTTATGCCCTAGTCTGTTTTTGTATTTGGACCTTTTCCCATGCGTCCAAAGACAATTCGTACAAAAATGAAGGCATTTTAAATCTTTTCAATAACAACAAGGCTTTGCCTTTTCTTGATTGGTTTGTTGTCAGGCAAACTGTTCCATTGTTGAACAGCACCTAGACGGCGACCTTCGATGCTTTGTATCAATGCTCTCTTGTTATATATAATACTGATAGTGCTGAGTTTGTGTCTTTCAACAAAACTGTACATGTATGTGGAGCTTTTTGTCTTGAATCCTTGTAATGTTATATGTAAAAAGTTGAAGTGAAATACGGCAACATTGTTTAGATATTTAGTACACAGACTTATACAAATGTGGATGTGTTGCTGCATTTTAAGTACACTATTCGCATTTCACGTTCCTTTTAAAAAAGATTAGAATGTGTTTGAAATAGAAATTTAAACATCATCTGGGGATGAAATGAAATGAACTACGTAATGCAAATGAATTAGAATTTAATCGTCTTCAAATAACTGACACATGTCTTTCAACATGTCTATTCATCTACACAAACAATAACACAATTATTTTACTAATAAAAGCAATACGATACGTCATAGTATTAATATCATAACACTTATAATATATAAATTATATTTTTTATTTAATAAGTAACACTTTCTCAATAATACGGGCAGACATATGCATGACCAATCAAAATACATTATTTCTGTATCTCGTTTTAAAAATGTACAAACAACCAACGTCAGTCGTCATTCAATCATCAAATAATGCTAGTTTTATCATACGTTTATATTTAGTTGTTTTCGCAAATATTTACAATGCAGGGCATTCATAAGCTAAATAGCACAACATCATTATCAGAAAATCCTTGTCTAGTTTATGCTACAATTTTGATTGTATATGTCATAAACAGACCACAATCTGAACATGAACATAGCAGTCATAGCACGGGCACGTAATTTATTTTATATTAATAAATTAAGTATATCCCTGAAATAAGTTCGTTGTTGCTATGGTAATGAATTAACCCGCAATTTGGGGACACACGCTCCTCGTGACATCATTAAAAGGCTCCAAATTGGTAGGCTGGCGGAAGTAGTCGATAGCGTACTGAAAACAGAAAAAAACATTGGTTTAGCTGAAAGCCTCCTGTCTGAAAGATTATACTTGCAAAACGTATACATCAGCAATTAAAACATCGACACCGCTGTTTTGGGACTGTTAAAAACGCATTTCGCTTCAGTTTATGTAATTTGAATAACTGTGTTTATATTACTTCATATTGTAAACAAACATATATAAGATATAATTTTCGATCTATTGAGGTAAGATTAACACACTTTTAAGACTTAATAATGAATTCCATTGGTCATTTCATACCAAGTATACAACATACATAACCAGACACAATACAACAATAACTAAAACTACGGGGAATTAAAACTGATGAGACGTATTTTAGGTGTGCTTGCTTATCATTCAAGTACAAATAACATACAAATTTGTGACAGAATCTAATCATATAGAATAACCGAGCCAATACATACCGACGGTGACTGTCTGGAGGACCAGCACTGAGCGTTTTCCACCGACTGACTAAGGGCCACCTTGAGGTTCCGTCTCATAATACTGTCCGAGGCCCAATCCGTGGCCACCAGGGTCTCGAACACAGCCGTGCCGTTCACCCTCTGGCCCATGGAGTCCTGCAGCTGGTCGTAGTTGCTCCAGCTCATGCACCCCTCAATGGCCTTGCGGGGATAGTATAGGATATAGGCCCGGCACAACTCGTCGTACTCCGTCCAGCCACCCTGGGGAGGGGAGATAGGATTTTTTCTTTATATTTTATTACATTTTCACACTATATCAGACTATATCAGACTAGACAAATAAACATTAAATGTACAGGGCATACAAAATTTAACTAACGATATACAATACTTAAATGCAATACAATTCATTTATGAATTCATCTTTCAAATGTTAACATTATCTCTAATAAGCAAAAGTGCATGATACCATTCAAATATTAAAAGATCAGAGATATCCGGCATTTAAGGGTGGGCTCTTTTATTTGTAAATGATTGATCAAAGGAAAAGATAATGATTGATCAAAGTATGCATGTATATAGAGCGAGATTGTGCATCAGTCTGTAAACTTTTCATTTATTATATAATATTTATAATAAAATCAATATATTTCAACTACAATCTGGTACGCTGTACGCTGTAAGTGTCAAGACCACTGTTTATTTTAACACTTTAAAAACTTATTTATTTTATATTATTCAAATAATAAATAAAATACTAAAAATGACACTTTATGTTCTAGAAAGTGTGACATGTGCCAAGACTCACCACAGTTGGTTGAAGTCTGCTTGTTGAGTTGTATGTACACTCTAATGCCAGTTGATCCCACTGAAATGTAAAATAGTTTGTATGTTTGTATTATTATAAACTCATCATAAAGGTAGTTTCCGACAGTTTGGACCATTCTTTCTCTCATGCGAATAATTTAATTATTTTAACCTGAAAAGATCCCGCAACAATATGTTTATTGGTGCCCTAAATCTATGTGATATATATCAGTCAAAGCACCCGACTTGCCGTTACAACAATCTATTTCCTATCTGAGCCACGCGTCACTGTTAGCTATTTTTAAACTTAGAAAGTTCCACATACTTTTTGAGATTACGTCAACACGATCCCTCGGGTTATCAGCTCTGATGTCGATATCTATTTTTAGCTCAAATCCATATCCTGCTTATTTACAGATTTGATAAAAATGAACATTTATAGCGATAAATTGCAAGATTTGTACTGTTGGGATCAAGTTAAACACGCATTGCTTGTGAAAGAAGAAAGATGTTGCTACATGAATTAGATATAGACAAACGTTCGGATACCATCGTTAACACTATATATATATATATATATATATATATATATATATATATATATATATATATATATATATATATATATATATATATATATATATATATATATATACCCATATGCGATGTGCAGTGGAATTGGCCGTGATCCATACACAGACACAGAGACAGACAGACAGACAGACAGACAGACAGACACACACACACACACACACACACACACACGAACACAAGAACACACACACACGAACACACACACACACACACGAACACACACACACACACACGAACACACATACACGCGCGCACGCACGCACGCACGCGCACACACACACACACACACACACACCTACACACACACACACACACACACACACACACACACACACACACACACACACACACACACACACACACACACACACACACACACACACACACACACACACACACACACACACACACACACACACACACACACACACACACACACACACCGTATTGACTAGGTAAATAAAAGTGATTTCTCGTTAAAAGAAAAAATGAAAAGAAGTAAACAGTTCCAGTCCTGTTTAATATTTATATAAGTTATTTAATGTTTGGCAAAATAATTACAGCATTTACAAACACTTATATCAACAAAATATAACAAACCAATTTCACTCGCGGGTCTCAAACCGAATAAGTATTGGCAATCATCCAAGACGTTTAAAAGATAAACATTACAAACTTGTCGTTCATACAATCAACATTTTAACTTTACATATAACCATGAGTTTGTAACAGTTAAGTAAACAACTAGAATCATGAAACGACCAAACTCTATGACGACTGCTATCAGAGAAACAAGAATCATGATATGACCAAACTCTGTGACGACTGCTATCAGAGAAACAAAAATCATAATACGACCAAACTCTGTGACGACTGCTATCAGAGAAACAAGAATCATGATACGACTAAAATCTGTGACGACTGCTATCACAGAAACTAGAATCATGATACGACCAAACTCTGTGACGACTGCTATCAGAGCAACTAAAATCATGATACGACTAAACTCTGTGACGACCGCCATCACAGAAACTAGAATCATGATACGACTAAACTCTGTGACGACTGCTATCAGAGCAACTAAAATCATGATACGACTAAACTCTGTGACGACCGCCATCACAGAAACTAGAATCATGGTACGACCAATTTCTGTGACGACCGCTATCACAGAAACTAGAATCATGGTACGACCAAACTCTGTGACGACCGCTATCACAGAAACTAGAATCATGATACGACTAAACTCTGTGACGACCGCTATCAGAGAAACTAGAATCATGGTACGACTAAACTCTGTGACGACTGCTATCACAGAAACTATAATCATGGTACGACCAAACTCTGTGACGACCGCTATCAGAGAAACAAGAATCATGATATGACCAAACTCTGTGACGACTGCTATCAGAGAAACAAAAATCATGATACGACCAAACTCTGTGACGACTGCTATCAGAGCAACTAAAATCATGATACGACTAAACTCTGTGACGACCGCCATCACAGAAACTAGAATCATGGTACGACCAATTTCTGTGACGACCGCTATCACAGAAACTAGAATCATGGTACGACCAAACTCTGTGACGACCGCTATCACAGAAACTAGAATCATGATACGACTAAACTCTGTGACGACCGCTATCAGAGAAACTAGAATCATGGTACGACTAAACTCTGTGACGACTGCTATCACAGAAACTAGAATCATGGTACGACTAAACTCTGTGACGACTGCTATCACAGAAACTGGAATCATGATACGACTAAATGTGACGACTGCTATCAGAGCAACTAAAATCATGATACGACTAAACTCTGTGACGACCGCCATAACAGAAACTAGAATCATTATACGACCAATTTCTGTGACGACCGCTATCACAGAAACTAGAATCACGGTACGGCCAAACTATGTGACGACCGCTATCACAGAAACTAGAATCATGATACGACTAAACTCTGTGACGACCGCTATCAGAGAAACTAGAATCATGGTACGACTAAACTCTGTGACGACTGCTATCACAGAAACTAGAATCATGGTACGACCAAACTCTGTGACGACCGCTATCAGAGAAACTAAAATCATGGTACGACTAAACTCTGTGACGACCGCTATCAGAGAAACTAGAATCATGGTACGACTAAACTCTGTGACGACCGCTATCACAGAAACTAGAATCATGGTACGACTAAACTCTGTGACGACTGCTATCACAGAAACTAGAATCATGATAAGACTAAACTCTGTGACGACTGCTATCAGAGCAATTAGAATCACGATACGACCAAACTCTGTAACGACTGCTATCAGAGAAACTAGAATCATGATACGACCAAACTCTGTGACGACTGCTATCAGAGAAACAAGAATCATGATATGACCAAACTCTGTGACGACTGCTATCAGAGAAACAAGAATCATGATACGACCAAACTCTGTGACGACCACTATCAGATCAACTAGAATAATGATACGACCAAACTCTGTGACGACTGCTATCAGAGCAATTAGAATCACGATACGACCAAACTCTGTAACGACTGCTATCAGAGAAACTAGAATCATGATACGACCAAACTATGTGACGACTGCTATCACAGAAACTAGAATCATGATACGACCAAACTCTGTGACGACTGCTATCACAGAAACTAGTATCATGATACGACCCTCTGTGACGACCGCTATCACAGAAACTAGAATCATGGTACGACCAAACTCTGTGACGACTGCTATCACAGAAACTAGAATCATGATACGATAAAGCTCTGTGACGACTGTCACAGCAACTTGAATTACATGTGACGCAATAAACCTAAAACAAAGAAAGTCTTTATAATAACGTGTTTCATTGATTAAAACATCATTTATAAAAAAATAAATCTACACTTACATATGACACTTCCGGCCGTCCCTCGGCCAGTCTAAGATTCTGGGAATGACTGCTGAATTTAGTGTCTTTGGCTATGAATGGGTACTCTACGACAGTGTTTCGGCCGACGTAGCTTGTGTGACGTAGAGTCATGCCACGTGCTAGAGAGTGAGCGTGGTATTGTACCCCAACCACTGTCATAGGAGTAGTGTCGTTACTGCCACGGTAACCCTGGAGATAGAACCAATATCCATGGGTGATAACTGCTGAGTGAAATGCGATAGGGCGTTATAAAACTGGACCAAAAGAAAGTCACACCATTTCTTATAATATAAGGTAAATGAAAAGGAGAGTGCAAAATATGCTTACAATAAAATATGTAAATAGTAAATACATTTACGACGGGTATATGCTTATTTCGAATACAGATCAGGTTGAAATCACGTAGTGTAAAATATTAATTTAAGACATACTTGAACAAAACTTCAGCTAAGAGGGCTCTACCAAAGTAAGACAGTTATTTTCAGCACCTACCCATGCCAGGCATCTCTGCGAGCAGAATGCGGTCTGTGTGAATGCCTCCTCACCTGGGGGAATGAACTGGAGCCAGTTGGGGCTAATGATGTTACCCATAGAAAGGTAACCGGCCTCGTGAGCCCGAAGCTGGGCAGTGAACGTCAGCCGGATACCAGAGTTGTCCACAAGACCTGGTACCAAGAAAACAGGACCTTATTTTCAGCAATTCTACGCTTTTTGTGATCTTTTAGTAGACAAAGGATTTATAGGTAACCAATATATCTTGAATATGTCTGATACAATAAGTTCACACGTATAATCTATTTACATAAAAGATTGAAGCTAATCAATCTGCATTAACTTTTAACTTTTTTTTTGTATCCATATATATTCAGGTCGATATGATATGTATGGTATGTTTAATTTTTAACAGGAATCATGTTAAGTGTATATTTTAACTTAATCTAACATTTATTATTGAAAGGCTTGTTGACTACCGCGAGCAATATACTATATAACATGTTGATTTAAGCATGTTATCATTAAAGAAACTAAGTAATATGAATGATGTTGTGTCCGGCAGTAACCTTTTATGTGACTCTTTGAAATTACAATGTAATGTGACGTCATAATGTGATGCAGTACCTGGTACATAGTCACTGTTGTCATAGTGAGTGGCGAGGACGTAAAAGTTTGCCTCTCCCGGACCTCCGATGGGAATGCCGACATCCGCGGGGAGATACAGGTCCTGAAGGAAGGATGAAACAGTGCACATAAAGTGTCGTGCATTCAATGATACGGTGATATGGAACTATTGCATACATTGATGCCTACTTATATTTTGTGAGATGCTGAAGTATTAGACATTAATTACTTTAACTTACACAAACTTATGCGCGGTGATCTGACCTCAGCATTCAACTAAGGTCAGGGAGAAGAGAAAGAAATTTAAAACTTTAAGATTTGTAAAAGGTCTAATTGCCATAATATTTACCTTAGACAGGATATTTATTAACTGAGCTTAAATTGGAGGTTATTTCGCCGCCCGGTCATTTCCTCTAATAATCGCTTACCTCCGAGTCATGTCCGAAGTTGGCGACGTGCTCTCGGCAAAATTCAACAGTGTCCGGCGCGTCTGTGAAGCAGTTGAAGCTGTCGCCTGCCTGCAGTAGCAGCTGGGTGTCTGGCACGAGACATCGGTACAGGACCATGTGGTGTACGTTTATACGTGTGTCTGCAGACAGGACAGGTTCAGCCTGGTAAATATTGAAAACGAACATTGCATGGTTTGGTTAAAATAGAAGATAACAGTTGAAAATTTGTCCCAGAATCACTGCCTCATTAATCAGTTTAAAAGGTCTCAGACTTTTTCTTGACACTGATTTGTACTTCGTTATTATAAAAACAAATTCAGACTGACACCTATGACAAGAGTAAACGTGTTCGTAATTATGAGCCGCTGTCGAGCAGAAAGTTACCGGAACTGATTTTTCATCACACCAGCAAGCGCGACTCGACTTTATACAATAACAAACTTGGTTCAAGATGCTTATTACACAATATTTCGAGAAGACGGATCTTGAAAAAAGGCAAGTGGAAACTCAATTCAAAGTGGCACTACGATGAAAATAAATCTAATCTATTGATATTATATATACCAACAAACGCCATGAAAAAATTTATACTTATAGTACTTATTGGTGTTTTCTTATTACTTGCTAGCCTTAACATAACGACTTTTCTGCACTAAGCGCCTGTACTGCATTAATCGACTGTATTGTACTACCCTAAGCCAGGGGCGGATCTACAAAACTGTGGTGGTGCATCTCCCCACCTGGATCAATCCCTGACCTAAGCATTATCCTATGCGACTGCACGACCTCAAGCGACAGTTTTATACTAGGCGATAGTACTTCACTAAGCGACTGTTCTATAGTAAGCGATTGTAATACGTTAACCGACTGCATTATACTAAGCGATGTACTATTCTAAGAGACTGTTTTACACTAAGCGACTGTACTATACTAGGCGATAGTACTATATTTAGCGAGTGTTCTATACTTAGCGATTGCACTACACTAAGCAACTGTACTATTCTTGTGCGACTGCACTACACTACGCGAGAGTTCTACACTAAGCGACTGTTGTATACTAAGCATTTGCAATACACTAACCGAATGTACTATACTACGCGACTAACTGTACTAGGCGATTGTACTTATCTAAGCGACTGTACTATACTAGGCGATTGTACTTCTCCATGAGACTGTACTATACTAGGCGATTGTACTTCTCCATGCGACTGTACTATACTAGGCGATTGTACTACACTAAGTGACTGTACTAAACTAGGCGATTGTACTTCTCCATGCGACTGTACTATACTAGGCGATTGTACTTCTCCATGCGACTGTACTAAACTAGGCGATTGTACTTCTTCTTGTGACGGTACTATACTAGGCGATTTTACTTCTCCATGCGACTGTACTATACTAGGCGATTGTACTTCTTCATGTGACGGTACTATACGAGGCGATTGTACTTCTCCATGTGACTGTACTATACTAGGAGATTGTACTTCTCCATGCGACTGTACTATACGAGGCGACTGTACTTCTCCATGTGACTCTACTATACTAGGAGATTGTACTTCTCCACGCGACCGTACTATACTAGGCGATACTAGGCGATTGTACTTCTCCATACGACTGTACTATACTAGGCGATTGTACTTCGCCATGTGACTGTACTATACTAGGCGATTGTACTTCTCCATGCGACTGTACTACACTAAGCGACGTTACTATACTAGGCGATTGTTCTACACTAAGCGACGTTACTATACTAGGCGAGTGTACTTCTCCATACGACTTACTATACTAGGCGATTGTACTTCTCCATGTGACTGTACTATACTAGGCGATTGTACTTCTCCATGCGACTGTCCTATACTAGGCGAGTGTACTTCTCCATGCGACTGTACTAAACTAGGCGAGTGTACTTCTCCATGCGACTGTCCTATACTAGGCGAGTGTACTTCTCCATACGACTTACTATACTAGGCGATTGTACTTCTCCATGCGACTGTACTATACTAGGCGATTGTACTTCTCCATGTGACTGTACTATACTAGGCGATTGTACTTCTCCATGTGACGGTACTATACTAGGCGATTGTACTTCTCCAAGCGACGGTACTATACTAGGCGATTGTACTACACTAAGCGACGGTACTATACTAGGCGATTGTACTTCTCCATGTGACGGTACTATACTAGGCGATTGTACTACACTAAGCGACGGTACTTTACTAGGCGATTGTACTGCAATAAGCGATGGTACTATACTAGGCGATTGTACTTCTCCAAGCGACCGTACTATACTAGGCGATTGTACTACACTAAGTGACTGTACTATACTAGGCGATTGTACTTCTCCAAGCGACTGTACTATACTAGGCGATTGTACTTCTCCAAGCGACTGTACTATACTAGGCGATTGTACTTCTCCAAGCGACCGTACTATACTAGGCGATTGTACTACACTAAGTGACTGTACTATACTAGGCGATTGTACTACACTAAGTGACTGTACTATACTAGGCGACTGTACAATAACAAGCGACTGACAGTACCTTAATGATGTGATATTTCTGGGTAACTGTGGACAGGTCGAAAACACGGCAATGAAAGGTGGTCGGGTTGTCGGCAGGTATCGAGTACTACAAAACATCAAATATGAACATGGTGATTTTAGTGTACAGTGAATATCCGAAATCATGCGCAGTGTACTGGCTTTGCATCAATCCCTATGGATCAAATGATGTAAAGGGAGAATACTGCGAATAAGATTGGTAATTAGTAACATATTTTGTCTCAAGACATGGTTATTTAAAGAATACATATATATCACATTTAGTATAACGTAAAATTAATGCACGGCGATTTTCGAACTAGGTACAGAAATGTCGAAAAAGTAAAGTTTCATTAGTCAGAGTCTGCATCCAATAATTATAAAAGATCACACTCTGGTCTTAGTTAAGAGAACTCTAAAACAACAGATTCTGATATACATAATGTAATACATCATACAAAAATAGCCATAATAATGATCTAATGCACCATTTTACATTTTACCATAAATATTTACCATTACAGGTTCACATTAAATTGGACGGCATGGTAAGTTTTGGGGAAACTGAAGGTGCGATAATACACCGAGAAAGAATTCATAACATAGATAAATCTGCTGAATGGTTTGTATACAGTTCTTTACCCAAAAGTATGCAAGATTAATTAACATGTATAGGTTCCGTTAAACTTCCGTAATCGCTCGTATATTGTACGCTATTCTGTATTGTACGCACTCATAGGGCTATAAAGATGCTAGACTTACGTTGTTATTGAGGAAGTCTACAGTCTGCATGTCAGGAGGGAGGAAGAGGGGTGGAGGCGACATCGTCAGAAGAGATACGGGTTTCGAACCTCTACGGTCGTGGTGGAATAACGACAGCGGGTCACTGGGGTCCATGGCGTCGTAGGAGTAGATCAGCTGCAGTGTGTCCTTCTGAGAACATAAACAGTGTAAATTTGTTATTCATAAAAATGTGTCATATCGCTTGCATCGGTTCAACGTCTCTTTGGTTTTCTATTGTTCCGTTTTAACTTTATTTTATAGAATCGTGGTCTTGACCATACATCTGCACAAGAAGCCTGTTATAAAGACTGTCAATACCGACCACTTCTACATAGCGACCATTTCCTGACCACGGATCACCCTATCTAATTATGTCATATGTGTCCAACGACCGCTTTGGCCGCAAAAAAAAAACAACACGTTTTTCAACAATAAAAAACTCTATAAAATAAATAATCCACAAGTATTCAACGACCACAAATGGATAGCGACCTCCACTGACGTAATGCGATAACCCTCCATTCCTGTGTATCAAAGGTATTTAACGCTTACTGTGTATGAAGACGATGTGCTTCAATCCTATTGTTAAAAAACATGATGACTATTTTCAACCTTTGGCAACCAGCAACATCAACCTAGCGACCCTACTTACTGTTATAACCCTATCTCCCTGTGTATCACATGTGTCTAGCGACCGGTTGAAGCCCAGTACGGTCCACCCGTCCTCCTCATATCCGTGGTCGATCCTCCAGTCCTGAGACACATCCACTTGCGGCTGGGCGTAGGCCGTCGTATGATAGTCCTGTAACGACAATCGGTAAACATGTTAAATTAGTAACTAGTACTATCTACTGATATTGGGGGTAAGCATAATGCAGTTTGTCAGGATCAAGCATGATGCAATTGACGCTGGTGCTGGCATCTGGTAAGCATAATGAAGTGTATGTTTGTGTCAGTAGTTAGCATTGCGTAGTAGGATCTATTCATTTCATGAGTAAACTTGATGTAATACGATTTGATAAGGTCATCTGGTTAAGATTGATGAAGTGGGGGCTAACAAATAGAATGCACATGTCTAATGTAGACACAGGGAGTGCCGTCTTTGTGCACACTGTCTAATGTAGACACAGGGGGTGCCATCTTTGTGCAAACTGTCTAATATAGGCACAGGGAGTGCCGTCTTTGTGCACACTGCCTAATGAAGACACAGGGAGTGCCCGTCTTCGTGCACACTGTCTAATGTAGACACAGGGGGTGCCATCTTTGTGCAAACTGTCTAATATAGGCACAGGGAGTGCCGTCTTTGTGCACACTGTCTAATGTAGACATAGGGAGTGCTGTCTTTGTGCACACTGTCTAATGTAGACATAGGGAGTGCTGTCTTTGTGCACACTGTCTAATGTAGAAACAGGGAGTGCCGTCTTTGTGCACACTGTCTAATGTAGACACAGGGAGTGCCGTCTTTGTGCACACTGTCTAATGTAGACATAGGGAGTGCTGTCTTTGTGCACACTGTCTAATGTAGACACAGGGAGTGCCGTCTTTGTGCACACTGTCTAATGTAGACACAGGGAGTGCCGTCTTTGTGCACACTGTCTAATGTAGACACAGGGAGTGCCGTCTTTGTGCACACTGTCTAATGTAGACACAGGGAGTGCCGTCTTTGTGCACACTGTCTAATGTAGACACAGGGAGTGCCGTCTTTGTGCACACTGTCTAATGTAGACACAGGGAGTGCCGTCTTTGTGCACACTGTCTAATGTAGACACAGGGAGTGCCGCCTTTGTGCACACTGTCTAGTGTAGACACAGGGAGTGCCGTCTTTGTGCACACTGTTTAATGTAGACATAGGGAGTGCCGTCTTTGTGCACACTGTCTAATGTAGACACAGGGAGTGCCGTCTTTGTGCACACTGTCTAATGTAGACATAAGGAGTGCCGTCTTTGTGCACACTGTCTAATGTAGACATAGGGAGTGCCGTCTTTGTGCACACTGTCTTATGTAGACACAGGGAGTGCTGTCTTTGTGCACACTGTCTAATGTAGACATAGGGAGTGCTGTCTTTGTGCACACTGTCTAGTGTAGACACAGGGAGTGCCGTCTTTGTGCACACTGTCTAGTGTAGACACAGGGAGTGCCGTCTTTGTGCACACTGTCTTAATGTAGACACAGGGAGTGCCGTCTTTGTGCACACTGTCTAATGTAGACACAGGGAGTGCCGTCTTTGTGCACAATTCTTTGTACGCTTTCTCACAGACACAACCGTTTAGACAAGTGTTGATACATTGCCTACAACTCCACAAGTCTTCGCCGTGAATGTTCGAGTCCCCACCAGCGTGACACATTGCCTACAACTCCACAGCTCTTCGCCGTGCATGTTCGAGTCCCCACCAGCATGACACAATGCCTACAACTCCACAGCTCTTTACCGTGCATGTTCGAGTCCCCACCAGCGTGACACAATGCCTACAACTCCACAGCTCTTCGCCGTGCATGTTCGAGTCCCCTTCAGCGTGACACATTGCCTACATTTCCACAGCTCTTCGCCGCGATTGTTCGAGTCCCCACCAGTGTGGCACATTGCCTGTAACTCCATGGCTATGCACCGTGAATGTTCGAGTCCCCACCAGCGTGACACAATGCCTGTAACTCCATGGCTATTCACCGTGAATGTTCGAGTCCCCACCAGCGTGACACAATGCCTGTAACTCCATGGCTCTTCACCGTGAATGTTCGAGTCCCGATCAGGGTGAAGTCTTCATTGCGAAAAGTTGTCCAGCTGACTTTGACAACACCACTGCTTCTCTTCAGACATTTGAACCGTACTTGTATAAACAGTGATCAATAACAACATTTTAAATAAATATTTCAAGCGCTGTATTTTTAACAGTCAGCGATTCAGAGCTATGCAGGCACTAAAAGCTATAGGTTTAAAGTCTGTCTTTCATCCATGGTGAGCACTTTTAAAGGATATAATGGATTGTCGTTTTCTGAGTTGTAAAAAACAGCTGGTTTAGAATGGCCTGTGACAGGGCACATGTATGGGTTGACTGGAGAGCTTTACTTCCCAGGACAAATTAAAATAAAAAGCTCAACAGGGTGACATAGATCAATGCGATGGTTGTTCAATTCGGAGAGCCATTCACATCTTATTTCCTAATAAAGCGCAATTAAAGGACTTAAATCACGTTAACCTTGACCGTAACTTACCGTAAAGAGTACTCTCCCTTGGGAGACATAGCCGACGACGACATCTGCCGGAACCATGAGACCGGTGTCGGATATACCGAATCCGACATAGCCGAGCGTGTTGACTTGAACCTGGAACCAAATGTTTCGCTCGTCGAAGCCCCACCTAGAACATAAATTAAGGGTAAAAGTGACTGGGAATAATATCCGGTTGATGAACGGGTGTAAACTGTTAGTTTTGACCTGTTGCAGTCAAGCTGACAGGTTGCGTCAATATTTATGTTGTAGACGTAGATTTGTGAATAATGTTGTTTCCACAGCAACAACAGGTTGATTAGTAAACATGAGTTTTTGCTGAATTTGTATATTTTAATATACATGTGTACAGTATTAAAAGAATTATTCACGCTTTTAAATCGAAATATTGCAGAAGAATTGCTTATAAGGCGTTAAAACATACAGTTTGTGTGTTTTGGTTTGGCTTCATACGAGCTATTTTCTATCACACGTAGAAGTAAAAACGTGCATCGTGGTCTTTATATTGTGGAAGTATCTAGTTAATTGTTGGTACCACTGCTATGTAAGGACAAAATGTAGACTTCGGATTTTGATTCACATTGGTAATGTCGGAACTACCGTATGGAGACGTTAATTTATTTGAAGTAGATACGATGTTTCCAAGATCTTAGAACTGCATGACTGCAATTGCTGGTTCAGATATTATAAATAAAGTAACAGAATTTAATTTTTGTGTTGGTACATAAAGAAGCTTGTAGGCAAGATATTGTTCCCACATCGATTAAGCGTAAACCACGTACAGTTAATAACTTTCTTTTCAAAATGTATAAAATTTATGTCAAACAACGAATGTGACATAAAACGCGTATTTTAGATTTTTGTCTTATAGCATCACGCGTTTTTTCTACTTTAGTGGCACTTAAGCCAATTTACATAATATAGACTTACTTGAGTATATAGTTTCCTTCGTGATCCATCTTAATAACGTGCGGGTATCTGTCGGATGGTGTGAAGTCCGGCATCTGTCCCCATACCACCTGACTGCACACTGCAGCCAACACCATACACGCCAGGCTGGTCGGCATCTTTGGCGCTATTGTTGTTGACGTGGTTTATTTTTTGAGGTAGATAAAATGTTGTTGTCGCAGTTAAAACTAGGCGTTAAAATCCTCGTGGTTCGGATGTTGTTATTATTTATGTTGTTTAAGCGTTGCTGTTGGCGTTGTCGGGACGTCGTCTCGTGTCAAATCCAAGCACCATCAATTGCAGAATTTATGAATTTACAATCACGCTCCATCCACTAAATTCAGTTTGATACTTCCTTTGTTTTCAGTGTGTAAACCAGCCTTTAACTCCAAACGTTTAAATAAATCCTGTTCACTTTTTTATATCCACTCTCACTTGTTTCAACTTTGATTCATCGTTCTTAAAGCAAAAGAATAAATATAAATAATAAATATGTCAAAGTGTCAATCAGCGGTACTCTTTGTGCCAGCGATATATTTCTGCATTTGTTTTAATTTAGCTTCAATATCAATGTGAACAATTTTATACTGTCCTCTAGTTATTATCAAAATACATAATATCCAACCGTCGTCCGTAACTTAACTACACAGACGTTCCCCGTTGCCCGTTACTTATAGACGTTGAAATGTTTTGGTCAACTCAGGCGTAACGTCATTCACCGTGTTTATTATGGTGACGTCACCACATCTATCCATCAATCACTTCTCACCTGTCTCCAAGTGTCGTTTGCCGGCTCAGCAATCGCGCGTCATGTGTCGACGCCTCATAAGTTATATCTCCCTTTATACTCATTACATTAGTTAACATTAAATACGGGATTAGGAAACGCGATGTACAACGTAACGTAGGTGACGACGTTTATGGCCATTTTGAGTTTTTTTTGTGTAAGCGTACATGCGTTTTAAGTCAGACTTAAATCGATCTGTGTGATAAAATTATTCATTGGTCTAGACACGATTAATTACTACTAAAGACAACTTATATGCGTTGAAAATATTGAATTCCGACAACAAAACTGACCAAACGACGGCTACGTCCATGCAGACCCTTTTCCAGGACCTGACCAGTCGGAGAACGTGGTCTGTTGGCATATAGTCACTTGTTTGACAGCTCCGAAGAAATTGAACTTTCCGAGAGCTCTTTTCATGATATCTAAGCATACTTTATGTTGCCTTTATATTGCATTATAACCTAACGGCACATACGTTCATTGTCAACACTGCGCAAGATTGCGCTCGTAATAATTGTTCATATATTTGACAGCTCAATAGTCTAGTCCACGATCCCGCATGCACACATGTTGTATAAACATATCCGACACATAGACCAGAGCAATGCCCTGCTTAATTTGTAGTCTCTTAACTTTTTAAAACGTTATTGATGTTTTGAATGGCTATAAATTCCCGATGGGTCATTTTGAATAGTTTTTTAGTTCACGTGGGTCATTTGTGCAAGTTAGCAAATCTCCGTGAAGGAAAGTTTAATAGTGGAAAGGTAGGAATATTTTTATGTTAATATTTCACCTGAGTGCAGTTTGAAAAGGTGTATTAAGGTGCCGTTGTTAGTGGGGGCAAGGGCCGCTTAAGATCTCGTCACTTGTACCTTCCGTACCTAGAGCCGGCGCTGTACCGACCAAATCCGGTAAGTTGTAATCAACGCTGGTTTGTTATTTGTTTTTAAACTGCATGGTTGTAGCTGAATTGTATAAATACAACGAATGAAGACAGACGCCAAATCCAAATAAAAATTATTACAAGCTTTAAAGGGTACCCCTGACATTATTTTGGACATTATTTCTTTCTCTCATGCAAGTAAATAAATTATTATTACATGAAACTCAATACGTTACTTGATCATCAGGGTAATTAGCTTTGATATACTTTAAGCTGAAATCCCCATTATTTATAAATTTGGAAATAATGGACATTTGAAGTGTTATATTTCACGTTCGGTATTGTCTAACAATTCAGGTTATATTCTAAATTGACTATTTTAGACTAAAGTACGAGTTTATACAGATACTAGGCCTAGTTACCCAAACCAAAGGTAAGATATTGTTACATGTTTTTGATATAGGCAAACTTTTCGATACCACCTTTTATTTACAATCTACAATATATGCGTTAACATGGGATGGGTAATGGTAACGTCTCCACTTCGCTCCCTGAACAACCAATGAATGAATAGTTTATGTCGGCTGTCTAGAGCAAGCACGTCAAATTTGACGCATGGTCTGATTCACGTGACAGTGTTTAACAGCCAATCAGACAGCGAGTTACACCTTCTGTTTACTAGGATTGTAAAAACATGATCCACATTTACACAACTAGTACGTTTCTGTCAGCTAGAGTATTTATGCAAATATATTTTCTTTTCTTAATGATTTATTTGAATTGTTTTCAGGTGAGTGCTTGGTTTTCTGTTTCAAGCAATGTAGATTTTATTTTGCGACCAGTCATAGGCGACAGTTCGAACGTTTTGTTTTTGCAAGAAAAAATGGTTTGTTGTTGTTTTATAAAGAACACGAAAAAGAATTAAAGTAGCCAAATTTAACACCTAGAAATTTGCCAAGTCTGGTACCGCTACAGTTTTAAATTTTATTAAAATATATGTGTCAGTGAAAAGGTCGCCAGAACCATGCGGTAGTATAAACATGTATTTCATAAAGAGTTCGATATAAACATTATTCGTTCTCACCTAACTAAGGCTACGAGAGAAAATAAGAAGTGTAAGGGGTTGTCATGTATAGATATTACATGTACGTAAAAGCACCTGACCACTTAAACGTACGTAAACGCACCTGAATGTACGTTAAATGTACGTAAATCAGATGACCAGTTAATTGTACGTAAAAGCACCAGACCAATTAAATGTATGTAAAAATCACCTGACCAGTTAATTGTTCGTAAAAGCACCAGACCAATTAAATGTACGTTAAAACACCAGACCAATTAAATGTATGTAAATCACCGGACCAGTTAAATGTACGTAAAAGCACCAGACTATTTAAATGTACGTTAAAGCATCTGACGGGTTAAATGTACGTAAACGCATACAATTAAATGTACGTAAAAACACATGACCAATCAAATGTACGTAAACGCATCTGACCAATTAAATGTACGTAAACGCATCTGACCAATTAAATGTACGTAAAAGCATACACGTTAAATGTACATAAAATCACAAACCAGTTAAATGTATTAAAAGCATTTGACCAGTTTAATGTACATTAATGCAGTTAAGCCAATGTAAAAACCTTGTCTGAGGTATTTTCTCCCATATCAACATCCCCAGTAGTAATCTTGAAAATAGGACAAAGGTTTGGCTGACTCAGCTTTTTGTGCTGATGCAGTGACTGAAATATTTAATTACCATACTTGTTTTTACAAACCGGATACAAGTCAGGCGTAGTAAGGCTATTGTTTACCAAATTTTAACACTTTACTACGCCGTTTTTACGCCTTAGATTAATAATCTCCAAGGTCAAAGGTAACCTACCTTACATGTTCTGATTCAATGTCATTATTTTACCTATCCTACAATGTATCTAAACATATTGATACAAGATTACCACAGACAGGTTTATACTGCTTTCAGCAACTTTTATACCTAATTATAATATATCAAAACTAACATTAAATATCACACGTGACTCACTTTCAAGGGAATTTTAAATTGTAAAAATGACAAGAGAAAGAAAGAGAGAGAGAGAGATAAAGAGAGAGAGAGATAGAGAGGGAGGGAGAGAGATAGAGAGGGAGGGAGAGACTTATTTTAATATATATAAATTGCTTTTGAAAAAAAACCCACAGATGCGGAATTATATTTTAGTAAAGAATCTACAGTACAATATGCAATTAATAATATGTTTCATACAAAGTAAATTTAGTGAGGAAGATACCATCATTCTCTTTATGTTAGTAATGAAAGGAAGGCAATTTCAACATTGTGTTGTGTTTCCAACAACTTCCTACATACATTCTTTGATAAAATAATATAAATTAAATAAAACACAACAAATATTACCATTAAATTTCACTTTTATTTAAAATTGGTATTACAAGTAATGTTATTAGAACTTTTAAGCAAAGAAAGACAAACTGTTCATGTCAAAAACAAAACAATAACAATGATACCCTGCAGTCAAAATTGTGTCCCGAAAGAACACAAAATCCACACTTAACTCACTTCATAAAGATTCTTTTCAGCAGGTAAATAAACAAAGATGCATTTTCATGTACATCGAGAATGAAACATGTAACAGAAATATTTAAATTGGATTATTAATATATATAAAGATGGCGTATGGCAGAAAATATGAAAAATAATCACTTACACAGAACAGAATGAGTTCATTGAAATCCTTTTCACCATGAATAATAAAGAAAGTCATTTTTCTAAGCAATGTTTCGGTTAAGAGTATTATGAAAATTTAAAAGCCATGTTACAACTGTGTCTGTGATTTTCTGTGTATTTGAAGAATGAAAATAGTGATCATTAAGTGGTTTGCAGGTAACATGAAACAAAATGCTCAAGTAACAATGAATTTATCAGGTAGAGATATGTCACACATTATGTGTATTTTATATGTTTGTAAATACATAGACTTCCTAGTGTTAAATATACACCACACAGATATTAATACTGATAACAAATGGACACAGGTTATATTGGAAAAGGCCGCAACATCTGCATAATTTTACATCTGCTGGACTGAATTATTTTAGTGGCCTTCATTAGCACAATAATTATTTGTAAATGTAAAATCCTATCATCCCATTTAAGACTGGTATAAACACCTAGTGGTACTGATATGAATTATACATGTACATCATAAATGGAAAAACAGCTAATATCAAGCATGAACAATCACATGTTCAGCTTATCAAAATATTCCAGTTCAACTGAAGTCAAGTCAATGGTGACTTTTTATGAGTCAAAAAGAAAAAGATTTAAAGAAATTATTCATATTATATGGCAAAGACCCTATGAACATAGTGTAGTGACAGTTAAATCTCCTGGGAACACAGGTAGATTTTTCTGTCACTTCAAAACTTATCGTGGGAATCAAAAAAGTGTGTTCATGGACTTTTTGTTGCTTGACACACACAAAAACACACATCAGTGAAGAGTTCAGCCTTATTATATTTATTTCAGCCTTATTATATTTATTTAACTGAACAACTTATTTTGTTCATTTACCTATTCTTTGTGATGGATTTGAAAGAGGTGTTTTTGCAAAACATAAGAAAAGTGTAGTCCTAACATGACAGACAGAAAAAGAAAGATTTAAAGAAATCTTTTTTGAATGATGAAGACCCTTTAATGAGCAGCCTAGTTTCACCCTGCAGGATAACTAGCAAGTATTTCTTGTATTTCTGATGTTGTCTCCAGCTGGAGTACTGTCTGTCCATCCACATCATACAGATCTGTCTTGGCCTTGTGGTCCAGCAACACTTTGACCACATGGGGGTGCTCACATATCACAGCTGTAACACAAACAGATAATATACAAAAAGGTAGGTTAGAATTTACATGCGATGGCCTGATGTTTATAACAAAAAAAACAATAATAATTTCTACATAGCTGCTAATCAGTAGTTAAAGTTGCTCTATTGATTATTGTGATTTATATTTCCAGCAGAAAAAGCTGGATTGTAAGTGGTGTTTTACTCAAGTCATAATGTCAATATTTGTATAAGTGCCTCTTGGATTAGTCTCATAGTTATTTCCCAAACTCTGCTTCATTCTCAATATAGACTTGACTGTCTGCAGGACAACAAAACTTGTGAACTGTAGATCGTACAGCATCATTTTTATAAATAATGTTAAAAAATATCTTTATTAAAAAATATGCTACCTGCATTACATGTCAAGAAAATTGATTCTGCAAAGGTTGTAACAAAAGATATATGCTTTTTCTTATGCTGAAAGATGTTGTTGACAAATGTAATACAGTCATTTTTAATAACAAACAAAAAGTACAAGTACATTTAACAAAAGATACTTTAATTGTACAAAATTGATTATTAATTGATGGTTATTAGTGACAATTGACAGTACATTGTCTATCTGATTTCCAACACAAGAATTAACTTCTGATTAAAAAATGAAACTGTACCTGCAACATTTGTTAATAGCCAAAGTTATTAATCATAGTATGATGTATAATCAAGATATGCAACGAGAGCAATTTTGTCATTATATGAAAATTAATTGGTACTTAATTGTGAATTAATGTATTCAATCTTATTGCGTAAACATCTGCCTTGATTCCACACCCACATTATTCTGACACTGGAATGGAACTCCACTGCATAAGCAGAAGCTGGGGACCTATGTTTTGAGTTTTATCCTATTACAAAAATGGAAAGAAAAAACCTGTTAGTGTTAGAATAGCTACCATCCTGCTTAAGTAATAATCTCCATATCAGAGGTCACATGCCTTTTAAATAACAGTAACCTCTGCTACTAAAAAGGAAAATCATCAATGGGCTTAACATATCAGATTATAATACTTTGATATTTTTCCACAGAATATCATAAGAGTTTTATTCTAACAATAAATGATTAATCATTTTCAGGCCTCAACTCACATCTCTCACATGTATGATTCAATTTAGATTTTTAATATGCCTAAGATGATTTATAGGTCCAATGGGCTGGGAAATGTTTGTATATTGCTTTTTGCAGATATTTACCATATTGTACATAAAACATTGTAATAAATTATCCTACCTTCTCTCAGAACTGAGAACCAAATCATCATACACATGTTTTTCTTCAGGGGTGCATATACATTGTATATATTTTATTGTTTTATCCCTATTTCTATTAATTGTAGAATATGGTTGTTTTAATATTCAACATGCTGTTCAAGATACATTATATAAATATAGAAGAACTGTACCGTTGATAAAACCAGTTTTGTTTTTGAAGATTTCTGGACAAACAAGTTGGGTTTGGTGCAAAAACATTATTCCAAATTGTCAAGATTCAAGAAAAACTAAGTTTATTGCATAACACGTTTTACAAAATATGCTAGGCTTTGTAATCAGTCAGGCATCCACCCTTGTGATGATTTCTGCACATTTTAACACCACACCTTGCATTATTTGGCAAAATATCACACAAAACCAAAATCGATTCCTTATTATATAACTATTTTGCAGCCAATGGATGATACATGTAATGTTATCATCCACACCTTCAAACCCAATCTTACATTCGCTGACATCTAGACCTTGACAGTTATGGAAGCATAATCCAATTATTATGTAAAAGAAATTAATGCAAGATAAATTTGGAAAGTCCTACCTATAACTGGAGGAGACTGAGACAGAGCCAAGAATTTACCTGGATAGAACCACCAAAACTCTTATATAAAACAGTTAAAACTTTACTCACCAAAATGAAGAGGTGTCTGGGCATCTGCATCCTGCCATTAAAAGATAAAAATTAATCAATATACCACTATTCTGACTCATACAACATAAACTGATAAATTATTCTGGAGATAAAAACACAGCAAAAAAATCAGTATCCTTAGTCATAAAAACCAGACATTAATGAGCAACTATCTTTAATCCAAAACTACACAGAAATATAAATTTAGTAATAGTATTATTATTTAAAACATACAAAGATTAATTACCTCATTTAGAGTCATTTTCATCATTCTAGTCATAAAAACAAGGAAATATTGATAAGTTGGAATCCTTAATCATAAAAATAATTATCAACAAATTTTCAATGTAAACTATTCTAAATCATTAAGATATCAAAAGATTAAGATGTCATTCATGATTTTTTTTAAACAAGCAACAATACGATTACTTGATTAAAATTTAGTTAACATTGGTGTTTAAGTGACACTGGTCATTATCACATGGTACCTTGCACTTGCAGCTGTTAATGGTAGAAAAAGAAACAAGTCGCATGACATTGCTACAAGAATGTCCCATTTGTCATGAACATGTGTTGACAACAATATGATATCATGATCCTTACACATAGTGTATACAAATGATTATTTTTAGTTTTGTTTTGTCTAAACCTATCCATTTTCTAATTTGATTAAAAAACAATTACTTGCATCCTACATAAATCCCAACTGCCCATATGTTGAATAGAACCAGAACTTATCCACTAGGCCACAGATGCTCATTATGATTCGACCATTGGTGAAAGTGTTCACTTGCATGCACACATTCCAGTAGGATTTTTACCTGTATATCGACAAGGGCCTTATGTTTGAGTAGCGTTCTGACCATATCCACGTCCCCTCTGTCACATGCCCAGTGGAGAAGTGCCATGCCCTGTACATAGAGCACATAATTTACAATACAGTTAAGCAGTTTATGAATATCTGCTGGATGTGTCAATAAGTTAAACTAAATTACTATTTATTTGACAATAACCTAATGCATATCCAACAGTCAGGCCTGTTGACTTCCATCGCTGATTAAAACAGTGAAAAAAACTCAAACACATATATATTCTATATTGTGTTAACTATTTTAATCAAAGATGCAAGTGAATAGCTGTGCATGAAAATCAATTTTTAAATTAAAAATAAAGAAAACATTAAAATATAAACATGAACCATATGCCAAATGGTCAATATCCGTACATACCTCATTATCTGTCTCGTCCACATTAAAGCCACTCTTAAGTTGTCTGTTCACCTGTAAAATGTTTCCTTCCTTACACCAGTCAAACACAGTTTTCAGCTCATCATCTAGGTGGTTGTCTGGATTGACCATGGTGCTCACAGCCACGCCTAGATAGCCCTCTCTCAATGATTTACCTGGGGCAGTTTCTACACCTTGGATCTACAAGGAAGTATATATAAAGTTTATAAAACATTAAATCTCATGCCTGCTGAGTTATTGGTTTTGTCAATGCAATTTTTAATATACTATATTAATATTGCACTCATGATATTAATGAATATATCAAAAAAAGGTTCATGACAACAAAACAATCAATCAAGACATTGAGAAGTAACATAAGTAATTTCCTGTACTGAGATCAGAACTTACAAACCCAATGATCTAGAGTCAAACACTTAAACTACTCTTCTACCATGGTGCCCTGCAAACTATGTGTGTTATGAAATATTTTTTCTCTGCTTTACTATGTGCTTTAGTAAACATAGAAAATGGTCATTGTGGGTATTGGTATAGTACTAAGATTCTTGTCGGGTCTTAGTTATGGTGCCAAATAGTGCAGTTCCAGATCTAGACAATCTGCTCAGGCCCATTTCTTTCTTAGGAGATTAAGTGTTTTGATAGATATTACTTTTTTGTTGTTGTTGCATCTTGTATTTAAAATATGATACTACCCGAACAAATGTAACCAGATAACTACCTGTGATTCCCAGTCAGGTTTTACTCTCGTCACTTCAGCTATATATTCATGCATTGCTTCTGCCTTCTCTTTGTTTCCCAGCTTATTCCAGGCATCCCTGGTCAAAGTATAAACACATTATTTGATTTTATCAATTTGGAAACCCTTTTACTTGTGTTACTGACAACTCAAATCATATAACAGAAAAACACCTGATGCCATTTTCTTGAATGCAACATTGTAAATCAGTTACAGAGAGTATTATAGTACTATTCAGCAGTTTTAAATAAACAGCTTACCACAACTAGTCTTGGCTTGATGGAACACAGACAAAACTGAATTGAAGTCTACACCAATATTCCTCTTTGTTGTTACACTAATAAATGTTGTATTGCTTTTTTACGACAAAGAAGTAACTGGAGTAATTAAGACTTTTGTTTGATAGATAAATAGGGCGAGTTAGTTAAGCTGCCTTCAACATACTAGCAGGAAAAATGTTGTATCTGAACTTTCACTCATATATACAATAAACAGAGTTTATTCTGACAAAATAAAAAAAAATATTGATACAACTATACTGTCACAATACAATTTTTTACCACTTTGCTTTTCCTTGAAAATCAAAGAATCCTGGCTTGGTGGTTTTGCATGGTCCAAACTTTGACTGAAATAGAAAGGTTCAGTTTTCTTTAATATAAATACTGAGGCATTGACTTCAGTTCACAGTAACATATTTTATTACCTGGTGCATGCCTCAAGTTTACTTATCAATATATTGATTAAAAATTAAAATAAAAATGAAATTTAACTAATTGTTGTCTTGTTCAGAAAGATTTGCTTTATGGTTTTTATTGTTAACATGAAGATTTATTGCATACTAAATAGGGGTGAAAATAATATTTATACTAATGACTTGTATGTCGCTGCACATAAACTAGCAGTTATTGCTAAGCATTTTTTACTGGCTGGCTTGCACCACAATGAAAAATCAACATAAATTAGTAACCATCTAATTTCAATATAAAAATCTACACATGTGTTTCAGTTATTACTGGAACAAGCAGAATATCAGTGTAATCCTCCATTTACAATTAGTGAATTATGTAAAGAGCTGAATTCTCAAAATTTAAAATCCACCAGTTTGAAAATCACTTAAATGTTATTTCCATCATGAGGCTCAATGGACTGGTAATACTAAAAAATACAATTACTCTTTAAAAATACACAGTCACAGGTACCTATTTTTGTTGTTGATATTAGTATCATTCATGATGATTTGTATGCTGATGCATTCAGCATGAAAGTTAAAAGAGTGCTTCCTTTTTTATACCAGCTTCTAAGATTTCAATACAGTATATTAATACACTATTATTTTGCTTGGTAATTAATATAATCCATTCATTTTTGCTCAATTATGGATTTCGGTGGCAGGGAAAACATCAGCTCATGCAAGTTAGCATGATTCATAGTTACAATCACCAGAAACAGCAACAATTTCTTGTTATACAATAACATCATTTGTGATCTGAATGTAATTATACCAAATAATATCAAATAAATGCCGTTAAACTGCTGATTTTTATTTTGTAGGACATTTGTTCTTTTTGCAATTATATTAAATAGATATTTTTCCCTTGAATTAAAGTTAAAAGCACAACACTCCACTCAAGTTCAAGGTGTCACAAGCTTCAGAGATAAATAAAACCACTATGTATTTTTAAACAGTAGAGAATGTATTATCTTCTGCTTATGCGAGCCACGAATACTCATGACAAATAATGTTTTTAATTTTTCAAAAGTACTAACCTGTTTGAATCTTGCATATAAGTACAGCAATGAGTTATTGTCGAATATTTCGCTATTTGAACCTACAAAATCAGTTGCGCTTTGAAAAATGTCATCCAGATCTTCGTTGTCACAATCCATTATTCTTTTTGTTGTTGTTGTTCTGTAACTAAATATGTATTATGCGGCGACATGAACGATCCCGGCTTGCGGAAAGCGGGAATGGGAAAGACATTATGTCGGCTTGTCACTCAATGTCATATAAAAGGTAGCCTATATAATAAATGCATATTATGGAGTGTAATAAAAATAATAATGAAATATTGAAGAATGCATGGAATGTTTAAGCAATTGTATTTTTGCACATTGATTAAACATTAGAGGCAAGTGACAGGCCGATGTTGTTGTTTTTTTAAATTAAATTTAATTGTATTTATCTAAGCTAACAAGTGGAGATTAGGTCGAGCTGTGTGTAGTCTTCTAGTTTACCAGACTGCCAAACAGAATACATGTTTGTGATTAAACATAAGCATTATTTGTGTCGCATATTTTTGCATGCAGACAGACTCAAGCTCCAATGTTCACTAGTATGTGTCCCCGAATTTTTTATTAAGTCAACCACAAATGATATCAGATAACTCAAGGAATACAGAAGCATAAACACTTTTTCTTCTTCAACAACAAACAGATTTTTTTTATCCGAGAGATTTATGTAAACAATTCACTTTATTTGAATTAAAATAACTTTAAAAAAAGAGGGCTTTTTTGGTTGTTTTTTGCCTGTTGGGTGGGTGGGAGGGGTGGTGCTATTCAAAAGAAATTACCTTACCAGGCATAGTTTTTCTGTTTTCTTTTAATTTTCATCTTGGGGCCTTTATTACTGCTGGTCTATGGGAAAATATACTTGGCACTTTAAACCAATTTTTTTTTTACTTGGCGGTGACTAGGGGGCGTGGGTGTCTTCAAAATGACATAATTGGGAAGATAATTTGAATATTGCTTTGAACCAAAGGCTGAATGACAACGTTTCCATTTCTCCGTTTAGTCAGCCAGGCATATCCGAGCTTTTTATCGTCAGGAATGGTGTAAAAATTGCATGTGGCACCTCGAGATCTCTCATGGATACAACCTTCAGCACAGCAGAAATCTTTCTGTCACATAGCAAATTAAAATTATCTAAGCGAGTACAATTCATTTAAAATATATAAATATTAGTTCTGATGATTTGATGTATCATTTTAATTCAGTTTGTCCCTCTTTTGTGTGTGAAGAAGAAACGAAAATAAGTCAGCTGTTCTGTTTACAAGCGAGCGCATCACCGGACCGCCACTGACATCAAATCTCGCGGAACGAATATGTACTATGTTACCTTACTTAACCCAATTAGGAACTAATTGAACATTTTATGCAGACAAATATTCTGACCGAGTTTGATGCAGGTTGGGCTATAAATGAGGCCTACAGTGTATTCACAAGTTTCTTGCTCACTTAATACCCCTTAGTCCGTCGTCAACAATTAGCGCGTGAAACGTGAAAGGCTACAGTTTTTATCCAATCTCTACCAAACATGGCCAGAATCTTTGACCGCAAGATATCTTACATGAGTTTGTAACTGGGTCACGTGGGATCAAAAGTAGGTCACTAGGTCAAATCTTAGAAAAAACTTGTGAACACACTAGAGACCACATTTATAGCCCAATCTTCACCAAACTTAGTCAGAATGTTTGTCTGCATGAACTCTTGGATGTTTATATTATTGGGTCACGTGGGGTCAAAAAGAAGGTCACTTACCATGTAAACAACATCTCATATGTATTTGAGGTAATGCATCACCATCAAGCCATTCAGTGTATTGTTTATACTTGAGATATAATACCGCATGCGCAGTTATACCTCCGTCACACCGACATGGCGTTCTTGCGGCGACATTAGTCTTTATTTTTCGGAAAACAGCACAGTCTTACAACGAACCCGGGCGTATTTTTCTTCTTCTTTTTTGGGGGACGTGGGGGCGGGGGCGGGGGGGGGGGGGGGGGGGGCTGCTGTGTGCATTTTCATTATGTCTGTTGCCTTTGTACTGCGTTTTTACGGCGTTCATATGGTGTTTCTACTTCGTTTATATTCTACGGGGACTGCAGTGCGTTCTTGGGGTATTCAGTGCATGGCGTTTATGGCGTCCTTACGGGGTTCACGCGGCGACTGTACGGTGACCGTGTATAAAAAGGGTATTTTTTTCCAGAGAAATTTCATTTGCCAGTTACACATTGGTGATAGAAGTACATTGTGTACATCAAAATGCCAAAGACAAAGGGTCGCCAGAGCCACGGGAAGTGACGCCACCTCCGGCAGATTCTGAGGTTGAATCCGATGCACAATCTGTCGTCTGCCAACAGTGCGACAGCCCGATCAAATAGAAGAAGGCTAACTTGGTTTGCAGCGACCTTCCACTGCAAGACGAGGTTATGGTGGAGTGGCTTCGGGACCCCCTGGAAATTAACAATTTAAGAAGTTGTCTTGGTACAAGGAAAAGAAGGATGCCCTCTGGAACGGACAAGCCAACATTCTGGGAAAGACGTTAGTATCCTCACTGTATGGTATTGGTCCATCCGGACGGGGTTCGGGAAGCTTGCAAAACTCAGAACTGGGGCTGATGGTGGGGAGCGTACATAGAGGGACCTATGGCTTCTCAAAAAGTTCTTAATTGGGAATAAAAATTAGCCTCAGCCACGAACCACTGTTAGTGTAAGAACAGTCTTTAGTATTAACATAATAATAATAATAATAATAATAATAATAATAATAATTATAATAATAATAATAATAATAATAATAATATGCTACTTATATAAAACTTATCTTTAGCTGAAGGGAAGTTGGCAGTCTAGAACCAGGCTGAAGAAGACACAGATGAAGTACAGCAGCAGTCATCTTCATCTGTTGATAACCGGATCGTCATTGACACCAGGCCCAAGCGTTCGTCATCGCATTTGGACGAAGAAAGATAACTGAACACTTTCGATGAACGAGGCCGCCAATCTATCCAACTTCAAGAGAAGTTTCTAGAAATGGTCAGACAATCTGCGCCACCGAATGAACGGACCACGTTCGGCGAGTGGACAAAATCCGTCATAGATAACCTTGATCAGAGTATCTGGATACAGTTTCAACAAAAACAGAGTCAACTAATGTTAAATTACCTTGACATGAATGGCAGAGTTCGAGCCAAGCAACAGTGTCCTCCCAGCAGTCACAGGAACAGCAGCCGTCTTCAACATTGTGCCGGCAGCAGTCGTCGTGCAATCATTAGCAACCTCCACCCCAAAACTGGCCGGCGACCATTAAGACAACGTCCGTCTTGAACTCGATGGAGCTAAACCTGGGTTCAAGTGCAGACGAATAAGGAGTCCAGCTCCCCCCCCCTCCCCCCCGGGCTGTTGGAACACCTACCGTCTCCTCTCGAGGTTAAGATGAATCCTTGTCGGTCAGCTGTTCTCTGACCTCGCCAAGAAAGATCTTACCCAGCATCGCCTTTTCCTTGCTTTTTTCCCTTTGTGCAAGTAGCAGCAACATATGAAAATCATTTGAAATTGGATGATAAGCAATAAACATACGCTGTGCTATCAGAAACGTATCCACAATGTTGCGGAACAAACGTTTTACTCAACCTTTTATAGCAGAACACCCCTGCAAAACAAGGTCAAGTTGCACAAGCAGTAAAAATGCCATACTTGATAGTAACTATACCTGGACTGGGGACTCCGTAAAGACGTCCCGAAAACGTCATTGTCGTGTTAAGAACTTATAAAAAGTGTTCCAGCCAATGTGCTTAGTCATTAGTGCAGTCTGTCTAAATCCAAACCAAAAACAGCACCACTAATTGTTGCAATATTCACCGTGCTGATTTTGCGCAATTCGACACAAGTGTTTTGTTGGCTTGTAACAAAAGACCAAAAACTGTGATTACTGATTATTAAAAAAAGAAAACTATACATTTTTATACGAAGAAATGTTTAACCATGAAAGTGGCACTGAAGAGAGTGTGGTCGAATTAGTGTAGTCCTTCAATTTGAAAATAATAATTTGACAATCGATATGTGTAAAAGTTTAGTTGTTACTTTTCATAGTTCTTACGTTTATTGTTGTTTATGTAGTTGTTCTTTAGAAGACACAACAAAAGAAACAGAGCACTTTAGTATACATGTAGCAATGTATGTTTTTAACAACTGAAATAGAATAATTCCGTTTAAATATTCGATCGCTTATTAAAGATGTTATCGGACAGTTTGGTCCAAACATTTTTTCTCAAATAACCAAATAAATCACTAGTCCATGAAAAAGTCTGGCTTGCAAAATGTTGTTCATTGATACCAAAGATCTGTGTGAAAGGTCAAGAATAAATCCCCACTTGTCATTGCAAACAGGTATTTCCTATCTGAGCCACGCTGCAGAGATAGCTATTTTTAAACTTAGAAAACCACGTGACCACTAACTTTTATATAGTCATCCGGGTAATCCGCTCTGACGTCGATATCAATTTTTAGCAGAGACCACTATCGCGCTTTTTATAGAGTTTGACAGACTGAACATTTAGAGTAATTATTTCGCAATTAGTACAGTCTAACAATAAAGTTTGTGTCCAAATTCGTCTTTATAACACTTAAAGTATGCGTTTATGCAAAAAGTATGACCAAAGCGGTGGTAAGATATTGGTTCGTGTATTTAATATAGACAAACTGTCGGATACCACCTTTAAAAGCTGACTTCACCCCATAGGCATTTTCAAAACCAGTTATAAATATATGAGATTGGCGACCCAAACAAAGTTTTACTTTATGGAAACAAAATTTGAAATCTATTTGGGAGTTATTGTGAAAATACTTGCACTTATTTTTAAAATAATAATGCAGGTCTTATATAATTTAAGGTAAAATATCTAATGCTGCCAAAACAAAATAAATGGGAGGGGCCTCTTAATAAAATCTAATATTAAAATTTGATTTTGACATTCAAACTTACTGATATTATTGCAAGTTGCTAAAATATCATTAAAAGCAAGAATATTTTAAACATTTATTTAATTTTTACAAGCTTTGATGTAAAGCAAGTCAAAATTCAACCATATTAATAAAACATGTGCATTTTGTACATAGTGATAATACTTAATTTTTCCTTAACAGAAAGATGGATTTGTTGAGTAATTGATTTTATAACAGACTATAAAAAATTTGTTTCAGCTGCCATTATTTTCAATATCCAACTGTAAGATTACATCGTTCAACATCTTGTTTCTATTGTTCACAAAGTTCCTTCATACTGGTTAGAACCACAACTACCAAGTGGTAACATTTCGTGATGTTATTTTTGTAACATTTTGGTTATAAGTACAATATCTACCACATATATTGCATTTTTAATTAAATATACATGAAAGTAATCAACAAATAAGGTAATAAAATAGTTTTTGCATGTACTTATAGAACAACAGACCTACTCAGACATATATTAAACATGGGTAAGTAGTTTCTACATTAGTTTAAACATACAGTATTGCCAAATGTTTTTTTTTCTCTACTGTTCATAATACACTTACAAAAATAGCAAAGGCAAATGAATTGAATAATAAGTTCTTAAACTTAGATTATATATATATATATATATATATATATATATATATATATAGAGAGAGAGAGAGAGAGAGAGAGAGAGAGAGAGAGAGAGAGAGAGAGAGAGAGAGAGAGAGAGAGAGAGAGAGAGAGAGAGAGAGAGAGAGAGAGAGAGAGAGAGAGAGAGAGAGAGAGAGAGAGAGAGAGAAACGCATGCAGCACGCACACATATATATCAGAATCGCAGTTTGTACTTTTAATAAAAGGCCATTAAAAAAGAGCAGACTTATTCTCAGGTGAAAACAGAAACAGTAACAGGAATCAGACCAGGTATCCTTCAGTGCAGAGTTAACAATCCTTATCACTGACTCCTCTTTGATTATAAACTAGAGTATACAAAACACAACAGTATTATTATTTTTGTTAAAATTATGACCTTTAAGAGATTTTTATGGCTGATTTCATTTGGCATTTTTGTCACCCTTGCACAGGGACCATGCCTATTTTCTCTGTATCTTTGCTGTATCTTTTCGATTTTAGTATATCTTTTGAGTGCTAAAGCAAGTATAGTTTGGCTTGGAACTGTTATATTTGCCAAAGCCTATAAGGATAAAAATAACTAACCCAATTTATAAAAATCTCTTTTAGTTTAATGCAAAACCATAAAACAACCTTATTTATGCAATCAGAAATGCAGGGGGGAAAGCATGTGCTTTTAATTCCAACATGTTGTATTATCTGCAATTTGTTCTACAATTGTATTGGCCCTATTGGTCAAGTTTACAGTAAATGTTGTCCCAGTATACATGAATCAGATTTGACATAATATGCAATTTTTACATTAAAAATAAATTACAGTCATCAGCCAATAACACAATTGAAAAGATAGTACATATAAGAAAAAAGCCACAAAACCAGAAACCTTCCTAGCTGTTAATATCTACAAAATTAACTTTAACAATTCCAAAAAGCTTACATACACGACAGCTTAAAAGCTGTAAACAAAATTTGCAAAGGTAACAAAATAACAAATATATTTTCCAATCAGATATGTTGAGTTACAAACACGGGTATACAGTACAATATAAAGTATAAATCTATATAAAGTTACTACAAAACTTTATCATCCTCATTACTATAAACATATTGTCTTTATAATCCTCATTACAATAAACATATTAGCTTTATCATCCCCATTACAATAATTATTTTTTCATAAACATCCCAGGGCTGATGATTTTCAGCGCATTCGGGCAATGCAGACTTTGCCCCCTGGTCCCCGCCCCTCCCTGGACATGGCAAGGGGGCCTAACGAGACCCCTTGACACCTGGTGCATTATTCTCTTTTTTCAAAATGTGTTGATTCAGTCTTGAATCATCCTCCTAACAATGAACATGTCTTCTTTACCATCCTCATAACATTTAACATATTGACTTTCTTCATTAGTGAAGTCATGTCCTCGATAGTACAGTGGTCAGTATTTGTTATACTGCAGAACCTTTCATCTAATTTCCAGAGTGTGCAAATACAATAATAACAGTCACAATTTTTTTAACCCTAATTAGTATTATAGAGGCCAGCATTATAGTGCAGAATTCCGCTCTTTATCTTTTAATCCTTCCATCTAAAGCCCAGAATCTGGGAAATTGCATGTACAAAAGTGACTTTTAGTAAAATAAATTACCCCGAGAGTACAGTGGCCAATAATTTTCATACTACAGAATTCCTAACTTTATCTTATAATCCATTTACCTAATGTCCAGAAAGTGTCTGGGATATTGCATTTTCAGTAAAAACATTTAGTCACAGTTTTTTAACCCTCGATAGTATAGTGGTAAGTATTTGTTAAGCTCTGGAATTTCTCACTTCATCTTCTAATCCTTTCATTCAATGTTAAGAGAGGGTCTGGGATATTACTTGTATCTACAACAATACGAACAAAAAGGGTTTCATCTTTAAGGTAACCATTCACTTCGTTACACAGGACCTCATGACGAATGAACAGCGGGCAACCACTGGCTATGTTCATGTCGGACGTGGGTCGTCTAAATGACGAACTATTGGGATCAGGGCGAAACGAGTCTATCATATGTTCACCGCCAGACTGGTTGATTAAACAGAATGTTACTCGCTGCTGAAATGGCCAGCGTAACAAAGCATCGAAATGGCTTCTCATGACAACAAAGAAAAGTGACAGATGGGAACCTTTCCCCATTCCGTCACCATTAGGGTACAAACGAATGCACATTTTGTAACCATGACGACTTGTGTAAAACGGAACAGAATAGACACTTATGCAAAATCCTGTTCTAGCATCATTCAGCTTTTTTGTGAAATCAGTAATTCGGAAAATGGATGTTCCATCGTAGGTTGTGGATTCAAGAGCTTGGAACCGAAGCTCATGCTCAGCAATGTTGGTCTCCTTCAACCCGAGAGACCTTTCCAATGATTTTAGTTGTGAATTTAGTTTGTCAATCTCGTCCTTCTGAGTTAGGCGATGTCGCTCATGACTTTCAATTTCAGTGATGATGCGGCTAATGTCCGGACCAAGTGAATCTACCACACTCTGGAACGTGTTTGTCTTAACCTCCATAGCATGTACACGCTGGGTATACGTTGTCTGGTGCATCTCTACGGTCTGCCTTATCCTAGCTCCTAATGTCTCATTGACGACTTGTTGCTCCACTGCTGTGATACGGTTATTTGTTTGTGCAATGAGGCTTTCAAGCTGATTTATCATCTGTGGGATGTTCATATTGGCCAGATTTAAAAGGTTGATGCTGAGACCAGCCTGCCAGTCCCTATGTTTCTCCTTAAGGTGTTTCTCCAACTCTGATTTTAACAACTGCAAGGGGAAAATGTTTTGATTTTACCAATTGCACGAAAAATATGTGTATAACGTAGGACTTAAACATACAGCTCTGTAAGCATTTACTTTCAAAAGAATGCATTGATTGGTCAGTTTCACTGCCCTTCCACCAATGACATGCAGTCTTATTGTATTTCCTAAAGGAAAGTGGATGTAATGTAATTGATTCCAAATAAGTGACATGCAACATTTGAATAAGGTTATATACTTTTACAAATATATAACTTTGAAGTTTTCACTTACCTTGTGTAGGAAACATAACAAATATTTGATACTGTTTAAAATGCAATTTGTCATCAAACTTGAACAACCTTGCCCTAGGTCTAACTTCTCTGAGACATGCAGACTTGTGGCAAAGGATTGGTGTTAGAAATAAGAGGAATAACGGTATATACTAATAACTACGTAAAATAAATCAGAAAAGAATGATTAAAAAGCAAATTTTGGATCTGGACAATGTTTGAGGTAAAAGGTAATGTGAACTATACCAAAAGGGTCTTGTATGAGTCATTTTTAGAGCTTACGGTTATGAAAGTTGAGGTTTATTTATTAATTACTATATCTCATTATCCAAGCTTGTATATTTTGATCCTCATTTAAATTATCACATTGCAGAATGTAAGAACTATAAAACATTCATTGTTATAGACATATAGGAGACAGCATATGTGATGTTTACTAAATATGGAAGAATATGGTACTGGATTATCATACCCTATCATCATAGCATAGGGGCATTTATGAGGTGTCCAGGGACTGAATCCGGCCGGTCCATTATACTGACACCGACGAGTCAGGCATAAGGCTGTCCTCTTAGCCCCGAGCGTTAGGAGGGAAATCACTACTACCAACTTTTAAGTCTTTGGTCTGACCCGGCCGGGGTTTGAACCTACGACCTCCTGATCCACAAGCCGACGCTATACCACTTGAGCTATTGCGGCCGCATTTCATACATGATTGACGGGCTGGCCTTGTTGAAGACACATAAGATGGTATAAGGTGGAATAAAGGGTGTGAACTGTATACGGATAATGCTTATTACAGACTGCAGACAGAACCGACTTGTCTTGTTCAAGTCATAAAAGATGGTATATAGATTGTAAACAGTGCATGGTAGATTATTAAACAGGTACTTAATATCCTACAGGCAGGCTGGCCTTGTTACTGAAAACTATAATTTGGTATATAGGGTGAGTATGGTGTATTATGCAATATGCAATGACAATTACTGTACCTGTTTATCACATCCTGCGGGACAGACCAGAATAGCCTTAGGGCACTCATTGTCAAGGTGCTGCTGAAGCTGAAACAGATGAACACACTGTTTATTTTATTTTTTACCTTTTCTTTCTTTAACTTTTGCTTTGGAAAAAACGCTGTCCAGCACATTTTTGACATTGGCAAATTGCGGAGCTTGGAGATATCTCATTAATCTCATTTGCGGCAAACCTTTAGCAACATATCTAGTTACATTGGATGTAAGACAATATCTCAGAATTAGTATAGGATAAAGCAGACTGACCTTTCCAAGCACCCCGGTCGGTCCATATTGCCGACTGACCGTTCCAAGGCGGTAACTGTCGGGTTTGCTCTTTTCGTTAAATGACTCATCACACATTTGTTCGTACTTTTTGCTTGGCTTGCATGTGAAATGCCTTTGTTCTGTACCTTTTGGGAGTTAAGTATATGTTGCAATGCTCATAGAAAACCGGTTTAAGCACCCCAGTCGGTCCATATTGCCGACTGACCGTTTCAAGGCGGTAACTGTCGGGTTTGCTCTTTTCGTTAAATGGCTCGTCACAAATTTGTTCTTACTTTTCGCTTTGTGAAATACCTTTGTTCTGTGCCTTTTCGGAGTTTTGTATATGTTGCAATGCTCATATGACTTTGTCATATATTCTTATTCATGACCTGTAAGGATTGTTACGTGTATTTCCTTTGATGGACATTGGACTTTGGTTCTTCAATTCCATCTTCACATGAAAAGGATGCTACAACCAATTATTCGTCTCTGGTCATGTTTGTTCATGATTCAGAAAGTCAATTTTATTTAAGTCAACCATTTTTGTTTTGTTTTTCAAATCGAAGTAATACCATTTTCTTTTCTAAACACTATGTAGACATTATTTTGCAATGACGTCACAACTGTCGTCATGACTTATAGAAAATATCAGCGCTTGGGCATTTTAAATTCAAATAGAACGTTTTTCTTTTCATTGATTGCATTTGAGAAACTCGTCAGGAAGTGCGAGGTTAGAGCTCTGTAAAACCGGTTTAAGCACCCCAGTCGGTCCATATTGCCGACTGACCGTTCCAAGGCGGTGACTGTCGGGTTTGCTCTTTTCGTTAAATGACTCGTCACAAATTTGTTCTTACTTTTTCGCTTGGCTTGCATGTGAAATACCTTTGTTCTGTGCCTTTTCGGAGTTTTGTATATGTTGCAATGCTCATAGTACTTTGTCATATATTCTTATTCATAGGACTTCGTCATATATTCTTGTCAGAGGTAAGAGATTTTGTTTATTTTTCAAGCAAGAATGAATAAAAGAAAGAGGGTCATTGATGGACCTTAATCGCTCACCTGAGGACATGGACTTTTAGTAGGCTTTTATATGGCTTCAAGTAATTAAGATATATTTACTTTTAAAAATCATTAATGAATATTAGACCATTAGTATGGCCACTTGGCTAATAACATTTTCTAGAATTTTACCAAGTTTACTACTGAATCCATGTGACCCAGTTCAAAACATAGCTAAGATTTCATGCAGACAAAAATTGTGACAAGTTTGGTGAAGATTGGGCTATACATGTGGCCTCTATTGTGTGCACAAGCTTTTCTAAGATTTGACCTAGTGACCTACTTTTTGATCCCAAGTGACCCAATGACGAATTAAGTCAAGATTTCATGAAGGCAAATATTCTGATCAAGTTAGGTGAAGATTTGGCCACACATGTGACCTCTAGTGTGTTCTCAAGCTTTTTCTAAAATTTGACCTAGTAACCTATTTTTTATGCCATGTGACCCGATGACGACATCTTCCCAGATTTCAAGCAAACAACCATTCTGACCAAGTTTAGTCAGATTGGACTATAAATGTGACCTCTAGTGTGTTCACAAGCTTTGTCCTAATTTTTGACCCCACCTGACCCAATGATATATTCATCCAAAATTTCTTGCAGATAAACGCTCGACCAAGTTTGATGAAGATGGGATAAAAACTGTAGCCTCCCGAGTGTTCACAAGCAAATTGTTGATGCCACATGATGGACGCCGTATGAAGGGGTATCATAATAACTCACAACAAGAAATAACGAAAGGGCCTCCAAATTGTTTCTATAAAAATATTAATCATAACAGTTTATCTCAGGTTACTGATAACAACTTGTAAGAATTATGAAAATGCTAGTTCTACAGCCAATGAGTTTCTAGTTTAAGCTTTGGCTGGTTATCAGGAAAACAGTCCTGATGTAGTTAATTTACACTATTATTAACACCAGATCTGGTAGCAAAATTCAATGAACTGCAAGAGCCTCGGCTTCAAGGCAGGTACGGAAGGCCCTGGGTTTGATTCCAAGTCGCAACATCTCAAAGTTGTTAAAAATGGCAGTGGTGCAGATCTCTTATTAATGCTCAGGCAAATATAAGAGAAGATTCACAACTGGCCAGCCTGGTATCAAAATAATGCGACTGGGATCCGTATGGTGACAGGTGTTCACGACATGCATTACACAGAGAAAACAGCACTGTGTTTTTCAAGTGGACACCATCTGCAAATAAGTACTGTTGGTGGGAGAATGAACACAACAAACAATCATTTAGTCATTTTTGTCAATTTCATCTCATAAAGTTATAAGTTTGTCTCTATTTGATTTTACAACAGTAAACACAAAAGAGTATAATATAAAATGAGCATGTCTCATGACATGAATATTTTCTTTTTCATTTTCTATTTCAGCAAAATTTTTAAACAGCAAGAAACGTGGCCATGCCACAAAACCAGGATTTCAACATTTTAGTAGCAGTGACCCTGACCTTGCCCCAACTGGTCCCAAATCCAATCCCAAGCTAGGTCTTTATGCAAGCTTGCTATATCCAAAGTTTCAGCAAGATTGGTTTATCCAAACTGAAGTTATTGACCGGAAACTGTTTTTCTATTTTTAGTAACAGTTACGTGGAACTTAACCTGACTGGCCCCAAATCCAATTCCAAGATAGGTCTTCATGCAAGCTTGCTATATCCAAAGTTTAAGCAAGATTGGTTTACCCAAACTTAAGTTATTGACCAGAAACCCTCTGTAAGGCCGACCCGCCAGCCTGTTCGCCCACCCGCCGGCGTGTTCGCCATACCCCAATCTATTCGCCATACTCCAATCTAATAACCAGGATTTTTGATGAAAATCTGGTTAAAAATAAAAAAAAGTAAAATCCAACAAAGACACAAAACTTTGATAATGGGCATACCTTTTCTCGGGTTAGTGGATTTTCTTGCGTGCCAGTCAAGCCACAAGAATTACATTTGACAGGTTTCTTTGGGCATTCGCTATCATCATGTTGCTGAAAGAGGATAATCATCATGTAATCATTATCCGTATCATAATGGCTGCCACGATAAGTTTGAAGCATACTATTATACATTGCCATACATAAAGAACGTACTGCAATATGTATCACAGTATATTGCCATATTTGACCAAAATATTATTAGGAGTATTTCACTCAATATTATGAGCATAAAGAATGACAAAATGCCTGAGTATAATTTGACATAGCTTTATAAGCTTTATCATAGGTAAAAAAAAACAGGAAGGCTATACAGATGGCCAAACAAAACTTCGCCCTCTTCATACTTAAGACAACCTCCCCATTGTACAATCGAAGACAGTTGTGGTGTACTTTGAGGCAGCCATGTGGAGGGCGATCTGTTATGTACTCCCAGAAGCCCGTGTCAATGGATGTGTGTTTCATTTTTCACAGGCTTTGTACAGCATGTGAAGACCATCGGATTCACAAGGTTTACAGCCTTCTACGGAAGACATTCTCACTCCATCTCCCACACGCAGACGACATACCAGAAACCTTTTTGCAGCTAAACAAGAAATCTGCCACAGATGTGACAAACAACTACTTCGACTACGTAGAACAGACATGGATGAATAGCAGTGTGTGGAGCATCGACTCATGGAGTGTGTACGGAAGAGCCATAAGGACCAACAACGACACCGTCGGCTACCACAACAAACTGAACCAACGAGCACAAAAGGGCAATCTACCATCCTATGTGCTGATTCATCTGCTCTACAAGGAATTGAACAACGTCAGACTACAAGAGAAGAAATTACACCGCTATCAAACCAAGAAGACCAAAGACATCCAAGACCGACTAAATAGAGTGCAGACAAAGGAATATCACAACGTGTCATCTACTCGATGCTTGCGCCGCCATTTACGCCCCTGTTGATGAGTGAAGTACATTGATTTCATGTGACATTTAAAGGACACAAGTGTTATATATTAGTGTTGTATATAAGGTGTAGGTAACCGGGACTGACATACTACCTCTTTTTTTATAACGGCATACCATACTTAATTTTATTTTAGCTCACATTCATAAAGAAATCAAAACATTAACTGTGCCAACGTCGGGTCCCAAGCCTCGAGTGACAAAAGCAGGAGGGATGTTTATGAATAAACAAGTACCTCGTGTGTTTGTATACATACCTTATAAAAGATTATATATTATACATTTTATACCAAATATTGTATATACTTTACTTGACTTCATTTCCTGCATGGAAATGATACTCATAATGCATATGAAGATGAAGGAAGCAAATGCAAATTGATGTAAATGGTAACAAGTATACATTTTTGTTTGACGTATACACTTATATCCGACTGCGACATGTTACCAATCAAGGGCGACATGTTACCAATCAAGGGCGAACTGTTACCAGTTAAGGGAGGGCGAAGTGTGAAGAGGGTGAAGTGTTACTAATTCTTTGTACCTCCGCTGTATGTTACAGGTGTATCAAAATATTGACACAATGCGACACCATCAACAATTTTCTTTCTTAACCTGTCCACCTTTAAGAAAGAATTTGCCCAACACTTCACTTGTTGCCATTTAATTTGGCATCATTTTCAAAGAATCTATTGGCTGGACCATATTGTTTATAACTGGCAATATTAAGAGTACCATAGCCCTTTTCTCCTCATATTTAAAAAAAGACGCTTTCCTCATTGTTCCTTTACAAAAGTACTTTTTTGCGACCATATACATAATACATACATTTTAAATAAATGGATCTATTTCTTTTAATAATGAGAAATTTATGCCACATTAATTAAAATATCATTTGCTTTCAAAATGTCACAATATTCTGTTCAGTTGAAATATACAGCAATCTTATTTTTTCCTTGCAATAGTCCTAGTCCTAGAGGCTTTTAATTTAGTAAATCAAGTAGCTATCTACCTGTTGGTCTGCAGCTGCAAATTCCAGTGCACAGAATTTACACTTTACAGGTCTAGCCGGACAGAGAGTCTTCTTATGCTTGTCCAGGACTAACTGGGCCACAGGCTGTTGACAGGCATCACAAGTCACAGGTCGATACATACACACATCAGCATGATCCTGAAATATAGCAATATAATAATTTATTTGTTTATAGTCAATTGATGAAAAGCAAGGTCTCTCAGCTTAAATGAATTCCTCTTGACTGATTACACATTGTCTATATTGCCCTAAGAGTCAAGTGGCTTGTATAGGGATGCTCTCAATAATCCAGAAATTTATTTTACTTCTTATTTTGCCTCAAAAACTTGGATGTGCACAATACACATGTGTGCACTTGATACAAGTGTTTACTGTAAAAGCTTGAACCAGTATTTAGGTAGTAACCTGCAATGTGTTAGTGCAGTCAATATTTTGCCACACATAAATAAAAAGACAGCAAGAGGGCCATAGTGGCCCTTAAACGCTTACCTGAGGACACAGGCGTTAAGTAGGCTCATATCTGAGCTGATAACATGTTCTAGAATTTTACCTAGTAACATTCTAAATCCAAATGACCCACTTCAAAACATATGCAAGATTTCATACTGGCAAACATTTTGACCAAGTTTGGTGAATATATTGGCCATCAATGTGGCCTCGAAGTGTTTTTACGGTTTTCTAAAATTTGACATTGTTACCTAGTTGACCCCACATGACTTTGTTACAAAATCACCCAAGATTTTTGCAGACAAACAATCTGGCAATGTTTAGTGAAGATTAGGCTATACATGTGGTCTCTAGTGTGTTAACAAGCTTTTTCTGAGACTTGACATAGTGTCCTACTTTTTGACCCCACGTGGTCCAATAATGCACACATCCAAGATTTCATGCAGACAAACATTCTGATCAAGTTTGGTGAAGATTGGGCTATAAATGTGGCCTCTAGTGTGTTCACAGTCTTTTTCTACGTCTTGACCTAGTGACCTACTTTCTGACCTCACGTGACCCAAAAATTAACTTTTCCAAGATTTTAACCAGACAAACATTCTGACCAAGTCTGGTGAAGATTGGGCTACAAATGTGGCGTCTAGTGTGTTAACAAGGTTTTTCTAAGATTTGACCTTGTGACCTACTTATTGACCCCATGTGAGCCAGATATTTTATATATTCATCAATGATATCATGTAGACAAACATTCTGATCAAGTAAGGTTAAGATTGGGCCATTAATGGGGTTTCCAGTGTGTTCACAAGCTTTTTCTAAGATTTGACCGGTTGATCTACTTTTTGACCTCACGTGACCCAATAACGAACTCATCCAAGATTCCATGCAGACAAAAAATTCTGACCAAGTTTGATTAAGATTGGGCCAGAAATGTGACCTCTAATGTGCTCACAAGCTTTTTCTAAGATTTAACCTAGTGACCTACTTTTTGACCCTACGTGACCCACAACTCCTCCAATATAGACAAAGATTCTGACCAAGTTTGACGATGAGTGGGTCATACATGTGGCCTCTAGTGTGCTCACAAGCTTTTTCTAAGATTTGACCGGGGAACCTACTTTTTGACCCCACATAATCCAATAACGAAGTAATACAAGGTTTCATGCAGACAAACATTCTGATCAAGTTTGATGAAGATAAGCCTATAAATGTGGCCTCTGGTGTGTTCACAAGCTTTTTTAAGTTTTGACCTAGTGACCTACTTTTTGACCCAAGTTACGAACTCATTAAAGATTTCATGCAGATAAGCATTCTGACCAAGTTTGTTGACGGTTGGGCTATAAATGTGGTCTCTAGTGTGTTTACAATTTTGTCCTAAAATTTGATAATTTGTCCTAGTTTTTGACCCCAGGCGACACAATAATGAACTCATCCAAGAATTCATGCAGATAAACATTCTGACCAAGTTTGATGTAGATTGGATAAAAACTGTGGCCTCAAGTTTGTTCACAAGCTAAAATGTTGATGCCGCACGAACATGTTGTGCTCAGGTGAGCTAAAAACTGGTGGTTGGGACATGAGCTTATATATCAATTAACATGTTAACATGAAAAAAACATCTTTTACACGTGTTTATTTCGCCGTTGTCATCTACCTTCTTTAACATCATCCAGCTTTAACTAGCTAAAGATGTTTGTTTTTGTACGGACACAATTAAAGTCATAATGTCAAGTCCAGCTTATTATTGGTGGAGGAATCCTAATCAGGAATTTTATTATCTGCTTTCTAGTCTTTATCAGCAGATTTCAGCATGAAGCTGTAAGCGAATGAATAAAGACTAAGAACTTAGTTTTGCGTGTTAATGAACATTTGATAGTGCGGGTTATCTCAACATTACCTCATAATCCCTAAAGTTTCCCGTCCAGCTGCATCCGTCATAGATACATGTAACAGGAATTTTGGACATCTCTCTCCTCACTGCATTGTCAGGAAATATCTAAAATTGAATCAAGAAGTGGATAAATAATAACACATGAAGCAGATAATAATCAGACATGGAACACTTATAATTATTTATGTGTGGTTTAAGAGTATGAAATGAGTGGTAATACATTTAATATTACAATTACATGTGAGTCTCCATTTATTTAAGAGAGTTCTTATGAAGGTGGATATTGCTAAATAAATTTTCATTAACAAGTATAACTAACACATTCTTAACAAAGTAATTTCTTTTCCTAAAATACCTAACAGCAGCACAATTATGGTTATTACATTATCAAGGTATTTTTATTATGTACTCGTATTCATTAAAATGTATGTTCTAGATTATTTCTAATCTTAGAAAACTTACATTTATTTAAACGAAAACATTAATTTTCACGTTCAGAATATTAAGCAATAATTGCTTTATTTTATCATCCACCAACAATCTTTCAGTTATCAAGTGAAACTGCTCATTTGTAGTGGATATAATGCTCTTTTCTCTGGGGATTTATCTCATTATAAAAACCTGGCATGATACGACAACCAGTCACATCACTCTGACACCTGGCGAACCAATAATGGATCTACCCTTATATTTGCTTGAGCAGTAGCAAGGAGGCTACACCGCTGCCATCTTTATTTACTCTGGTATGTCTGACACGGATCTGAATCCTGACCTCCCATATCTGGAGCAAATGCTCTATCCACTTCACTAAAGAGCTGATATTTGACATTGTCACAACTATTCACATACAATAAACAATCAGACCTGATCCATTTTAAGGATGCTGTATTCTTCATCAGCTCCCTCTGTTTCACACTTTTGACATCTTTCAACAACTCCAGAGCTGTGAATTAAAGAATGAAAAATAAAAAAAATCTGACAATAAACTTATTTTTCCTCAGATTTTTTTCTCCTCATAATTTGAGAAAATGGCCCTTGTCAATTTGAGGAATTAAACAGTGTAAAATACTAAAATAGGATATAAACTTTTAATAAATTATGAATCTTAGCTTACTGTTAAATAAATAAAACTGATCACAGTGATGCAAAATGATCACTGCAAATCATTACTTTGTTTCCAACAAATAAATGTTTTAAAAAAAATCTCTTAATACTTGAATACTTTCATGAGGATGTCAGTAAGGTCAGTATGGTCACTGTAAAGAAGAAAGTGCTAGCATATACAAATAGCAATCCCTATAAGCATGAATAACTTCTGCAAACTCAATAGGGATTTTTTTCTTTTAGTGTATTTGATATGTGTCAATGTACAATGTATGATTGTAGACCTACCTTGATATACGGTGAACACAGGATTTACAGAAGCAATGTCCACAGAACGACTGCACAGGATCTCTGATAATCTTGTGGCAGATATTGCAGAGAAATTTCTCATCAACAGAACGGTGGTTCTTGAATATTTCTACAGGATATCCTTCTCTGTTTAAACTAACATCAACAGCAATAGCAGTAGCCATCGTCACCAATATCTTTGCAGAGTCTAATCAATGGACAAAGTATCTTTTCTTGGCTAAAAAATAGTGCAAGTATACTATAAAATTATGGACTGGTTTGATTGGGTTTTAAATACATTGAACTTATAAAACTGTCTTATAGCCAATGTTATGTCTATTACTAGTTCAGAAAGGCGTGTCTGTCTAGATCCAATTTTGCAACTCAGGGGAGCTGAAACTTTTCAAAACAATTCTTGTTTTCAACCAGCTGGGACTAATGAAAGCACTTGTAATTAAGAATAAAAATATGCATAAGTTAACTGAAATTTAATTGACCACTACTGATCAGTATAAGCTACCTAATGAGTACTGACCAAGTCAAAATTGACCACTAAAATATGAAATCAACTCGTGATGATTGATTAGGATTTTCAGAAAAAAATGATAATTTTATCAATACAAAGACAAATGTACCTATTTACTAATATATAATATTCTGTTTGGAGACAGCTTCATGACAATGACATCATAATGGTAACCCATTGCTTTTGCACACTTTTGAAAAGTGGGAAGTTTATTAATCCAAATTAACACAGAAAAACACTGCTGAGAAAGAATGAATATTACTTACTTGTTAAGTCTTTACAGTGATATGAGTTATAAGATATAAAATATACAGACCTTTTAAAAGTGATTACTTTAAGACAATTTCAGTTCATTGTCTTAAATCAATAGGTAAATAAGAAAAGGTCCAATCAAAATAACCACATATATTTAAATCTTAGCTACCTCTAGACCAAACAATGTTTTTTTAAAACTGTTGCAGTTCAATTGAAAAACATTTCTCCCTCCAAAAAGGGTTGAAAGCTTCAATACAGACACTTGACTGTGGAAGATAACTCATATAGCAAGATGTTAAAATTATTTCTTTAGTAAGACTCTTGGTGTCTATTATGTATCAATATGTAATAGTTGCAACCTGAAATTTCCTGTAAGTTAAAACAAGGTCCTGTATATGTTCCTGTAAATTCTTCAGTAAATTCTCTAAGTTTCAGGACCTTGTTACCTGAAATATTTTCAGTCTTTTATTGCTTGAAAAATCTGTGTCACAGCCTATTCATGTAGGTTCATTTGCTTATCTAAAAAAAAACCCATTTTCTCTACTTTCACTTTCACTTTTATACTATGATTATTGCTGCCTTTTAATATCCTTATATCCTTACTCCTTTTTATCTTGTTCTGTTCTCTCTTATCTCTCATCGGATACTTTTCTTTATGTACACTCACTTGCCAAAATTTTCCAGCAATGGCCATTGTCTGCCCTTTATAGGGATTGTCTGTTTTTGTTACACCAAACATTTAAAGGTAGATTATAGCTCTAGTCAAATTTGTTTCGTTTTTGAGCTACATCACGGTGACCAATTATGATCATTATAGCAATGCCCAGCTATTTTGGCGGAACACCCCAGACAGATGTCTACTACCACATTTAAAGTCTTTGGTTTGATCCGACCCTCTACCATTTGAGCTATTGCGGCTGATCTTTGGTCACATATGAAAATGTATTCTGTAATGGTAACACATAAATAGAGGTCAGTTTACATACCGCTTGATGGTTGGTATTTATATCCAGTTAGAGTCTCACTTCACTCAGCAGCAGTTATAGAAACAAATATGATTCCTTGGCTCCTTCACTGCATTACAGTTCACAAGCTTTGTCCTTCTATCGTTCATGTTGGTCTTCAGCTGCCACCAACACTCTTGCTAAAAGATCTGGATCAAGGCCTGCTCTCATAAGAAAACGCCCAAGTTGATTTGGCTTCCCAGAATGTTTATTTTTGGCAACAGAAACATGCTAAAATCCTATTATTAGATACTTGTGTTAATGGCTCACCATTTTATTTCTGTTTATAAGCTAAGAAGAATGACTTCCTTATTCTTGTCACACAAGGAAGACATTATCTGAGATGTAATGTAATGACGAACGCAACACATCTTTTTTTATCCACTCGTCACCTTACCAAAACTCGACGTTCTCCTAAATTCGGCGGTAACTCTTACTTAATATTTCACTCGTTTAAAGAATTATTTCTGTTTCATGGTTAAAGCTCAAGGTTGTTCCTGAAGTGGTTCATCATTATACTTTAATGTGTTTTATAAATGTCGAACATAAGTATGCTTAAAACGTCGAATTTAGGTCACAACAGGAAACCGCTGTAGGTTAAAGCTAAACCCATATTTTTTATCTCCACACACCGTTTAAGTCTAGGCGTATAGGCGGAGTCATGATGCTATGTGGGCGGGGTTAAACGCGTATCCAAATACCAACAAGGACCGAAAAGTACAAAAAAGGACAAATATCCCTTATAATTTATTGATAATATCAATCCAACAGAAACAGAAACAAGAATTGAAATAGTGAAAGGCAAAAATGCCTATATAAATAAACTTTGTGGAATGTGTGTAAGTATATTAACGGTATTTTGTGGCTGCAAACTGGTGTACATAGAGAACCATAATACATCAAAACGCCGCACACCATTTAAGTATGTTGGGTAAAAGGTGAACATAGTGCCCCATGTTACTTTAAATGCCGCACACCATTTAAGTCTGTTGGGTAACAGGTGAACATAGTGAACCATATTGCTTTAAAAGCCGCACACCATTTAAGTCCGTTGTGTAAAATGTGAACATAGTGTCCCGTATTACCACTAACGGTCGTACCCCATTTAAATCAGGTAAGAAATATTGAAACATTGTACAAAGAGACCAATATGACCACTTAAAGTCGCACACCATTTTAGTCAGGATGAAAGGTGTACACAGTGCCCCTTATGACCACTAAAGGTTCCACACCATTTAAGTGAGGTGGGTGACAAGGTACATAGTGTCACATATGGCCACTAAAATCGTACACCATTTCTGTCATGTGGGTAAAAGGTGTACAGTGTCACGGAAGACCATTATAAGCCGCACACCATTTAATGTGGGTAAATATTGTGCCCCTGTTTGCAACTCATTGTTAAGATGTTAAGAACATCGTTGTCCTCATTAACACAGGGGGCTGACGAAGCGTCACAGGTTGTGGTTCTCATCGAAGTCATGTAGTTGTTACTCATCGAAAACTTATGAAAACAAACCCTAGTTTCCCTACCAATATGACCACCACGTCCCAAAAGTAGGACAAAAGGTCAGTTCATTGTTTATTTTGCAAAATTTTCTTTCAAACTGTTGTTTGCCGGTATCATTTGTGTTAATAATTAACAATATTTATGTCTGATAACGCTATTGTGCAATATTACCCGTTGTTTTAGTGAAAAAATAGTGTGTTTTTTTTTTAATTAACTGCGCTGAAATTTTTATTTATATAACATTTCGTATCCCTGATACTGGCATCGTGTCTTTCAACATTTCATTACAATTCTCTACCGTTGTAGCCATGGTAGCACAGGGAATTGTGTGTACATAGACCTTTTATAACCATGATAACAGGCCTTTCCCCCAACATCAAAGTGTGTATGTTGCTCAACGAAGTCACCTTTTGATGTATGTGTTACTCACAGAGAGTGTGAGTGTTTCTCACCGAAGTCTAATAGACTTTTTTGCAGTTAAAAAGAACCATAATTGTGCGCGCTATGGAATGGCTAGATATTTCGTTTGAAGACACGGCAGTAGGAAGCAGCGACACTGACACGGTATTTTGTAATTTTACATTTTTAAAATAGTACATGATTTTGAGCGGGTTAAATTCTCTTTTTCAAACGAAATTAATATCATTTTAATACTGCTTTGATGTTTCAAACGAAAACCTGCTTTGGTTTCATTTGTTTATTGATTGGTCGATCGACGGATTGATTGGTTAGGTTTTACGGTAATTCAACACAGAAAGGTCATATCGCGCCGATTTATTTTGGACACTGCCTTATTGTGTAGGCCTTGTTTAAACCATATCTCTATTTTTGGTTTTACACTCTTTGCTTCAGGACGAAAATAACAACATCAAGGTTGATCAGCTCTCTGCAATTCAACCTGAGCCCACCGCAAGCACCACTAGGTCAAGGAATGCAACCTTCGTCTCCACATTAATTTTTCGCATTTCAACGCTGCCATTTCTGAAAGTATCTGGGTTATGTAGTGTAACGCAGGCCGGCGCTCCCCAACGGTCACCCATCCGTACACCGGCCACGGTAACCGTTGCTTAACCGCGCAACTCGAGAAGCCGCTGAAACCGCGTCGCTAAAGAGTTAACCCAGCAGCGAGGCTGGTTTGAAGCGCTTATATTTCTACCCCTGCGGTCGTTACAGTAGTATTTTGGAAGTTCATAGTGCACGTCAGTTGCATATTTCTTGTTTGGCACAGGGCATTTAATTTCTACGCCGTATATGACTTCATCATCGAATCTCAGACTATCATCTGGACTAACGATCATAAATTCCGCATGGTCCATGTAGTCGATTCTGTAATATCATTCCTCGTGAAACTTGGCATCTGGAGCATATATAGGCAATAGTCTGGCCATAAGAGTACCAGCAGCATTAATTTCATTTATAACTCCATGTTTCATTGCTTCAATAGATTCTGTTTTGTCATATGATGGTGTTGTTTTACCGGCTATAACACGATCATAGTGTCCCTGCTGTTTCTTCAATGTGCTTAATCCAAGTGCTTGGTGTAAAATACTGCCAGTCACTTTTGCCTTATTTCGATCGTGATCGTGATGACATCGTTCTGTCCTCTGTTTGATATATTCTGTCGAAATATTTTGGTTAGATGCTTTTGGGCTATTTGTTGAACTCAAACACACATAATTGGCTTGATGGCTCAAATCTACCACACCCTCTAACGAATACAATGATTCAGAATCATTGCATGCAGCTGCAACAAGTCCTAACTTTGTGTTTAACTCCATCATTTCTGTAACACATCGGTTAATGTCATAGATGTGCGTCTAATACTGCTTATTGCAAAGCTGTATTTAGATGTTTGCCAGGGTTCAGTTTCAAGTAGTTGTTCATGAGATATTTGCCGACTTACTTTTAAGCGCCGAAGCTCTTTTAGCCTTTCTGTATTGATAGATATTATGTCTATAACGTGGCCATGAAGCGTCAATTTATTTGATGTGGTTAGCTCTGCAATTGTATTTATATCCCGTTCAACCCACTTGCTTATGTCATCACGGGTGTCACTGACAGCTTGCATTTCAACTTCAAATCGATCTTTTCTCGCGGCGAATGTTGGTTCAGATTCGTGACCGAACAAATTGACATCTCCCAGTTTTTTTCCAAGGCCATCTACACATAAATTGTAAGATTTTGTTTTAGTTGACGCAATTGATGCAACTGCTTCTAAGTTTGAATGAATGATCCAAGGGTTACTGCACTCAATTGCATAACGTTTTCTTTCCTCTTTCAATATGTCTTTATTTGGACAAACGAAGTTCAACATTGATATATCGGACTTTTTCATGTCTTTACACTCAAGCTCGCCATGTTCTTGCACTGATGAAAAGGCCTTATATCCTCCCATAAATCTCAAAAATTTGGATTTAAATAAAGACTGTCCGACTACCCAAAACTGTTTTACCAACGGTGTATATCTTACCTGACGCAAGTCAGTTAGTTTTGAAAAATTTACGACATCTAAAAACAACTGAGCTGCGATGTGATTTGCAGTGAAGTCGCCAGTGTTCACCATTTCAAAAAAGGTGACCCACTCTTCTAGACGTTTACAGTCGTTTAGATGAGATGTGACGAAGGGAAGAAGCCTTTGTAATTTGGCAACCGTCTCTTTTACTGTTTTGCTATCAGCCAAAACGTCTTCTGATATATCTTTCATTTCCTCGACGTTTTCGGAATCTGAGTCAGAAGACAGCATAGTTGTGTCCAATTGTTCAGTTAATTCAGGCACAGTAAAAGGTGTTTCGTTTCTTAAACTCGCACATGTCGATTCATCAGTATTGTCCGCACACTCTGGTTCAATTGTTTCTGAGAACAGGTGACAGTGAACAGATTTCGTTGGTGTGTTTATTTAAAAAAAATCTTATCGGACTATCACTTGCTAAATTTTTGTCGGTATTATAATTTTACTAGTGCTTTTGTTTATTGTCATGTTGTCGATGTTGCCGATGATATTATGTCCTTTCACTTTAAAAGTCCTGCTCCGATATTTAGTTGTTCCTCCTTCATTTACTTCCCACATGTATGACACATTCTCTGTTGGATGGGATTTGGCACAGAGCTGTGTAGCTTTTAATATGCCGGCGAACGGGGCCCGACAATATGTACACACAGCGTGATCCTCATCCTGAAATTTAATTTGACTTCGATGAGTAACATACACATTAAAAGTGGTCTTCGTTGAGCACCACACACACTCTTTGTGAGAAACAACTACATTGGTAGCAGGCAAAATCCCCTAAAATTGATTATAACGTAAAATAAATTTGCATTATAATAAAGACAGTTGATATATTAATGTTACTAGGTCTACAATGTAATACACTATTCAATTTATAACTAGTACATTTGCAATAAAAGCCACCTAAAGAAGAGTCTACAAACATCAGATACTTTTAAGTGTTATTCTTGCATAATTATTTTCACACGTCAACATTAAACATTCTTAACACACAAACAAAAACATTTAGAATGATGTACTCACCATGATTTAACGGAGATCGTATTTTCCAAAAGTTTACATTCAAAATTACCACGTAATATGTTATCCCCGGCAATGCAAAACACGTTCTGTTTATATAAACTTTGTAAGTTTCCGATGAGTAACAACTACATGACTTCGATGAGAACCACAACCTGTGACGCTTCGTCAGCCCCCTGTGATTAAAAGTGCTCGTATAGCTTGCGTATAATAACCCCGACTTGACCTTTATGCAAGAATATATTATCGATCGAATACGAACGCAAAATTAGTTATCGATAATGCAATCGCTGACAGTCGTCTAAGCTTTCAACGTACAAAGCACGATTGATTTTCATTTGCATGCGTAAAGTACCGAGGTGGAAGGAAGGCGTGGTATTGATTGTATATAGGTGCGAGCTAGATTGTTAATAGATGCTAATATTAAAGTTCAAGTCGGGGTTATTATACGCAAGCTATACTTTCTTCTGACATTTTCAACATCATTTTAACATATAAGTTCATATTTGTTTATTCCCTAATAGCTCCGATGACAAAACTTATGGCAGAGAACTCAAAATATTCGAAATTCAGTGAACATGCACTATTTGTTTGAAACAAATATTGACGACTTCAGCTTTGATCGCATTTTAAAATGTGATGTAATATGTCATCAATGAAGTTAATGTTGCCGTTTCCAACTTAACGTTTTATACTTTATAGATTCTATTAATTCGTCACTATATATTTTATCCTAATGTGACAAATGCTAACACAATATATCAAATTCAAGAAAATGCACCCACCCCCTCAAAAAAACCAACAAAGACAACAACAAGCAAACAATAAACAACAACAACAAAGCATAACCGCTCTTGAAGTGAGAAATTCGCAATGTGAGGAAGACTTAAATGGTGCGCGGATTGTAAGGATCTTCAGGACCTATGTTTAAAAAATTCCTATTTACTCAGATGATGAGTGGATTATAATGACAATACAAGGCCTTTAATACATTAATCCGCCTGACCCAAATAGTATGCGGATTATAATGACAATACAAGGTCTTAAATACATATGTCATCCACCAGACTTAAATAGGGTGTGGATAATAATGATAATACAAGGCCCTAAATACATATGTCATCCACCTGGCTTAAATAGGGTGTGGATTATAATGACAATACAAAGCCCTAAATACATATGTCGTCCCCCTGACTTTAAAAGTGTGTGGATTATAATGACAATACAAAGCCCTAAATACATATGTCATCCACCTGTCTTAAATAGTGTGTGGATTATAATGACAATACACGGCCCTAAATACATATGTCATCCACCTGTCTTAAAGAGTGTGTGGATTATAATGACAATACACGGCCCTAAATACATATGTCAACCCCCTGTCTTAAATAGTGTGTGGATTATAATGACCTCAAGGTAGTATCCGTCAGTTTGTCATTTTCAAATACTCTAAAACCTGGATTGGGAGAATTGGGACATCATATCTGCAAAAAGTAAAACCCAAGTCTATCAAAAGCTGATTTTGAACAATGTTTTAATTATATGACAGTAGAAGTCGTGGAATAAATAACTCTTCATGCCCATTCTTTCTTAAACTATAAATAAGCATGATTTTGATTTGTGCTAAAAGGACATCGACGTCAGAGTGGATAGATTATATAATGTTACGGGTCATGTGGCTTTCTTTTTTTATAAAAAAAAATCAAACTGCGCAGCGTGGCTTAGATAGGAAAAGCAGATTTGCAATTGGAAGTAATGTGTTATGCTTCACTTTTATATAGATGTAGGTCACTAATTTTCATCATCTTTCGAGATCTTTTCAAGCAATAATAACTTAGTTGGTTCTTTGAGAGAGAAAAGTCTGGTCCAAACAGTCGGATACCATCTTAAATCGGTGAGGGTCTTATAATGGTCATACGTGACACTTTGTACATCCTTCAGTTAACTGACTTAAATGGTGTGAGGCTTATAATGGCCATACGTGACACTTTGTACACCCTTCAGTTACCTGACTCAAATGGTGCTGGTCTTCTAATGGCTATACGTGACACTTTGTACACCCTTTAGTTACGTGACTCAAATGGTGCCCCGCTTATATTGGCCATACGTGACACTTTGTAAATCTTTCAGTTAACTGATTTAAATGGTGTGGGTCTTATATTGGCCATACGTGACCCTTTGTACATCCTTCAGTCACCTGACTTAAATTGTGTGCGGCTTATAATGGCCATACGTGACACTTTGTACATCTTTCAGTTAACTGACTGAAATTGTGTGCGGCTTATAATGGCCATACTTGACACTTTGTACATCCTTCAGTTGCTTGACTTATATCGTGTTCGGCTTATAATGGTCATACGTAACACTTTGTACATCTTTCACTTAACTGACTTGTATGGTGTGGGTCTAATATAGGTCATACGTGACCGTTTGTACATCCTTCCGTTACCAGACTTAAATGGTGTGCGTCTTATTAGTTAACTGTTTTTTATTTCATTTTCGATATGTTAAAATGGTTAATCTCTTATGAATGGTGATAAACAAGTGACTTTAAACAAAGTACACTTTTACAACAGGATTGTGTCAACTATTTCTGTCTTAAATCAGAAGTAAGAACACTGCAATTTCTTCCATTCGTTGAGAAATATATCCAGCATCCATTTAAAAAAGAAACTATGGAAAACATTGTCATCCGAAATGTCTACACATCCGAAAAACGTTCTCATTTTCAACATTAGCTATGTCTTAAGCCATTCATTTTTTTAAGAAACGGTGCTAGCATGTGTGATTCTTTGCTTGCCCATTATAAGCGACGTCAAGGAAAAATGGTTTAAAGTGCCAAGTATAATTTCCCATAGGCCAGTAATAAGAAAGATCCCGAGACGACACCCAAAAGAAAGACTATGCTTGGTAAGCTAATTTCTTAACATTTTAACAAAAAGACTCTGATAAAAAAAAAATGTCTGATAAAAAAAATGCTGTTGAAGAAGAAAAAATGATTATATTTATGGACTCTTTGAGTAATCCGATAACATTTGTGGTTGATTAAAATACTCCATGGACTCCTACTAGTGACTGTCTGAAGCCACCTGTCTGCTTGCTAATTGTGCAACACAAATATTGTTTATGTTTAATCACACAAAAGTATTCTGTTTTGCAGTCTAGTACACTGGGAGACAGCACACAGCTTGACACAATCACCACTGATGCCAATATATGTGATCGAGAGACAGTTAGTCGAAGCATTTAAGAAGTAAATGAGGTAAATTGGGCAAAAAGAATTTTAGGCAAAACAATTTTGGCAAGAGTAAAACTGTAAATGGTTAAAAGCTGGGTGATGGCATGAAATATCAAAGACCCTCTGCCATGGGTTGGACAGCATTTCCTTTACTGACAATGAAATTGAGACTGCAGTGTTTTCATATTTGTGATGTTCTTAAGCTTAATTACTTTTGATAACAATATTAATGTTTATGTGATAAGTCTTTAAGTACAGTGATACTCATTCACAATATATTTGTAACTTCCAAACAATATCTTAAGAGCCTAAAACTCATTTATATTTACCTGTGTTTTTACAGATTCAGCAACCAACAGACCATTATTACATTTCTAAAAGGACTGATGAAATGTCCTATCAATTTGTTCAAGACAGTCATGATCTTGCAAACTATATCAAGAGAAGCAATGAATGTAAAGAGAAATCAGAGCAGTTTAACCACTGTTTGAAAACTGTCCAGTTACTTAAGTTTGACTTCATCAAGAAAGACACACAAACTGTTCAATTATAATGCAGGTCTCAAAATTGCAGTGTTTATGGCCCTGTTAAAGTACTTGGAACCCAAGGCATCTCTTATGAAATACCCAATTGGTGTAGAAGTGTACTTTTCCAACATTTTGGATATTCCAAAATTAAGAAACCTGGGGAATCAAGGTCTCGAAGTTTAGAGGAAGAAATGTTTTTTTCATATTAGTGAAACTTTAGTCAGGTTTACAAACTTCTGGTTGTGCTGTAAGGTGTGGTGTTGCAACTTCAACATTCAGCTCCATATTCACAGCCTGGGTGACATTACTATCACAGGAATTGAAGAAAATATGCAAAATGCCGGCAACCACAGAGACAGACTGTCATCCACAAACCAGTTGTTTTGAAGAATTTCCAAATATACGAGTTATTGTAGACGGTACTGAACTTTTTTCCGAAACTCCATCTTCAGTAGGAGCTCACAAGCAATTTCATTATAAATAGGTAAATAAGAAAAGTTCCTATCAAAATTTCCACAGATATCCAAATTTTATCTACCTGTAGACAAAGGCAAATAGGGTAAATGTAAATGTGACAAAAAACACAGAGACGAGACATAACACATAAAAAGAAAAACCATCAGTTACCGCCTTGGAACGATCAGTCGGCAAAAGGGCCGACTGGGGTGCTTGAACCTGGTTTGTGAAGCGCTCCAACCTCGCACTTCCTAAAGTTTTTTCTATCAAACAAACAGTGTAAATAAAATATCCCGTCAAAGTGAAACAACTAACAATAAGCACCTGCATCGGGAGTTAAAACAGATACAATGAACTTGTGTACATACATAATAACTAATAATAAAATAGAATATCAACATATGTACAGTATACACAGTAAATAAAGGTTTCGGCAACATCTTTCAACTGTAAAATTTCTAGTAGGCATGAACACTGGAGGAGCAATTATATACGTGTCTGACATGTATGGTGGCAGAGCCAGTGACAAATTCATTACTAATGAATCAGTGGATCTACCTCAAAGCCTTAATGCAGGTGAAAATGTCGTGGCGAATCGAGGCTTCACAATTCAAGATGACCTTCCACCTGGTGTTAAACGTGTTATACCTTCATTTAAGAACAAGAACAAGTCTCGGTTTGAGAAAGAGGAACTATTAGCAAACAAGAAAATTTCAGAGACCAGAGTGCGTATAGAAAGAGCTATCAGAAAAATTAAACAATTTCAAATTCTAAAACAGGAAATGAAATAACCCAAGTTGATGTGTATTGCAGTCTCTTTAAGGTATGCGCTTACCAAGTACATTTTCAAGACCAATTCTTAAAAGGTTGATGTTATCATATTGAAAGCTAACACAACGCCTTGGAAATCAGTTAACCCTGTACTCGATGGGATATGGTTTATATCCCATGAGCGACCAGTGTATATCTAGATCAGCCTGCACACCCTTGAAGTCTGGTCAGGATCGTGTTCGCTTTAGATTCATTAGACTATTCCTGACTGAACATTGAACAGGGAATATCACAGTGTCTGGATATGTAGGGTGATCTGGATCTACACTCAGTGGAGTAAAAGGCTTACCTGATACATCAACAGGAGATATCCAACTGACAAACTAATTATTACAGATGTAAATGTATAAAAATAAATATTATCTAATACCATGATTGGGCGGTAAATTAATTCCACCCCGGTATTTAATAATTAATTACCGGTTGTATTTACCAGCCTGGAAAATACTCCCAAAGTGGCCAAAAACACTTGCAAATACCACCCAGATTATTTTTTTTGTCTTAGATAAGATACTGTACAAAATCATAACTAAGTTAACTTTAACTAAACATAATCATAATGATAACTAAATTACTCAGATATTTTAATTAAATTTCATATAGGGTTATCGCTATAAGCACATAAAGAAATTTTAAGGAATCTTTTTTTTTTAAACTTAGGACCTTAAAACACGTGTTAAAATAAATGCTAATCCATCTGTGCAGCTGGCCTTTGACACTTAACAAGCAAAGTCATAATTATGGTCTAGACTATTATAACAACAAGTTTCAGACAAGGGGATGTAATAGCCAGGGGCAACGGTATACAAATAGAATCCGCCCCCTCCCCTTTATTTTTACTAAGGTCGACGACACCCCCAATGATATTTATTAAGCTCAATGTACTATAATTATAATCCATATATTTATAAGCAAAACATTTGTTATATTTCTTGTTTTATTTGTACAATTAAATACATCTAAGTGACAACAAGCAATACACTTAACCCACCCATCAGTGTTGATAGGATTAAAGGATCAAAGTTAACAACAACATTTTAATTGGACATGCAGTTTGCAAGTAACAATTATTATTGCTCATTTAAATGATTATAGAATAATTCAAAATGGTGATAATTTAACAAGCAGCAAATTAAGGACAAACATGAAAGAAGAGGGCACAGTTTAGGAAAGTAAACAATAAATATTTTAATTGAATAAATAGTTGGCACTCTTATTATTACTGTTCACATTGAAAACATTTCTCCATTATTTATCCATATAAATGTTCGTAATAAGAAATAATGTATAAATTCCAGGGTGGTCAATTCAATAAAGCATAATTTGCTGGTATTAACCGAAAAACTACTACCGGCATGGAATATACCCATAATTTATTTGCCGGCATTTGTGCCAACGATGTCTAATATCGATCAAAGTTTAAACAAAATCACCTCTACAACTGCTGTAATTTGGAAGCAAAATAATTGCAGACAGACAATTTATTTTAATGTCAGTTACCATACATAATTCTTTAAAATTTAAACAAATACTATGTCACATTGTTTTACACAGTTGTAACAGAACCATGAAGGTTCAACATCAAAGTCTGGATCGGGTCTGTACCCAACACATTTCCAGTGAAACCACTGGTTGCAACCACACTGACATTCACAGTTGATGCTGGCATCCGAGTCACAGAACACTTTCCACACTGATATCTCTGAGTGACAATGCTAACACTGTTTTACAGCTTTGTCTATCTTTCAAAACTTGTGACTTCATCAAATCGGCATAACAAACTGTCTATAAAATTTACTCAAAACACTTCCTAATCTTTCCCAGTAATCCTTATCAAATGTAATTGGAATTGCTGTAACAGATTTGCCATCCCAAACCACTAAATCTGCCAAGTGAACCCCTGTTATTCCCATCTGTCCCTGAACCTGAGCATAATAAGTATTTCCTGATTTTTTTAGTTCTAAGTTTCCAGCATCATCTCTTTTCAGAAAGCCCACTGAATCAATGTTAGATTCCAATAACGACAATAGGGATTTCACTTCCACTAGAAGTTTACCACGATACTGACATTTCATTATACCGTCCGGAGATGCTCCCAGGAAAGGGGGGATCTCGATTTAATACTAGACCACTGTTTTTAACAACTGCTCTTTTGTGAAGTCCTTCTACTTTACTTCCGTAAGCTTTCATAGCTTTAGGTTCTTGTTTTTTTCATATTTGGTTGCTTCATTTCCTTTAAAATTATCGCCAGCGATCAGAGTGTCAATAAGTAATTTGGTTGCATCACTTTCACCAGATTTCTTCATTGCTGAAACATGACTTGCTACACGCTGAAAATTGGATGCTGTAATTGAACCCTGTCTGTATTTGAACCACCAAACTGAACTTGATTGTTCTCTTGTTAAATTTTCAATCATTTCCATTTCTTCACTGGTGTAAGCCAAAGAATCAAAATCACTATTGGTTGTCATTAACTTTACCTTTTCTAGAAGAGGTACAGGCTTTAACTTGTTGAGACCTCAGTAAATCTGGCAGGAACAAGAAGAGGATCCAGTACAATTACAATACTAGGTAAGTCTGGTACACGTATAATCAGATCTTGACTTGCCAGGTATGATGCGTGTTGGCGAATTATTGCTGGTGCCACTGCTCGGACCCATGGAAGTTGGGGACAATGCAAACTTAATGCATGATGCAGCTGTTTCAAGTCTTCCAGCACAACAGGCTTCTTTTCAGTCGGCAGAGGGTCATAATCAGATGCTCTAAACACCTTCTTTTTTTTTATTTCACCTGGGATGTTCTTCTTTACACTAACACTTCTAACTGGTTTCGGTTCCACCTTTGGTCCCCTTGGAACAATTTATTTACACAGTTTTTCAGTAGTTGCCTGCGTATCGGGTTATTCCTTGTATGCCCTCGACACAAAATCATCTACCCCATACTAAAGTCCGGCTATTATGTGTGCATGCCTCACCCAAACCAGCCACACAAGAGCAGAAGGCACCAACTGGATCCCCATTTTCTTTCAGCACAACTGTTACCTGATACTGTGTACTGCTGGTATCACCCGAGGGGTTCGCAATACACTTTAGTGCACTATAATCATTCATATCTTTCAGTGGGTTGAACAAAGATCCACTTTTGTGACCCGATTCCCCCAAGTCACATGAACACAGTGCTTTATATGACCTAAGGCTTGTAGAAGTGTAGTTCTCAAAGTCTCCATGTGATCCATCAGTGACATCGTGTGCCGCAAGCAGGTAAGTGATAATACTCTGAAGCTTTAATTCTGGCACTTGTCGCAAATTCTAAATCCATCCTTCACTAAATGTGTTAATGTCCATTAACGTCTGTAAAAATGGATCGTTCTGAATACTCTGTGTTGTATGGATTCCAAGTTGATTTGCTAGCACTGTTACTTTATGGTTCCTCGTTCTTTCTGTTGACAAGCCAATACATGTATGTCTAAGTACAGTGTTCAGGTCACCATTTGTAATCTGCATGATTTCCCTGAACGACTATGGAAGGTCTATCTGTATAAACAGAAAATAAAAATATATCATTAAACGTTAACAACAACTGTTAAACGGTCACTGTATGCAAACATATTTTGACTGGTTAGGACAACCAAAAATTTAATTATTAATAATAACCCTTTACACCATATATACGGATTTTATCGCGCGTGTAATCAGTGTGGAACCGCATCAGCTGGCACATTTGTTCGCTTTTGCTCCATTAGTTTATTTCTCTACTAGATGCAACTAATGAAGATCAAAATCAGACAGCACCAATGTGCCAGCTTATCTGGATCTAAAACAGTCGCACAGGCGATAAAACATGTATATATGGAGTAACTGGGAATCCTGGACAATATGAAATATATTACATTGAAATTTGCACGCGGGAGAAGTTTATTTTGCGGACTTTCTAGGTTACACGACACTAAATTAATTTGTTCTTTACTCCATAGTAAATGTCACAACTTTGGAAGCAATTTAACAGTTTTAACAGTTTCTTTGGGAACCCAAAAATTATACATTGTGAGAAAGACCAATGTATTATCTAATAACAGGGCCTCTGCGAATAAAAATTATCTGTCGCAAAGACGGTTATCCTCTCCTGAAAACATGCACCGTAATTTTTGCATAGTACAGCCGCACATTTCCAATGCAATGATCAGTACCGGTCTAAATGGATTAGTCCATTGCGAATGACTATTTATCCACTTGGCATGCAAAGAAGTAGGGGAAATCGTCGAACAATCCCAATGATGCAAAAGAGTACAACAAACAAAACTGAATGTTCCGAATGACGTCGTCTCTTTGAAAAGGAGTTTGATGTTATATAATTTGAATAACTATTATTTCTGTGTATAACGGCACAATTTTTTCATGTTTTAGCTGCTTTTTTGTTTGATCAAATGAAAATATATACAAATATTTGAAATGTCATCTCTAAAAACGATATTCATAAAAATGACATACGATTAATTTACATTATATATAATAATAATATATATGATTCTATACCATTAAAACAATATCGTCAATAGTTTTATGATTGTTAAAAAAAATTAATTAAAAAAGCTGGATTTGCTGTTTAAGTTTATTTATTTGAAAACATGTTATTTCGTTAACATATATATTTAACTGGGTAAAATACGTCTTGCAACATAACCTATTGTATTTAGAATACATTTTATCTCAGCATTATATCAATTTGTTTTTAATCTTGAAATGGCATGAGCATCCTTGATGTAGTGCTTCAGGATCGCAGGGTCCCTAGTTCGAACCACACAAGAGATGTTAGTCCTTGAGCAAGAATTCAACTAATCTTGAAAATAAATATATATTTTTTTTGTTCTCTCTATAACCTTGGGCTGATCTAGCGATGTTGAGAGACTTCTAGCGGGGTATAACATGTAAACAAATAGGTTTATTTTTCTTCGTTTTTTTTCCTTTGTATCAAATTCACTAAAACCCTTTTTTAATAGAGCGGAGCCTTTAAGAACTTTATTTGTATCTCGATGTATTTCAATGGATATTTATACCATAACTATATTTTTGTTGCAAACAGTTTAAGGAGTCATTGCTTTGAAGTGTTAAATCTAAAAATTCCTTCGGGCTTTTATTGTTTATTAGCCTGAATGTATTAACCACATAGATGTTCAAATAATTTATTTAAATTTGTGTTAAACTATTTGATTTTTTTATTCGATTTTGTGTAAGGAAAAAACAATATTTTGGAATTACAGTTTGTGTTATTTACAGGTATTATTATAATTATAACATTGATTTTCCAGATAATTTTTTTCATACAAACTTTTTATTGCCTTAAAATATGTGCAGTCCCTAAATAATAATACTTCCAAGATGAGTTTTGATTTGGCTTGATGAGATAGTTAGGATGGGAAACAAGCTAAGGAGTATATATTGGATCAGTCAGTGAATCTTTTGAGTCTGAGAACAAGCTATTGTTAGAAAAGGAAAAGATATGAGAAAAAAGGTAATATAAGCATTTTTTTAAATATTTCAATTAAAGGAGGGAAATTATAGGGAGAATTATAGATATAAAGACTTCATAGAGAGGAATGCTGTTTAATGTTATTGTATAGCGAAATGTAAAAGGAGATATTAAATATAAATTAATATAGGCATAAGTCTGGGTAAAATATCCATTTAAGAAACAAATCAATGTTTATATATATAACATTGATTTGAATCTTAAATGGATATTTAACCCAGACTTATATATATATTACCGAAGAATAAATTCTAAGGGCCATTTTAATAAGTCCTACGACCATAAATTTGGGACAGGTACACTACTCCTAAATTTCTGTAGGGTAATAAGGCTAACTCATGTCCTATGAGGTTTATTTCAATGCACATAAGATAATAAAGTGGCCTTATAAACAAAAACATGTCCTAGGACTTTTGATGAACTAGCACCGTGTTGTATAGATAATAAAATCAGAAAAAAAAACGTTATATAAAAAAACTATTAAAAACCCACTTGTTATATACATGTAATTATTGTCATTGACACAAACTTTATCGTGGTTGCATCGGTGGCCGAGCAAGTTGCTGACGTGAACCTTCACAGCCGCTCACCGTGTGGATTCGAGTCCCGGTCGGGGCGAGAACTTTTATATGGGGAGATTTTCCAGCTAACCAGCGGTGCGCCGGGGGATTTACCCAGACATAAGTCTATGGTCTTCCTCCGCCAACAATGAGCTGGACGTTGCCAACATAACCATAACTGTGTCGGTGCGATGAAAAAAAAAACTAAACCATTATTGATAAATGCATTAATCTCAACTATAACAACATATATTCACATTGTTCATAATACTTAATATATAGTTACACAAACTGATAAATAGTTAATATTTAAGGTCCTGTAAACTTATTCTTCAAATTCTGGCTGTTGCAGGGATCCTGAAAAAGAACAAATTGATTTTAAACTATAAAGATCATCGGAATCGGAAGAATATTTTGTTTTGTTGCTCTATGAGTGTGTGAGGGATATGTCTAAAATACATACATAGACAAGAAATAGTGTTTGCATAATAAAAAGGGAACTGGATTGTAGAACTAACAGTACTACGCATTACAATTAAGCACTTTTAACATTCAGGAACAAGAATAATCAGCAGCGAGAAAATGTTACCATTTGTGAAATCTGTCTGTTTGCTTATAATGAGCAAGTAATGTTTTTTCTACCTTTGACTGATTCAATGTCAGTGTATGTGATAGAGTGTGGTAAACTGATGCCATTTTGCATGATAAAACTACATTCTCTGTATATATTTTGTATTGTTTAATATATTGCACAAGTATACTTGTCTTCACTTCAATGATTTGAGACCAAGGTTTAGATAATTCGTATAAAAAATTACCTTTAATTATGGGTAATCTGAAGAAATACATGTACCACCGCCCACGCCATCCCACTGCCAAGAACACAGCTTGCCCAAGGCCAGACATAAAACTTTTGTCCAAAATAAAACCATTCCCTTAATATTGCAACTTTGATATATTTCCATGATATTCATGTGACAATGGCACTTATCATTATACGTCTGTAGCCTTTCTAAGACAGGCCGCAATAGCTCAACTGGTAGAGCGTCGGTTTGCCGATCGGGAGGTCGCGGGTTCAAACCCCGGTCGGGTCAAACCTTAAACGTTAAAGTTTGTAGTAGTGGCTTCCCTCCTAACGCTCGGCGCTAAGGGGACAGCATTACGCCTGACTCGTCGGAATCAGTATTTTGGACCGGCCAGGTTCAGTCCCTGGACACCTCATTAAGTGCCCCTTTGCTATAATGATAGAAATGTCGCTGCACAATATCGGCAAAAATCCCGTCAAATCCCATCCCAAAACTGTGATAACTGATTATTAAAAAAGAAAACAAAACATTTTTATACGAAGAAATGTTTGACAATGAATATGGCACTTAAGAGAGAGTGGTTGAATTAGTGCAGTCCTGCAATTTGAAAATAAGAATTTGAAAATCGGTATGTGTAAAAGTTTAGTTGTTACTTTTCATAGTTCTTACGTTTACTTTTGTTTATGTAGTAGTTCTTTAGAAGACACAACAAAAGAAACAGAGCACGTTATTATACATGTAGCAATGTATGTTTTAACAACTGAAATAGAATAATTTCGTTTAAATATTCGATCGCTTATTAAAGATGTTATCCGACAGTTTGGTCCAAACATTTTTTTCTCAAATAACCAAATAAATCACTAGTCCATGAAAAAGTCTTGCTTGCAAAATGTTGTTCATTGATACTAAAGATCTGTGTGAACAGTCAAGTATAAATCCCCACTTGTCATTCCAAAAAGGTGTATCTTATCCGAGCCACGCTACAGATAGCTATTTTAAAACTTATATAACCACGTGACTACTTACTTTTATATAGTCATCCGGGTAATCCGCTCTGACGTCGATAACAATTTTTAGCAGAGACCTCTCGCGATTTTTATAGAGTTTGACAGACTGAACATTTAGAGTAATTGTTTCGCAATTAGTACAGTCTAACAACAATGTTCCTTAGTGTCCAAATTCGTCTTTATAACAGCTAAAGTATGGGTTTATGCAAAAAGGATGACCAAAGCAGATATTAGTTCGTGTATTTACTATAGACAAACTGTCGGATACCACCTTTTATAGCTGTGACTTCACCCCATAGGCATTTTCAAAACCAGTTATAAATATATGAGATTGGCGACCCGAACAAAGTTTTACTTTATGGAAACAAGTCTTATATAATTTAAGGTAAAATGTCTAATGCAGCCAAAACAAAATAAATGGGAGGGGCCCCTTAATAAAATCTAATCTTAAAAATTGATTTTGACATTCAAACTTACTGATATTATTGCAAGTGGCTAAAAATATCATTTAAGGCAAGAATATTTTAAACATTTATTTTATTTACACAAGCTTTGATGTAAAGCAACTCGAAATTCAACCAAATCAATAAAAAAAAACATGTGCATTTTGTACATAACGATCATTCTTATAGAAAGATGGATTTGTTGAGTAATTGATTTTATAACAGACTATAAAACATTTGTACCTGCTGTCATTATTTTCAACATCCAACTGTAAGATTACATCGTCCAATATCTTGTTTCTATTGTTCACTAAGTTCCTCCATCGTGGGTAGAACCACAACTACCAAGTGGTAACATTTGTGATGTTATTTTTATAACATTTTTGTTATTTTTGTTATAAGTACAATATCTACTACATGTATAGCATTCATTGCATTTTTAATTAAAATTAATTGTAATTAAATATACATGATGGTTATCAACAAATAAGGTAATATTGTTACGGCACCCGGGGGATGTTGTTTTATTGGTTGGACTCCAGCTTAATTTATATTAAGGAATAATGAATAACGACCAACGATGTATTACTGTAACTAAATAATTGATTTATTAATACAATTGAAGAAAATAGTAATAAGTATATCAATTCAGTAAGTTTCAGGATATTTCTTCACTAAGAATGCAGATATATAGACGCTGAGAAAATTATTTTTTTTATATAAATTCACTTTACGTTGACAACAGTAAGAGTCTAAGTCATCTTATTTGCTTAAATCTTTGACCCTAACGTTAAACATAATATTCACTCCAATAACAACAAAAATGTTTTAAATAATATGTTAAATGTGTATCTCCCACTTTTTTAATATTTATGCGCATGAATTTACGTATCACTTATCCCTTGAATTAAAATAAAATAAAAAATTAACAAAACAAAAGAAAATGATCGAATAAAATGAACGTCTACAAAATGCTGGAGTCCTCGACTGAGGAAACTCACGGCTATTTATACCGATCCCAGTGCACCAGAAAATCTTGTGCATTCACCAGAAAATCTTGTGCAGAAAGGAATGCACAAGAAAATTGTGTGCAAAATAGAACGCACAAGAAATTCATGTGCAAAATATATAGTGCACTGTAAGAAGTATTCTTTAACAATGAATTAAACACATACCGACAAAGAATACAATATTAAAACACATGTTCTACCAGATAATCATAATTTCCGGTTCCTAGAACTACTCACCTCCTTTAGCAGAGAGATTTAAACAGACCGCAGAGTAAACGTACTGCATCAAGAAAAATGGCTACCATGTCAAGGTTGCTCGTCTGCTCAGACAATAAGGAATATCCTATATAACAAAGTCTTCGTAAAACAACTAGTGATTTCTTGGATAAAACAACGTGGCAACACAACTTATTACATGGATTCCGAGGAAAAGGATCACTTACTTAACAATAATGATGATGTAAACAAAGGAATTCGCAGAAACTAATGACATTCGAAGTAAGATACAGCTGGTTAGCAAGAATGTAGCTTAATCACATGTATAGGAGCGGTCTAATTAACAAGAGCAACAGTCTTTATCCTTGTGCTTATCATCAGCTATTAAACATTATGTGTAATTTAAAAGGTGAGTAAAAGATTAACACTTATGAAAAGGGGCCTTGAATTCAGAATTTGCATGTACAGAACAACAGACCTACCCAGACATGTATTAACCATGAGTAACTGGTTTATTCATTAGTTTAAACTTACAGTATTGCCAAATGCTGTTTTTTTTCTTTACTATTCATAATACAGTTACAAAAAATGACGAAGGCAAATGGATTGAAAAACAAATTCTTAAATTTATATATATATACGCACACATATATCAGAATCGCAGTGTACTTTCAATAAAGGGCCATTAAAAAGGAGCAGACTTATTCTCAGGTGGAAACAAAAACAGGAATAAGACCAGGTATCCTTCAGTGCAGAGTTAACAATCCTCATCATTGACTTCTCTTTGATTATAACCTAGAGTATACAAAACACAACAGCAGTAGTATTATTGTTAAAACTATGACCTTTAAGACTTTTATGGCTAATTTAATTTGGAAGTTTTTTGTCACCCTTGCACAGGGACTATGCCTATTTTCTCTTATCTTTTCGATTTAAGTATATCTTTTGAGTGCTGAAGCAAGTATAGTTTGGCTTGGAACTGTTATATTTGCCAAAGCCTATTAGGATAAAATTTAATGCAAAACCATAAAACGAACTTATTTTTGCAATCAGAAAGCAGGAAAAAAAGCAAGTGCTTTTAATTCCAACATGTTGTATTATCAGCAATTTGTTCTACAATTGTATTGGCCCTATTGGTCAAGTTTGCATTAAATGTTGCCCCAATATACATGAATCAAACTTGACATAATATGCAATTTTTACATTAAATATACATGACAGTCATCAGCCAATAACACAATGGAAAGGATTATACATAAGAAAAAAGCCACAAAACCAGAAACCTTCCTAGCTGTTAATATATACAAAATTAATTTCTAAAGGCTTATATACATGACAGCTAAAAAGCTGTAAACAAAATTTGCAAAGGTAACAAAACAACAAAAATATATTCCAATTAGATACAAACATGGGTATATAGTACAATATGAAGTATAAATTTATACATAATAGATACATGTAGTTACTACAAAACCATCATCGAATTTAAGTGCTTCAATTGATAAATTCAGATGGTTAAATAAATACATGCTAAACAGAATGCTTAAACGGATTAAAATACAAATAGAGTTCCATAGGCAACTTAAATAAAATAATAAACAAACGATTAACACATTTTAATTGATGTATCAATTAGGAATAAAAAATAACAGCTTTTAATAGCCACAATGTTTTCATTGTTATAAACATTCTCCACAGTCTAGTGGTACCTATTTAGAATAAACATATTGTCTTTATCATCCTCATCAATAAACATTGTCTTAATCATCCTCATCAATAAACATATTGTTTTTTTCATCATTAAAATAAACATATTGTCTTTATCATCATCATTAAAATAATCATATTGTCTTTATCATCCTCATCAATAAACTTTGTCTTAATCATCCTCATCAATAAACTTTGTCTTTATCATCCTCATCAATAAACATATTGTCTTTATCATCCTCATCAATAAACATATTGTCTTTATCATCATCATCAATAAACATATTGTCTTTATCATCCTCATCAATAAACATATTGTCTTTATCATCCTCATCAATAAACTTTGTCTTAATCATCCTCATCAATAAACATATTGTTTTTTTCATCATTAAAATAAACATATTGTCTTTATCATCATCATTAAAATAATCATATTGTCTTTATCATCCTCATCAATAAACTTTGTCTTAATCATCCTCATCAATAAACTTTGTCTTTATCATCCTCATCAATAAACATATTGTCTTTATCATCCTCATCAATAAACATATTGTCTTTATCATCATCATCAATAAACATATTGTCTTTATCATCCTCATCAATAAACATATTGTCTTTATCATCCTCATCAATAAACTTTGTCTTAATCATCCTCATCAATAAACATATTGTTTTTTTCATCATTAAAATAAACATATTGTCTTTATCATCATCATTAAAATAAACATATTGTCTTTATCATCATAATTAAAATAAACATATTGTCTTTATCATCATAATTAAAATAAACATATTGTCTCAATCATCATCATCAATAAACATATTGTCTTTATCATCCTCATCAATAAACTTTGTCTTTGTCATCATAATTAAAATAAACATATTGTCTCAATCATCATCATCAATAAACATATTGTCTTTATCATCCTCATCAATAATCATATTGTCTTTATCATCCTCATCAATAAACATATTGTCTTTATCATCCTCATCAATAAACATATTGTCTTTATCATCCTCATCAATAAACATATTGTCTTTATCATCCTCATCAATAAACATATTGTCTTTATCATCCTCATCAATAAACATATTGTCTTTATCATCATCATCAATAAACATATTGTCTTTATCATCCTCATCAATAAACATTGTCTTAATCATCCTCATCAATAAACATATTGTTTTTTTCATCATTAAAATAAACATATTGTCTTTATCATCATCATTAAAATAATCATATTGTCTTTATCATCCTCATCAATAAACTTTGTCTTAATCATCCTCATCAATAAACATATTGTTTTTTTCATCATTAAAATAAACATATTGTCTTTATCATCATCATTAAAATAAACATATTGTCTTTATCATCATAATTAAAATAAACATATTGTCTTTATCATCATAATTAAAATAAACATATTGTCTCAATCATCATCATCAATAAACATATTGTCTTTATCATCCTCATCAATAAACTTTGTCTTTGTCATCATAATTAAAATAAACATATTGTCTTTATCATCCTCATCAATAAACATATTGTCTTTATCATCCTCATCAATAAACATATTGTCTTTATCATCCTCATCAATAAACATATTGTCTTTATCATCCTCATCAATAAACATATTGTCTTTATCATCATCATCAATAAACATATTGTCTTTATCATCCTCATCAATAAACATTGTCTTAATCATCCTCATCAATAAACATATTGTTTTTTTCATCATTAAAATAAACATATTGTCTTTATCATCATCATTAAAATAATCATATTGTCTTTATCATCCTCATCAATAAACTTTGTCTTAATCATCCTCATCAATAAACATATTGTTTTTTTCATCATTAAAATAAACATATTGTCTTTATCATCATCATTAAAATAAACATATTGTCTTTATCATCATAATTAAAATAAACATATTGTCTTTATCATCATAATTAAAATAAACATATTGTCTCAATCATCATCATCAATAAACATATTGTCTTTATCATCCTCATCAATAATCATATTGTCTTTATCATCCTCATCAATAAACATATTGTCTTTATCATCCTCATCAATAAACATATTGTCTTTATCATCCTCATCAATAAACATATTGTCTTTATCATCCTCATCAATAAACATATTGTCTTTATCATCCTCATCAATAAACTTTGTCTTAATCATCCTCATCAATAAACATATTGTTTTTTTCATCATTAAAATAAACATATTGTCTTTATCATCATCATTAAAATAAACATATTGTCTTTATCATCATAATTAAAATAAACATATTGTCTTTATCATCATAATTAAAATAAACATATTGTCTCAATCATCCTCATCAATAAACATATTGTCTTTATCATCATCATCAATAAACATATTGTCTTTATCATCATCATTAAAATAAACATATTGTCTTTATCATCATCATTAAAATAAACATATTGTCTTTATCATCCTCATCAATAAACATATTGTCTTTATCATCCTCATCAATAAACATATTGTCTTTATCATCATCATCAATAAACATATTGTCTTTATCATCATCATCAATAAACATATTGTCTTTATCATCATCATCAATAAACATATTGGCTTTATCATCATCATTACAATAAACATAGTGGCTTTATCATCCTCATTACAATAAACAAATTGGTTTTATCATCATCATTAAAATAAACGTATTGGCTTTATCATTCTCATAACAATAAACATATTGGCTTTATCATTCTCATTACAATAAACATATCGACTTTATCATCATCATTAAAATAAACGTATTGGTTTTATCATCATCATTAAAATAAACGTATTGGCTTTATCATTCTCATTACAATAAACGTATTGGCTTCGTCATCCTCATTACAATAAACGTATTGTCTTTATCATCATCATTAAAATAAACATGTTGTTTTTATCAATCTCATTACAATAAACATACTGTCTTTATCATCATCATTAAAATAAACATGTTGGCTTTATCATCCCCATTACAATAAACATATTGTCTTTATCATCATCATTAAAATAAACATGTTGGCTTTATCATCCCCATTACAATAAACATGTTGGCTTTATCATCCCCATTACAATAAACGTTTTGTCTTTATCGTCGTCATTTACAATAAATATATTGACTTTATCATCTTCATTGTAATAAATATTTTTCAGAAACATCCCAGGGCTGCCGATTTTCCGCGCATTCGGACAATCCCGACTTTGCCCCCTGGTTCCGTTGCCATCGACCTGGCAAGAACCCCCTTGACACACGGCGCCTTTTCCTCTTTTTTGAAAATTTGCTGATTCATCCCTGAATCATCCTCGTTACAATAAACATGTCTTCTTTACTATCCTCATTACAATTAACATATTGACTTTCTTCATTAGTAAAGTCAAGTCCTCGATAGTACAGTGGTCAGTATTTGTTATACTGCAGAATTTTTCATCTAATTTCCAGAGTGTGCACGTACAATAATAACAGTCACAATTTTTTTAATCCTCGTTAGTATTATACAGGCCAGCATTTGTTATACGGCAGAACCTGTCATCTAATTTCCAGAGTGTGCACGTACAATAATAAGTCAATTTTTTTTTAATCCTCGTTAGTATTATACAGGCCAGCATTTGTTATACTGCAGAACCTTTCATCTAATTTCCAGAGTGTGCACGTACAATAATAACAGTCACATTTTTTTTAATCCTCGTTAGTATTTTAGAGGCCAGCATTTGTTATAGTGCTGAATTCCGCACTTTATCTTATAATCCATTTACCTAATGTCCTGAAAGTGTCTGGGACATTGCATTTTCAGTAATAACATTTAGTCAAAGTTTTTTTTCCTCGATAGTATAGTGGTAAGTATTTGTTAAGCTATGGAATTTCTCACTTTATCTTCTAATCCTTTCATTCAATGTTAAGAGAGGGTCTGGGATATTACTTGTTTCTACAACAACACGAACAAAAAGGGTTTCATCTTTAAGGTAACCATTCTCTGGGTTACACAGGACCTCATGACGAATGAACAGCGGGCAACCACTGGCTATGTTCATGTCGGACGTGGGTCGTCTAAATGACGAACTATTGGGATCAGGGCGAAACGAGTCTATCATATGTTCACCGCCAGACTGGTTGATTAAACAGAATGTTACTCGCTGCTGAAATGGCCAGCGTAACAAAGCATCGAAATGGCTTCTCATGACAACAAAGAACAGTGACAGATGGGAACCTTTCCCCATTCCGTCGCCATTAGGGTACAAACGAATGCACATCTTGTAACCATGACGACTTGTGTAAAACGGAGCAGGAGCAGAATAGAAACTAATGCAAGACCCTGTATTAGCATCATGCAGCTTTTTTGTGAAACCAATAATTCGGAAAATGAATTTTCCATCGTAGGTTGTCGATTCAAGAGCTTGGAACCGAAGCTCATGCTCAGCAATGTTGGTATCCTTCAACCTGAGAGACCTTTCCAATGATTTTAGTTGCGAATTTAGTTTGTCAATCTCTTCAATCTGATTTAAGCGATATCGCTCATGTTTCTCAATGCCAGTGATGAGGTGGCTAATTTCCTGATGAAGTGTTTCTACCACACTATGGAACGTGTTTGTCTTAACTTCCATAGCACATACTCACGTATTTACACGCAAAAAACACGCTCATGCAAGCACATACTCACAATAAAACACGCCCACATACATCCCAAAGCGCTTCATGTGTCAAGTTATCAGACATAAACTTTCAGTGCGCTTTGCACATGCTTACTTTAATGGAAAAAATACGTGTGCATAACAATAGAAAACTTAACCATGTAATATGGATGTTGTACTATAATTATTTATAATGTTCAATTAAAGATGACAAAACCAATACATTACAACAAACTGTACAGAAACATGTAGAGTTCCATAGGCAACTTGAATAAAATAATAAACAAACCATTAACACATCTAAATTGATGTATCAATTAAGGATAAAATTAACAGCTATTAACAGCTACAATATTTCAATTGTTATAAACATTCTTCACAGTATAATGGTACCTCATTAGAATAAACATATTGTCATAATCATTCTCCTTACAATAAACATTGTCTTTATCATTCTCATTACAATAAACGTATTGACTTTATCATCCCAATTACAATAAAAATATTGTCATAATCATCCTCATTAAAATAAACGTACTGTCTACATCATTCTCAATACAATAAACGTTTTGTTTGTATCGTCGTCATTTACAATAAATACAGACTTTATCATCATCATTGTAATAAATATTTTTTCATAAACATCCTAGGGCTGCCGATTTCCCGCACATTCTGACAAACCCGACTTAGCCCCCTGGTCCCCACGCCCTGGACCTGGCAAGGGGGTCTAAGAAACCCCTTAACCCCCGGCGCATTTTCCTCTTTTTTGAAAATTTGGTGATTCATCCCTGAATCATCCTCATTACAATAAACATGTCTTCTTAACCTTCCTCATTACAATTAACATATTTAATTTTCTCAATAGTAAAGTTATTTCCTCGATAGTATAGTGGTAAGTATTTGTTTATCTTTTAATCCTTTCATCCAATGTTGAGAGAGGGTCTGGGATATTACTTGTATCTACAACAACACGAACAAAAAGGGTTTCATCTTTAAGGTAACCATTCTCTGGGTTACACAGGACCTCATGACGAATGAACAGCGGGCAACCACTGGCTATGTTCATGTCGGACGTGGGTCGTCTAAATGACGAACTATTGGGATCAGGGCGAAACGAGTCTATCATATGTTCACCGCCAGACTGGTTGATTAAACAGAATGTTACTCGCTGCTGGAATGGCCAGCGTAACAAAGCATCGAAATGGCTTCTCATGACAACAAAGAACAGTGACAGATGGGAACCTTTCCCCATTCCGTCACCATTAGGGTACAAACGAATGCACATCTTGTAACCATGACGACTTGTGTAAAACGGAGCAGAATAGACACTTATGCAAGATCCTGTTCTAGCATCATGCAGCTTTTTTGTGAAATCAGTAATTCGGAAAATGAATGTTCCATCGTAGGTTGTGGATTCAAGAGCTTGGAACCGAAGCTCATGCTCAGCAATGTTGGTATCCTTCAACCCGAGAGACCTTTCCAATGATTTTAGCTGTGAATTTAGTTTGTCAGTCTCTTCCATCTGAATTAAGCGGTATCGCTCATGTTTCTCAATGCCAGTGATGAGGTGGCTAATTTCCTGATGAAGTGTTTCTACCACACTCTGGAACGTGTTTGTCTTAACCTCCATAGCATGTACACGCTGGGTATACGTTGTCTGGTGCATCTCTACGGTCTGCCTTATCCTAGCTCCTAAGGTCTCATTGACGACTTGTTGCTCCACTGCTGTGATACGGTTATTTGTTTGTGCAATGAGGCTTTCAATCTGATTTATCATCTGTGGGATGTTCATATTGGCCAGATTTATAAGGCTGAGGTTGAGACCAGCCTGCCAGTCCCTATGTTTCTCCTTAAGGTGTTTCTCCAACTCTGATTTTAACAACTGCAAAGGGAAAATGCACGAAAAATATGTGTATATAGTAGGACTGAAACATACAGCTCTGTAAGCATTTACTATCAAAAGAATGCATCTGATTGGTGAGTTTTACTGCCCTTCCACCAATGACATGCAGTCTTATTGTATTTCCTAAAGGAAAGTGGATGTAATAATTGATTCTTAAATATAGCTAATAAGTGACATTCAACATTTGAATAAGGTTATATACTCTACAAATGAATAACTTTGCTATTTTTAGTTACCTTGTGTAGGGAACATTTATAAAAATATATGATGCTGTTTAAAATGCAATTTGTCATCAAACTGAAAAACATTGCCCTAGGTCTAACTTCTCTGAGACATGCAGACTTGTGGAAAAAATGGTGTTAGAGATAAGGGGAATAACGGTATATATATATCAACTACGTAAAATACATTAGAAAATGATGATTTAAGAAATGAACAAAAAAGCAAATTTTAGATCTGGACAATGTTTGATGTAAAAGGTGTACTATACTAAAAGGGTCCTGTATGATTCAGTTTTAGAGCTAATTGTTATGGAAGTGAAGGTTTATTTGTTAATTACTATATCCCATTATCCAAGCTTGTTTATTTTGATCCTCATTTGAATGGTCACATTGCAGAATGTAAGAACATTTAAAAATTTATTGAGTGTAAACAGTGCATGGTAGATTATTTAACAGGTACATAATATCCTACAGGCAGGCTGGCCTTGTTACTAAAACATTTAATTTGGTATATAGGGTGAGTATTGTGTATTATGCAATATGCATGGATGATTACAGTACCTGTTTATTACATCCTGCAGGACAGACCAGAGTAGCCTTTGGGCACTCGTTGTCAAGGTGCTGCTGAAGCTGAAACAGATGGACACATTGTATTGTTAATTATATTTTTTACTTTTTCTTTCTTTAATTTTTTTGCTTTGGAAAAAAACTGTGCAGCACAATTTAGTAAGACATTAGCAAATGGCGGAGCTTGGAGATATCTCATTAAGATTTGTATCATTTGTGGCAAACCTTTAGCAACATATCTAGTTACATTGGATGTAAGAAAATATCTCCGAATTAGTATAGGATAAACAGACTGACCTTATCACAGGTAAGAGATTTTGTTTAGTATACAAGCAAGAATGAATAAAAGAAAGAAGGTCATTGATGGCCCTTAATCGCTCACCTTAGGACATGGGCTTTTAGTAGGCTCATATATGGCCTCAAGTAATCAAGAGTTATTTACTTTCAAAAATCATTAATGAAGATTGGACTATTAGTATGGCCACTTGGCTAATAACATATTCCAGAATTTTACCTAGTGACCTACTGAATCTATGCGACCCAGTTCAAAACATAGCTAAGATTTCATGCAGACAAACATTGTGACAAGTTTGGTGAAGATGTGGCCTCTAGTGTGTTCACAGGCTTTTTCTAAAATTTGACCATTTGACCTACTTTTTGACCCCACGTGACCCAATGACGAATTTTGTCAAGATTTCATGCAGGCAAATATTCTGATCAAGTTTGGTGAAGATTTGGCCACAAATGTGACCTCTAGTGTGTTCAAAAGCTTTTTCTAAAATTTGACCTAGTAACCAAGTGACCCAATGACAAAATCTTCCCAGATTTCAAGCAAACAAGCATTCTGACCAAGTTTAGTAAGATTGGACTATAAATGTGACCTCTACTGTGTTCACAAGCTTTTTCTAAATTTGACCTTTTGTCCTAGTTTTTGACGTCACCTGACCAAATGACATATTCATCCAAGATTTCATGCATACAAACGTCCTCACCAAGTTTGGTGAAGATTGGATAAAAACTGTAGCCTCTAGTGTGTTCACAAGCAAATTGTTGATGTCACATGATGGACGCCGTATGAAGGGGTATCATAAAAGCTCACAACAAGAAATAACAAAACGGCCTCCAAGTTGTTTCTATAAAAATAATAATCATGACAGTTTATCTCTGGTGACTAATAACAACTAAGAATTATGAAAATGCTAGTTCTACAGCCAATGAATTTTTAGTTTAAGATTTGGCTGGTTATCAGGAAAACAGTCCTAATGTAGTTAATTTACACTATCACTCAGACCAGACCTGGTTGCAAAATTCAATGAATTGCAAGAGCATCGGCTTCAGGGCAGGTACGGAAGGCCCTGAGTTTGATGCCAAGTCACAACATACCAAAGTTGTTAATAATGGTAGTGGTGCAGATCTCTTGCTATTGTTCAAGCAAGGAAGTTTCACAACTGTTCAGCCTGGTATCAGTATAATGTGGGATCCGTATCGTAACAGGGGTTCACAACATTCATTACACAGAGAAAACAGCACTTTGTGCTTCCAGTGGACACCATCTGCAAATAAGTACTGTTGGTGGGATGATAAACACAACAAACAATCATTAAGTCATTTATGTCAATTCCATCCCTTAAAGTTATAGGTTTGTCTCCATGTGATTTTACAACAGTTAACACAAAAGAGTATAAAACGAGCATGTCTCATGACATGTCTATTTACTTTGTCATTTTCTATTTCAGCAAACTTTTTAAATAACAAGAAACGTGACCATGCCACAAAACCAGGATTTCAACATTTTAGTTACAGTAACCTTGACCCGACTGGCCCCAAATCAAATCCCAAGATAGGTCTTCATGCAAGCTTGCTATATCCAAAGTTTAAGCAAGATTAGTTTACCCAAGTTTAAGTTATTGACCAGAAACCCTCTGTTTGTAAGGCCGACCCGCCAGCCTGTTCGCCCATCCGCCGGCGTGTTCGCCATACCCCAATCTATTCGCCATACTCCAATCTAATAACCAGGATTTTTGATGAAAATCTGGTTAAAAAAAGTAAAATCCAACAAAGACACAAAACTTTGATAAAATGGGCATACCTTTTCTCGGGTTAGTGGATTTTCTTGCGTGCCAGTCAAGCCACAAGAATTACATTTGACAGGTTTCTTTGGGCAATCGCTATCATCATGTTGCTGAAAGAGGATAATCATCATGTAATCATTATCCGTATCATAATGGCTGCCACGCTAAGTTTGAAGCATACTATGATACATTGCCATACATATAGAATGTACTGCAATGTGTATCACAGTATATTGCCATGTTTGATCAAAATATTATTAGGAGCTATTTCACTCAATAGTATGAACATAAAGAATGACAAAATGTCCGAGTATAATTTGACATAGCTTTATAAGCTTTATAACAGGTAAACACAGAAACAGGAAGGCAATACAGATATCCACACAACAAATTAATTGCAAAATTTACAACAGTGTAGAGTGATGATCCCACTGAATTTGTGTGCTGAGGGTTCGCAAGTCTGTTTATGTTTGTTGTACCGGTATTAAAACACCACGACCTCTTCACACTTTGCATTCCCCTAAGACAACCTCCCCATCGTACAAGCGAAGACATTTGTGGCGGACTTTGAGGCAGCCATGTGGCGGGTGATCCATTATGTATTCCCAGAAGCCCGCGTCAAAGGATGTGTGTTTCACTTTTCACTCGCTTTGTACAGACATGTGAAGACCATCGGACTGAAGAACGCATAAGAGGCCAACGAAGATGTTCACAGCCTTCGACAGAAGACAATCGTACATCCTCTACTACCAGCAGACGACATACCAGAAGCCTTCAAGCAGGTAAAGAAGAAACGTGCCACAGATATGACAAACAACTACTCAGACTAGGTAGAATAGACATGGATGGATAGCAATGTGTGGAGCATCGACTCATGGAGTGTGTACAGAAAGGCCATAAGGATCAACAACGACACCGAGGGCTCCCACAACAAACTGAACCAACGAGCACAGAAGGACAAACTACCATTCTATGCTCCACAAGGAATTCAACAACGTCAGACTACAAGAGAAGCTCGTCGTCAAAGAGAAGAAATTACACCGCTATCAAACCAAGAAGACCAAAGACATCCAAGACCGACTAATAAAGCTGTGGGAAGAGTACAGACAAAGGAATATCACAACACGTCATCTACTCGATGCTTGCGCCGCCATTTGCGCCCCTGTTGATGAGTGAAGTACTTTGATTTCATGTGACATTTAAAGGACACAAGTGTTGTATATAAGTGTTGTATATAAGGTGTAGGTAACCAGAATTGACATACTACCTCTTCTTTTTATAACGACATACCATACTTAATTTTATTTTGGCTCAACTCATTCCTAAAATCATCAAAACATTAACTAAGCAAACGTCGGGTCCCAAGTCCGAGTGAGAAAGCAGGAGGGGATTTGATGAATAAACAAGTACCGCGTGTGTTTGTATAAATATCTTAAAAAAATATTATATATATTATACACTATATAACAAATTAAATATTGTATATACTTTACTTGACATCATTTCTTTTTCCTTCATTTCCCGCATGGAAATTGTACACTTATATCCGAAGTACTCCTAATGCATATGAAGACGAAGGAAACAAAAACAAATTGATGTGAATGGTGTCGAAATAATTATAAATAAGTTAACAAGTAAACATTTTTTGCTTGAAGTATACACTTATATCCGATGGCGACATGTTACCGATCAAGGCCGACATTTTACATATCAAGGGCGAACTGTTACCGAACAAGGGCGAAGTGTGAAGAGGGCAAAGTGTTACTAATCTGTTGTACCTCCGCTGTATGTTACAGGTGTATCAAAATGTTGACACAATGCAACACCTTCAACAATTTTCTTTCTTGACCTGTCCTCCTTTAAACAAGAAGTTGCCCCACACTTCTCTTGTTGCCATTTAATTTGGCATCCTTTTTGAAAGAATCTATTGGCTGGGCCATATTGTTTACAACTGGCAATGGTCATGTTCGATTGAATTGCAAACAATACTGTAATAATATTTTCCTAAGTATTCCCCGTGAATCTCATGTCTGTTCAAAGTACTACGTGTAGTACATTGTATGTTCAATAAGATTTACGATTCTAAGCAACATTTTTCTTTCCTAAACTAAGAAATTAAATTGTACCGATAAAGTCAAAAACAAATAATATGAAAATATGAGCATTTACTTCACTCGGTATCATAATATACCGGCAGTGATTGGGAAAGGTGTGCTTCATGTGCCATAATCACATTGAAAATACAAATTTCACATCTGTGCTTCAATTGTGCTTTGTGGAATGTGACTTCACTCACATGTTCTTTGTGTAAAAGTAATGAGCGGGATTAGATGATCATCTGTAATATTTGACATCAATGATCATAAACATTGTAGATATCTGCTATAGTTTCTTTTAGTTACCACTCCGATCTCATGAAGGTCTGTGAATTTCTTTTGATCTTCAAATTTGCCCAAATTTGCCGAGAGCAAGAAAAGATCTGGTCCCTCTTACCGCTCAAATATCTCAGAAACTCATCATTTAGTAACTCATCATTTAGTGAAATTAAACCGGGACCCCTCACTCTTTGGTGCGCATTGTTGTCCTGAGTGATTTATGACCATGACAACATGTAGCATTACTAGCTTTACAGTCATGGAATACCTAATAAACTATGCATGAAAAGGAGTGCCCCGTGCAAATATTATAATTTATCTGTTATTGATGACCGATTTTTACGCTCCGCCAACTACTGCTAATGACAGGTTTGATTGAGACCGACTGGATAAAGTGCCGGCATGTTTGTGTGCGAAACTGTCGGCATATAATTAACGCAATTTAGGTAAAGTTTGTTGCTGAGCACTAATTATTGTTGTCTGTTATGATTGATTAATTTGTTCGGACGGCAGTGAATTAAGTTTTGATGTCGAGTTAATACCTAACAGACTTATAATATCGGTCTTTCTTTAAAAAGGATCGACGTCCGAATTTAAGACGTCAGTAATTATCACTTTTCGCCAATCAATTAATAACACTTAATGGTTTTAATTAGTCGAAGTTTGTAATGAGAAGTGCTTATAATGGGAACTTAAACTGATATATATTCTGTTGTTTTTTATCAATCATGCAAAATGGCACAGCGTTCACTACTAGATTTTGGTGTGTCTAAGACGCGCAAGTTCAGCGAGTCATTTAGAAAAGAGAGTGATGCTGCAACTGCAGACCTTCAAGCCCCACCCACTCCGCAAGGAAAGCATTAGTCTGAACATACAAGTCCATCAAACCCAAAACGATTTAAGTTCTCAGATCAAGAGTATGATCAATTCAATTCAATATTTTATGATCAAAACCAAAGGGTGCGAAGATTTCAAGAAACGTGGCGGACCGAATTCCCTTTGATAAACTTTTTGACCGAAAATGGTGCCAAAGATGATCTGGAATATATGTTCTGCTCCACTTGCCGGACTTCTTCTCTGATCCTTGGCAGTACTTCATTCCGTATTGGTATATTGAGGTTGTTGGTATATTGAGGGCTCATAAGAAATCCATACAACATATCAAATGTACTGACAAGAAAATGAAGGACAAGATGCCAGTAAAAGATAGAGCTACTGCATTTGCCCAAGTCCCTCTAGCTAACGCAGTGAGGAGTGCAGCGGAGATTAACATGAACACATTAACAGTAATGTTTAACACAGTTTACATCCTTGTCAAAAAAGGGAAGACACTGTGAATTCATAACTCCAAGAACAATGGACAGTTTGAGTAGTATATACTAATAGATATGTGTCTTTATAAATTTAATGTGACCTGTACAGTGTAAGCTTGGAGCGTTACCCGTACTTACCTCAGATTTTGACTACTTTATGTGTTATTTATGTACTGTGCACATTTTAGAATAAGAATAAACGAGCATTTATTTATAATGTTTTATTATGGAATAAAATTCATTGATGTTATTTATAATAATGCAGGTATATGAATTTTGTTATTTATGATTGACAATTTCATGCGATTTTCCAGGCAACCAGATACAAAATCAGATACAAATTGCCCAGTGGGAAACAAGAAAATGTAAGAATTTGTCGGTCCCTGAAATGAAATGCTTTATAGCTGTAGAGACATATTAACTGAACCTTAGCCTTTTTCTCCTCATATTTAAAGAAAAAAAAGATGCTTTCCTAATTGTTCCTTTAAAAAAGTACTTTTTTGTGACCATCTACATAATACATACCCCGTTATGTGCATTTTAAATATATTTATCAATTCCTTTATTATGAAAATAGACAAAAATAGTTCAATTATTCATTTAAATCAGTTTTATAACTGAAAACAGCCCATAATGATTATAGTTATTGTTATATTTAAAAAAAAATGATCTTAAGTACTAAGTTTGTGGTTGTTGTCATAAGAAGGAGAGGGCAATTTATTGCAATATATCAATTAACAAAATATCGTTTGCTTTCACAATATTCTGTTCAGTTGAAATATACAGCAATTTTATTTTGTTCTTGCAATAGTCCTAGTCCTAGAGGCTTTAAATTAAGTAAAACAAATAGCTATCTACCTGTTGCTCTGCAGCTGCAAATTCCAGTGCACAGAATTTACACTTTACAGGTCTAGCCGGACAGAGAGTCTTCTTATGCTCGTCCAGGATTAACTGTGCCACAGGCTGTTGACAGGCATCACAAGTCACAGGTCGATACGTACACGCATCAGAATGAAGCTGAAATATAGCAATATAATAACTTATTTGTTTATAGTCAATTGATGAGAAGCAATCTCAGCTTAAATAAATTCTTCTTGACTGATTACACATTGTCTATATTGCCCCGAGAGTCAAGTGGTTTGTATGGGGATGGTCTCAATAATCCAGAATTTTTTTTCTCCTTATTTTGCCTCACAAACTTGGGTGTGCACAGTACACGAGTGTGCACTTTATAGAAGTGTATACTGTAAAAGCTTGAACCAGTATTTACCGTAGGTAGTAACTTGCAATGTGTTAGTGCAGTCAATATTTTTGCTACACATAAAGAAAAAGACAGCAAGAGGGCCATGATGGGCTCTTAATCGCTCACCTGAGGACACAGGCTTTTAGTAGGCTCATATCTGAGCTGATAACATTTTTCTAGAATTTTACCTAGTCACGTACTGAATCCACATGGCCCACTTTAAAACATATGCAAGATTTCATACTGGCAAACATTCTGGCTAAGTTTGGTGAATATTGGGTCATCAATGTGGCCTCGAAGCGTTTTTTACGTTTTTCTAGAATTTGACCTTGTTACCTAGTTGACCCCACGTGACTTTGTTACAAGATTTCCTGCAGGCAAACATTCTGGCAATGTCTCATGAAGATTGGGCTATAAATGTGGTCTCTAGTGTGTTCACAAGCTTTTTCTGAGACTTGACATAGTGACCTACTTTTTGACCTCAAGTGGTTCAATAATATACTCAGCCAAGATTCATGCAGACAAATATTCTGAGTAAGTTTGGTGAAGACTGGGCTATAAATGACGCCTCTAGTGTGTTCACAAGCTTTTTTAAGATTTGACTAGTGACCTACTTTTTGACCCCAGTTACGAACTCATTAAAGGCTTCATGCAGATAAACATTCTGACCAAGTTTGGTGAAGATTGGGCTATAAATGTGGTCTCTAGTGTGTTCACAATTTTTTCCTAAAAAATGACGTTTTTGTCCTAGTTTTTTTCACCCCAGGTGACCCAATAATAAACTCATCCAAGAATTCATGCAGACAAACATTCTGACATAGTTTGATGAAGACTGGATAAAAACTGTTGCCTCAAGCGTGTTCACAAGCTAAAATGTTGATGCCGCATGACCAACAAAGGGGTATCAGAAAAACTCAGATGAACATGTTGTGCCCAGATGAGCTAAAAACTGGTGGTTGGGACATGAGCTTATATATAGTTAAAGATGTTTGTTTTTGTATGGACGCAATTAAAGTCATAATGTCAAGTCCAGCTCATTATTGGTGGAGGAATCCTGATCAGGAATTTCATTATCTGATTCTTAGTCTCTATCAGCTGATTTCAGCATGAAAATGTAAGCTAATGAGTAAAGACTAAGAATTAAGCTTTGCGTGTTAATGAACATTTAATGATAATGGTTTGTTTCAACATTACCTCATAATCCCTAAAGTTTCCCGTCCAGCTGCATCCTTCATAGATACATGTTACTGGAAGTTTGGACATCTCTCTCCTCACTGCATTGTCAGGAAACATCTAAAATTGAATCAAGAAGTGGACAAATAATGAAACATGCAGCAGATAATAATCAACCATGGAACAATTATAATTATTTAAGTGTGGTTTAAGAGCATGAAATGATTGGTTATACTTTTTTTTTTATTACAATTACATGTGAGTCTTCATTTATTTAAGAGAGTTCTTATGAAGGTGAATATTGCGAAATAGGTTTTCATTTACAACAAAAACATTCATAACAAAGCAATGGCACTAAATGAGTTTTTCTTTTTTTAAAATACCTTACAGCAGCAAAACTATGGTTGTTATTACATTGTCCAGGTATTTTTTATTATTTACTCATATTCATGAAAATTTATGTTCTAGATTATTTCTTATCTTGAAAACTGACATTTTTTTAAAATGTAAACATTAATTTTCAAGTTCAAAATATTAAGCAATAATTGCTTTATTTAATCATTCACCAACAATCTTTCAGTTATCAGGTGAAACTGTTCAATTGAAGTGGATATAGTGCTGTATTCTCTGTGATTAATCTCATTATAAACACCTGGCATGATACCAGACCCAGTCACATCATTCTGACACCTGGCAAACCAATAATGGAACTACCCTTATATTTGCTTGAGCAGTAGCAAGGAAGCTACACCAATGCCATCTTTATTTACTCCGGTATGTCTGACATGGGTTTGAATCCTGGCCTCCCATACCTGGAGCAAATGCTCTATCCACTTCACTACAAAGCTGATATTTGACATTGTTACCACTATTTACATACAATAAACAAGCAGACCTGATCCATTTTAAGGATGCTGTATTCTTCTTCAGCTCCCTCTTTTTCACACTTTTCACATCTTTCAACATCTCCAGAGCTGTGAAATGCAGAATGAAAAAAGAATTCTGAAAATAAACTTATTTTGCTCATTTTTTTTTTCTCTTCATAATTTGAGAAAAGGCCCCTGTCAATTTGGGGAATTAAACAGTGTAAAATACTAAAATAGGAAAGAAACTTTTCATAAATTTTGAATCTTTGCTTACTGTTAAATAAATAAAACTGATCACAGTGATGCAAAATGATCAATGCAAATCATAACTTTGTTTCCATAAATTCCATTAATGTTTTAAAAAAATCTCTTAATACTTGAATCTTTCTCAAGGATGTCAGTAAGGTCAGTATGGTCACTGTAAAGAAGAATGTGCTAACATATATAAATAGCAATCCCTAGAAGCATGAATAACTTCTGCAAACTCAATAGGGATTTTTTTTTCTTTTGGTGTTTTTGATATGTGTCAATGTACAATGTATGATTGTAGACCTACCTTGATATGCGATGAACACAGGATTTACAGAAGCGATGTCCACAGAACGACTGCACAGGATCTCTGATAATCTTGTGGCAGATATTGCAGAGAAATTTCTCGTCAACAGAACGGTGGTTCTTGAATATTTCTACAGGATATCCTTCTCTGTCTAAACTAACATCAACAGCAGTAGCAGTAGCCATCTTCACCAATATCTTTGCAGAGTCTAATCAGTGGACAAAGTATTTTCTTGGCTGAAAAATAATGTACTATAGAATTATAGGCTGGTTTGATTGTGTGTTTTTTATAAAACCGTCATATAGGCAATGTTATGCCTATTACTATTTCAGAAAGGCGTGTCTGTCTAGATCCAATTTTGCACCTCAGGGGAGCTGAAACTTTTCCAAAAATTTTTGTTTTCAAACCAGCTGGGACTAATGAAAGCACTTGTATTTGAGAATAAAAATATGCATAAGTTAACAGAAATTTAATTGACCACTACTGATCAGTATTAGCTACCTAATGAGTACTGACCAAGTCAAAATTGACCACTTAAATACGAAATGAACTCGTGGTGATTGATTAGGATTATCAGAAAAAAATGATCATTTTATCAATACTAAGTCAAATGTACCAATTTACTAATATATAATATTCTGTTTGGTGACAGCTTCATGACAATGACATCATAATGGTAACCCATTGATTTTGCACACTTTTGAAAAGTGGCAAGTTTTTTTAATCCAAATTAACACAGAAAAACACTGCTGAGAAAGAATGAATATTATATAATACTTGTTTAGTCTTCATTGTGGAAAAAGAAGATATCAAATAAATATATATATAGACCATTTAACAGAGATTACTTTAATTCAATTTCATTTCAATGTCTTAAATCAATAGGTAAATAAAAATAACCACATATTTTTAAATCTGAACTACCTCTAGACCAAACAATGTTTTTTAAAACTGTTGCAGTTCAATTGAAAAACATTTCTCCCTCAAAAAAAAGGTTGAAAGCTTCAATACAGACTCTTGACTGTGGAAGATAACTCATATAGCAAGATGTTAAAATTGTTTCTCTAGTAAGACTCTTGGTGTATGATGTATCAATATGTAATAGTTGCAACCTGAAATTTCCTTTAAGTTGGAAAAAGGTCATGTATATTCTCCTGTAAATTCTTCTGTAAATTCTCCAAGTTTCAGGACCTTGTTTCCTGTAAAATTTCCAGTCTCTCATTGCTTGAAAAACGTGACACAGACTATTCATGTAGGTACATTTGCTTATCTAAAAAACCCATTTTGTCTACTTTCACTTTCACACTACGATCATTGCTGCCTTTTTATACTTTGTATCCTTACTCCTTCTCATCTTGTTCTGTTCTCTGTTCTCTCTTATCTGTAATAGCATACTTTTCCTTATGTACACTCACTTGCCCAAATTTTCCAGCAATGACCATTGTCTGCACCCTATAGAGATTGTCTGTTTTTGTTAGATATACATCCAAACATTTAAAGGTAGATTATAGCTCTAGTCATATTTGTTTAGATTTTGAGCTACATCACAGTGACAAATTATGATCATTATAGCAATGCCCAGCTATTTTGGTGGCAGAAGACCCCAGACAGATGTCTGTGTAGAAGCACCCTACACCCCAGGTCCTGGCTACATTTACTAAAGAAGTACAATTGTTGTTTTGTATTGAGCCAGTATCATATAAGTAGGACCGGACATTTTAAGGAAGTTATTTTTTTTTAGCCAGTATCATATAAGCAAGACCTGACATGTTAAGGAAGTTATTTTTTGTTAGAATTTTTACCTAGTTAACATAGAACCTGGGTTTCACCTCCTGCCTGTTGATAAAATAAATATGCATTTTCAATGACAAAATGGCTTAAAATTAGTAAACCATACAAAAGAACAAACTATTTCTCAGTATTTTTTATTCATGTGATTGAGGCACCTCTACAACAATCATGACCAACATTGGGAACCCACTTTACATTTCTATCATTATAGAACTGGGGCACTTATGAGGTGCCCAGGGACTGAACCTGGCCGGTCCATTATACTGACACCGACATGTCAGACATAATGCTGTCCCCTTAGCCCTGAGCGTTAGGAGGGAAGCCACTACTACCAACTTTAAAGTCTTTGGTTTGACCTGGCTGGGGTTTGAACCCGCGACCTCCTGATCCACAAGCAGACGCTCTACACTTCAGTTATTGCGGCCGGTCCGATCTTAGTTCACATATAAAAATGTATTCTGTGATGGTAAGACATAAATAGAGGTCAGTTTACATACCACTTGATGGATGGTATTTATATCCAGTTTGAGTCTCACTACACTCAGCAGCAGTTATAGAAAACAAATATGATTCCTTGGCTCCTTAATTACATTACAGTATAAAAAACTTTGCCCTTCTATCATCCAAGTTGGTCTTCAGCTCCCCAACCACCACCTGGCTTCCCAGAATGTTTATTTTTGGAAACAAGAAACATTCCAAAAGGTTATTATTAGACAATTGTAATAATGACTTCCCTTCTTATTCCTGTCTATAAGCTAAAAATGACTTTCTTATTCTTGTCATACAAGGAAGACATTATCTGAACTAAAATGAACAAGCAACACATTTTTTTTTAACCACACGTTAGCCACGATACCAAAATTCGGCGTTGTCCTAAATTCGGCGGTAACTCTTGCTAAATATTTCACTCGTTTAAAGATATTGTCTGTTTCATATTTAACGCTTAGGGATGTTACTGAAGTAGTTCATCAATATACTTTAAGGTGTCCTAGAAATGCCGTACGTTTAGAAATGCCGGACATATGTATGTTTAAAACGTCGAATTTATTTCACTACCGCACTAAAGTTAAGGGTCTAAATACCAACCGGAAGTAGAATGTGTGACAGTGTATTTTTCTCTTAAGTAACAGTCTGTTGCTATGTTTTGGCATTAAATTTCATATTTTGAAGATAAGCTTAATCTTTTGGTGTCAAAAGGAAGCTGAAACCATGTATAATTAAAAGAAAGCAAAAGTCTTGAACCTCTATGCACAATAATGGAATGATCCACTTTTACAGGAAGTGCATATTTCATTGAAATTTGGAGGTTACCGATTGGCAATTTGGCGGTAAGTGCATTCTATAAAGCCGAATCTTCTTACAATTTGCAAAAGTTGGCTTATTTCTGGGTCTTTCTGATAGACAATAAATAGTTCGTTTCACGTTCGTTATGGTTATGGGGGTCCATCGTAACTTGGTCATGGTGCGATGTGTTTCCAACTTTTCGCGATTCACTATAGAATATAGAACAAACTTATTTAGTGGCGTCTAACCTTAACATAAGGATGCCATTGCAACTAAAAAAGCAAACTCCCCGCAGTGATTACTTCCCTGCTAAAAAAGCATAAAAATCGTCACTCGGAACTCCTCGGGTAATTCCGTCAACGTAATATATCCGAAGCTTGTCGGAGATCGCCGAGTAGGTACGATTGAAAAATCGTGTACGGCCGGTGTCACGGTCTGATGTTTCTACCGTGCTTAAATTTCTCTGTCTCGTGTGCGCATGCGCCAGATTGCTATTTTTAACTACGCGTGCCTAAATTTCTTATCATTCCATACTGGTAAAAAGGTCGGTCAGACCAATCTTTCTCTATCTACCAGATACATGCACGCATACATAAATGTTGCACTTTTACTTAAGACGGAAATATGTGCCTGAGTAGAATTATAAGCCCATATATACATGGGCTGATGTTTCTATCAGACCAATCTTTCTCTATCTACCATATACATGCATACATAAATATTTCACTTTTACTTAAGATGGAAATGTGAGTCTGGGTGGAATTATAAGCCCATATATACACGGGCTGATGTTTCTTTCAGACCAACCTTTCTCTCTCTCTCTCTACCATAGACATGTATTCATAAATATTACACCTTTACTTAAGATGGAAATGTATGCCCAGGTGGAAATATAAACCCATCTATACACGGTCTGATGTTTCTGTAGGGCCGGTCTTTCTATATCTATTTATACCCAGTTTTGTTTAGTTTACTTAATATAGAAACATGTGCCCGGATGGAAACATAAGCGCATTTATACATGGCCTGATGTTTCTACCATGCCCAGCTTTCTATCTCTGTCATATACATGAACATGAATCCCTACATATTAGACATTTACTTAAGATGGAAATGTGGGCCTGGGTGGAAATATAAGCCCATATATACACGGGCTGATGTTTCTTACAGGCCAATATTTCTGACTCTATCATATACATGTATAGTAAATTTTACATGTTTACTTAAAATGGAAATGTGTGCCAGGATGAAAATTTTAGTCTGTATATACACGGTCTGACGTTTCTGTTGTACCAATCGTTCTATCTTTACGATAAATATGTATACCTAGAATATTTCAGTTAACTTAAGATGGAAATGTGTGCCCTGGAGGAAATCTTGGACCATCTATATACGGGCTGATATTTCTATTAAAATTTTGCGCATGCACATTGGGGCTTGTGAGAAATTTCGACACGGTAGAAATACGAGACCGTGACACCGGCTTGTTTCTTGTTGCTGGATAGCTTAGCGCTTTTTGTATCTCATTTTAATGGTAAACTTTTAAAATGGCTTTGGCATGTCCTCTGTTGAAAACTGGGTAAAATAAATTGTTTGGTGTAGTCTTTAACGGTTTTTATTTCACCTTAACATAATTTGTTGACCAAAACGGTGTTATATATTATTTTGTGTGACAATATTCTTCTGCTCTTTAGAACATTGTAACTGAAAAAGTTAAGTCTTTTAATGCATATTATATCATCAATTTTGTTTGCTCTTTAGTTCAATTTAAAAGGATAATTTTAAGGTTGTTTACTGTATCTTACCAGTCGATTAATCTATATGACCCGGGTTGTCTTCTTTGTAGTGCTTTTTTAATATATAACAAGAATCAAAGTCATTTATTATAAATGACCAATTTTATCTGCTTTTTAGTACGTATTTAAATATATATTCTGAGACATTTAATGTTTATATATATCCAGGTTTGTCTGCTTTTTAGCGCTTAAATACTGGTAATTAAATTGTTTTGATGAAAATAGTCAGGTTTGTCTGCTTTTAAATGTTTATTTAAAAAATACTGATACTAAAGACATTTATAATAACGACTATATCCAGGTTTGTCTGCTTTTTTGTGTTTTTTTAAATACTTATATTACAGTCCCTAAACCAGGATGCTTTAGCTGGGATTGGTGGGCGACAACAGTCTTGGTCGGCGGACGGACAAAATCCCTTCCTGACAAAATCCTTTCCGGTCATTTCAGCAAAATCGCCCAGATAAATTTTCACAAGCAGACAAACACACACACACACACACACACACAAACACCCCACCACTACCACCACCACCATTTTTTGATAGCGGACAAACCCAAACCTCGTATTTTTTAAAAGCAATAACTTTGACATACGCTCTAGGTGAATCCGAGCATTTCCGAGGCCAAATCCCCAATCCCCACCCCCTATTAAATTTATCTTTCTAGAATGTAGGAGATGCGTTCTGAAGTGTTTCTAAACAAAATGTAATTGTTTTTTGTTTAATGGGCTTATCACTCTGTACCTTAAGACGGCGATGACATAAACCTTAAACTTTGTTGTAACTGGGTTAAATTCGCGTAGTATGCTAAATCATGCAAGCACATAGTTCCATTCGAGTTGGATCACAACATGATACGAGTATCATCGGATTGTATGCTGAACAAAAATACACAAATATTGCCTAAGGTATATATAATACTTGTTTAGTCTTTACATTAGGAAAAAATAGATATCAAATAAATATATAGACCATTTAACAGTGATCACTTTAATTCACTTTCAATTCATTGTCTTAAATCAACAGGTAAATAAAACAAGAGGGCAATGATGGCCCATAATCGGTCACCTGATGACACAGGCTTTTAGTAGGCTCAAATCTGGCATCAAGTTATTAAGAGTTATTAACTTTAGAAATATTTTGTAAAGATTGAACCATTAGTGTAGCCACTGGGTTGATAATATTTTCTAGAATTTTACCAAGTAACTTACTGAATCCACACGACTCACTTCAAAACATATGTAAGATTTCATACTGGCAAACATGCTGGCCAAGTTTGGTGAAGATTGGGCCATCAATGTGGCCTCTTAAGTGTTTTCACAAGTTTTTTTCTAAAATGAGACATAGTGACATACTTTTTGATCCCACGTGACCCAGTTAATCAATACTTAGTTTTATTTACCCTCGCCCTAACTATTGTTATCGGGCGAGCATTAATATATAGAAGTTTAAAATAAAACATCACAGTAAGTTTTTATTTAATGGCGTGAGGGTTGCCTAATGTCAGGAGGGTTAAGAAGATTAAAACTTAAACAAAATAAAGATGATTATTGCATGGTTATGGCTTTGACAATAGGCTCATATATAGAATGTATGGATGTTTGTATTGTCTATGAGGTATATGTATGTTTGTGATGTATATGTCATAAAAATTAATTTGTAAAATTCTAAGGTCTGCACTTTCTTTTCACTGTACTTTGTTGTTTCAGTCCACCTAATTAACATAACATAATATAACTTGTTCGCCTCATTGTAGCACAATACAATATAGTGCAGTACAGTGCCTCTTCTGGAACATATAATGGTGCTAGAAACATCTCATAAATATACATAAAAAAAATAAAAACCAAGAAATGAGTTTGTTTAAAATCAAAGTTGAAAGTAAATTTATATTGTTCTGACCGATGCTAGTGGCACCTTTTTAGGACCAGTTAAGAGTTTTTTTTAAAGATCAATAATTTAAATAATAAATGCTATATACATTTCTATGTACAGTCTCCAATATACATTGAATCAGGCCTGTCCTATGTTGCTAGTCTAATTTTTTTTCCAACAAATTTTATAGATAGAAAAGACTGGTTAACATGTGGATGATGGGACCTATATTTTAATTTTGCGGTCCCGCAGGCAGTCGGATTTTTTATTCATCCACATGCACCATACAAGCAGAGTTATAAGAGACAACACAACTCGAAAGATTGAGAAAAAAGAAGGTAAAGGAGAGATATATATATATATACTCGTGTTTGACAATAACAAAGGATATCTCTCATTCCCTATAGAGTGAGAATATTATTTATATTCTTATATTATGAGGAGATATATCCGTATGATCTGAGTCTGCAACATAGCAGCTCAGTTTATATAGCCTTTATACTTTAAGTTAACATTGTAGTGTTTAATAAGTTTTTGTTTTTTTAACAGTACGAGGTTTGTTTGGTGTTGTTAAGTGCATTACTCTTTTTAATAAATATATCTTGTATTAATTATGGTGCAGCAGGCGCGTTTCTGCCATTACGCACTTTACGCACGTGCGTAACCTCCGTTCGAAAAATCGAAAATCTAAAAGTACCAAAAACACTCAGAAAGTCGATGCCTAACCCGGGTTAGGAATAATATATTTTATTTGCGTAGTTTCTATGTTATAAAATCTTTTTACCACACCAATCAAGTTGAAAAGGTTTAAAATGATTAAACTTATACACGTCAGAATTTTAGTCGTTTATATTTTGCGTTAAGTTCCCCGCATGTCCGCATTTTACCTGTTATTCATTTGAAAAGAACTGGATGTATTCAAAAGTATTACTGCAAAGGTTATTTCCCTTGTTATTGTGCGTAACTTCAAAAACGGCCCAGATACGCGCCTGTGGTGCAGTTAATAATTATATCGAATAGCGTTCATATCAGAATACGGAGATTAAATCTCCTTCCTTTCTCTTCAGTTCGCCATTTTTGTGTGTGTGTGGGGGGGGGGGGGGGGGGGCGGAAGGATTTTCCATGTTTTTACAAAAATAACCGGGTGCCTTCTTGTGGATGGGACTATATGTAACGGTAAAGATGGTTTTCTGTTTACTTCATGGCGACCTTCACCTTCTACGATTTATTTTCCCACGATAGCATAGGGGAAATACAGGCAAGTATTTTAAATTATTCAATTTAAGTTAAATTTCTTCATACCTTGCCTGTTTTTTATGTAAATATACCGTAGGTATTTATTATAAATATTAGTATTATATGCGTAATACTTATTTTTATGTATATAGTCTAATTTTATTTATAAAAAAGTTTTAAAGAAGTCTGCTTTGCTCCTTGTTCAAGTAGGAGTAGTAAAGTACTGTTAATGCATAGTTATTTCCATTTTGGTGGCTTAATTCACAATTTTAACAGCATCGTGGTGGAGTTCATGGCCCTTACAAGTAAAGGTGATCCTGAATAAAAGGATTTATAGAAATGTTATGTAGTATGTACTTTCCACACTTTTTTAATTATTAGACGTTGTCCGGGTAGAACCACCGTCATTACTGACATAATAGTAGTTTGTTTGTTGTTGTTGTTTTTTTCCCCTTTCTTTTCCTTCCCCTTATTTTTCGAAATAGTATAGACAGGTTAATACATGGATATTATTCTTTTATTATACCAGTTTTTTCCCCTTCTTTTTATCCATGTACACCTTAGAGTAGAGTAAAGGAGTTTTATAATAGATGAGACAACACGAAAGAGAAAAGAACAGGGCCGGGACTTAGACCAGAATTTGACAATTGCATAAAGCGTTGGTAGTCGTCGGCCCTGGGAAGTAAGTTACCATTAACCAAGAGTATATACTTTTCAAATCATTATACTGTGTTTCCTTTTTAGGCTATTTTGCTAAAGGTGTGCCATGAACTCTTACACGATGTTGTCGTTTGTTGTTAATGTAAGGCACCGGGTTGTCATCAGACGGTGAACCGAGTTCGCTTTGGGTTCCTTGAAGAGGTTATCTTATCCAGGGCCCCTATCATCCTCCCCCCATCATGCCCTCTCACTTTTGGATGATCCCCCCTGCGGGATGTACAATGGAATTTTGATCTTTTTGTTGAAGTATATTCACCTTCTGCCGATCAGGCCCTACCAACTTCCCCCAGCCCCGCATCCATCTACTTGTGGGTACGAGGCTGAGGGCTGATCCGGGCAGTTGATCTAAAATACATAGTATCGTGTGCCTATCAGGCCCTATCCAACTTCCCCCGGCCCTATCTATGGACCATTGTTCATCCACAGGGTCGGGGGTTGATCTGGGCAAGCCGGGTCACGATATGTTATTAATGTTATGTCCCAGTTACAAACTCATCCAAGATTAAATGCAGACAAACATTCTGACCAAGTTTGTTGAAGATTGGGCTATAAATGTGGTCTCTATTGTGTTTACAAGCTTTTTTTATATATAAAATTTGACCTTGTGACCTACCTTTTTGACACTACTTGACCCAATAATAAACCCCTCTAAGAATTCATGCCGACAAACATTCTGACCAAGTTTAGTGAAGATTGGGCTATAAATGTGGTCTCTAGTGTGTTCACAAACTTTTTCTAAGATTTGACCTAGTGACCTACTTTTTGATCTCACATGATCCAGTTATAAACTCTTCCAAGATTTCATGCAGACAAACATTCTGACCCAGGTTGGTGATGATTGGGCTATAAATGTGGTCTCTGGTGTGTTCACAAGCTTTTTCTAAAATTTGACCTAGTGACCTACTTTTTGAATCCCACCTGACCCATTAACGAACTCATCCAAGATTATATACGGACAAATGTTCTGACCAAGTTTGGTGAAGATTGGGCTATAAATGTGGTCTCTTGTGTGTTCACAAGTTTTTCCTAAAATTTTACCTAGTGACCAACTTTTTGACCCCAGGTGACCCAATAATGAACTCAACCAAGATTTCATGCAGACAAACATTCTGACCAAGTTTGATGAAGATTGGTTAAACACTGTGTCATCTAGTGTGTTCACAAGCTAAAGTGTTGACGACGAACGACGGACGATGCGGTATCACAATAGCGGCCCCGCCCCCCTCCCTTGAACACGTTGTGCTCAGGTAAGCTAAAAAGGTTCTATCAAAATAACCACATATATTTAAATGTGAATTACCTCTAGACCAAACAATGCTTTTTAAAATTGTTACAGACACTTGACTGTGGAAGATAACTCATATAGCAAAAAATATTAAAATTGTTTCTTTAATAAGACTCTTGGTGTCTATTATGTATCAATATGTAATAGTTGCAACCTGAAATTTCTTTGAGGTTGGAAAAAGGTCATGTACAATCTTCTGTAAATTCTTCTGTAAATTCTACAAGTTTCAGGACCTTGTTTCCTGTAATATTTCCAGTATTTCATTGCTTGTAAAACGTCTGACACAGCCTTTTCATGTAGGTATATTTGCTTATCTAAAAACCATTTTCTCTCATTTCACTTTCATACTATGATTATTGCTGCCTTACTATACTCTGTATCCTTACTCCTTTTCATCTTTTTCTGTACTTGCTTATCTCTCATCGGATACTTTTCCTTATGTACTCACTGGCCCAAATGTTCTAGCAATGACCATTGTATGCCCCCTATAGGGATTGTCTGTTTTGTTAGATATACATCCAAACATTTAAAGGTAGATTATAGCTGTAGTCATTTCTGTTTAGTTTTTGAGCTACATCCCAGTGAACAATTATGATCATTATAGCAATGCCCAGCTATTTTGCTGGCGGAAGACCCCAGACAGATGTCTGTGTAGAAGACAGTGCACCGCAGGTCCTTGCCTCATTTACTGAAGAAGTACAGTTGTTGTTTTGTATTGAGCCAGTATCATATAAGTAGGACCTGACATTTTAAGGAAGTTATTTTTTTTATTATATTTTTAACCTGTCTGTTGATTAAATAAATACACATTTTCAGTGATAAAATTACTTAAAATTAGTTAACCATACAAAAAACTATTTCTCAGTATTTCTTATTCGTGTGATTGAGGCACCTCTACAAAGATCATGACCCACATTGGGAACCCACTTGACAAGTAGGTAGTTTTTTTCACAGATGAGTGCTAATTTGCATAAATAATATGCTAAAATCGTTTAAGGATAGACTTCACCAAAAGGTCAGTCTAAGACTATTTTTTCTTTGTTATACTTAAAGGCATCTCAAAAGCCTTATATAAGTGACCCCCCCCCCCCATTTATTGCCCCACCCAGCATGTGAGGGCATCTGTTTTCTGATAAGCCAGGCTGCCACAGTCTGTAACGATGTGTCTGTCACACAGGTATTGTTCAAGATCCAAGTGTATGTATGCTATATCTGGGGGTTGCACATACATAGTCATTCACAGTTTGTAAAGGAAACAGTTGTGAATATACCAATTACGCAATCCAATATATATATATATATATATATATATATATATATATATATATATATATATATATATATATATATATATATATATATATAAATCTTTATTTGTTTTCTTTCTTACTTTGTTGGTTGATTTTGTTATTTCTTATACATTTTGTTATTTCTTTCATTCTTTTAGTTCTCATATATATTTAAAGTTATATTTTATTTTGATTTGTAAAATGCAACGAAACGTTTCTAACAAAAGCAATTTAAAAAGTCATTCATTGTCAGAATAATGTCCTTCAGAGTCATTTTGAATACTAAAACTTGTATCTCTCATGTATTTTCAAAATTAAATATTTAGCTATGAAATAAATACATAATCTTGCAGTTACAAAATTGACACCTAGTAATTAATGCAATAAAGAATTTGTAAGGGATCATATAGTAAACAACCCACATTATCACTAACAATAATGTTTGTGGCTTTGTGTAAAACTAGCCTACTGTCTCACATCCATACTAGCAGGTAATTTAGTTTTGCATTAACCCAGCAGAGGCATTACTGTGACAGATTAGTACTATGTTGGCTAAAGACTCCCTGCAGTGATGACCAGCAATTAGCAGGTCTGGTCATAGCATGTGGGGGCCTGGCTCAGTGGGATACCACATTCCTTTCGAGATGCCTTTAAGATACCCATTAGTTCGGTCGCACTAAATTAGTTGAAAACTCAAATTTAATGTTTTATGCCATAATGTAATAATAAAAGCATCAACTTAAACATTCATGTTATCAACAAGCCAAAAAAAATGTCTCCAACCGGGTAATAATCTTTTACACAAATCGACAATATAAACAACAATCGACAATATAAACAATGTTCAAACGAATTTCAACGGGAAATACCGATAGTTTACGGCATATGTCGAAGCTTGGCCGAGAACCAACTACTTTACATACGAAGCCACGCCCGCCATGTTGAAAAATGTTTTGACAAGATGCCGTCTTCGACGGTGAGTATTGTTATTCTATTTATGCACATTTTCTAGTGAACATGTATGATTGCTGTATGTTATTGATTCATTCGCTATTGAGCTTCCTAATTTGGGGAGCACATTTGATGGTTTGCACTGAATTAGCCTGTTTCCTTGACACTAGTTGACAGTACTGTTGTTGTTTTTTACCGTTCAACTTTCACTTTTCGCTCGCCTACGGGCCGTACGGCTCCAGAGTATCGGAGAGATTACAGTTTTAACGCAACCGATTTACTTTTTCTTTCAACATGTGTATATTTTACTTTTTCAAATTCATTATGCTGTCATAGTTGACAGTGTAAACAACATTTTAGTATAAACGGACATTCGTACCCATGTATTTTCGTAATCAAATAAAACTGTCGTTTTTGGTCGTTTTATAACCTACATTCTGGCCGACCATTCTTTAAACAAAGCAGATTTGATAACGAAAACATTCTTATTTCTTTTAAGATGGTATTTACTTTATATTAGGATGCTTTATATTTATAGAGTAGTAGTCACCTTGTTACCATAGACGGTTTTAGACCATCCCACTGCTGGACCAAGCCATGGGAACAGACCTAGAGAGAAAGGGAACGACAGATTACCTCTTGTAATGCATGACAAGCACCAGCTAACTAGTTGTGTAATTTGTGTTTTGAGTAAGTTTTAGAACTACATGTAGAATATGTACTACTAGAAATTTATGGTCCGCAACAAATTTATTATTAGATCAGTTCATAAGCTCACATTCAGGCTAGCCACTTACTATATTTTCATTATTCACATCCTTTTAACTTGAAAAATCACTACACCACACTGAAATGCTGCTTTATAATGACAAGTAGTCTATTAATTAGTGGTAATATAATCTGTGCCCATATGCTGAAACTAGTTCTAGTGCAACCAGTTTTAAAATTGATAGCTGATCAGTTTACTCATAAAAGGTTTGGTATGTGAGCAAGTGAATGTGTCATCAGCGATTACTCCAGTGTCCTTGGTGGCTCACTGCATGTTTTTAGTCCTTGTTGTAATGAAAACATTCATGTGGAAGGGTCTGTCAGCTGACCCAAGCTGGGGTCCTCCTTTACAGTCATAAATGAACATCACTATAAATAGTTTCCATGTGATGTCATCGACACTGATAAGACAGTTTAAGGCAGCCATCTTTGTGCGCAGAAGCTAATGCAGGCCGAAATCTGGAAATATGTGCTGTATTAATCTCACCACTGTGTTTTTATTTTTCAGTCTATTTTACTGAATTTTATATCAAATTTAACAGCTTTTATAAAGTATTTTAAATATCAAAACTATATTTTGATAGTTAAAATGGTTAAAAAATACAACCGAAAATGATACACTGATCATTTTGTTTTAAGTTTTGTTTTTAATTTTATTTATTTCTGTGTATTAATTCTGTGTGCAGTTATCAATTGTAAAAATATTGTATTCTAAAAATATGAATTTCAAGAGCTTTCCAGTGGTGTATAGGTTTTAATTTTTGGACCACAAATGAAGAAATTACAAGAAAATAATATTTCCCTTCTATATAATTTATATGAATATCCCTTGAAGTTACCATCAAAGATGACTGCCAAGATAAGGGATCTTCACTGATATGGAAACTATCTATAGTAACTTAGTAACCATAATATTGTTGCCATGTTATATCTATTGAAAAAGGTACGGGAGGCCCCGGGTTCGATCCCGGGCCGCGACATACCAAAGTCGTTAAAAATGGTAGTGGTATAGCTCCCTTGCTAACGCTCAAGCAAATATAAGGGTAGTTCCACGACTGGTTGACCCGGTGTCAGGATAATGTGACTGGGTGTGGTATCATGCCAGGTGTTCATGGCATGCTATACACAGTGAAGGCAGCACTATATCTGCTTCAAGTGGACACCGTCTCCAGATAACTTAAATACTGTTGGTGGGACGATAAATCCAATAAACAATAAACAAATCTATTGAAAAACAGTATAAACAAAAGGTGTTGAAACACAATGATAGATTACAATATCACTACCACTGAAAACATATTATTGATATGTGACCATGCTGCCTTTCATGATGTCTTCAGGTTGGGAGAATCAATATGTTGAAACAGTTTTCGAACTATTTTCTTTTTTAGAGGCTTAATGATCTTATAAATATTATTTGATCCATGTTTGAGTATGCAGCTATGTCAACTTAATTTGTCATTCATAAATTGTACAATTATGTGCCAGACTGTTATGATGTATTTGAAATACATGTATGATGCATGGCTCACAAAAAAAGTCTAAATGTGAATATTACTGTCACTTAACTGTGTTCAAGTCACTACAAAAATGTTTTTTATGATAAAGAGTGTAAATTTTAGTATGGAAACCAAAGGGTTAAGATAATTTACACAGAAAATCAATTATTACCCATTCGAATATTTTTATACTTTTAAAATTATGACTAATTCGAAAGGATTGACTTGCCAGCTTAGGGGAAAGATTTTTTTGAAGGGGAATATATCTGATCAAATCCAATTGCAAATGAATTGTTGCAGCCCTACATAGAAGAGCTTGCAACTGATATCAAGAGTACCAAAATTTCTTTTCAATTTTGATCTTTTAATTTGTGAAAGTTTTGTGTTATTTGCAGTTTTAAATTTGTAAAGATGTGTTTTGGGTTTTTTCCCCGCAAATAACACATACTGCAAAATTTTCAATAAAAAACAAAACAAGTCACACATAATCACATATTTAGCAAATTTATTTAAATTGCAGTTATGTGGCCAACGGTCATCAGAAGGGGAGATCATTGAAACACAGACCACCAATTGGCCAATAAATATGGTAAGGATTACATACCAGATACATGTATTATTTTTAGATTTAATTTCTTTTAAAGCAATTTGGTCACAAAATGAAATTAGCATTTTCAGCTCACCTACGCATACACTCAAGATAAGCTATTGTAATTGCACACCACCACCATCAAACATTCATAAAAATTCTTTAAATGACATTTCTTCTGAAACTGCTAGCCCACCAAACTTCCTCAGTCAGGCGCTTCAGCAGACAGAGGGAATGGAAAGTTGTTAAAAGAATATTGATCTGTCAAAAGACATGGCAGCCAGGGTGTATGCCATTTTCCTTATATGACTGAAGTTAACAGAAATTGAAACTGATTTTCCAAATGTTGCTTCTGTGCAGTTACATATAGTATGATTACTCTAGACCGGACCTGGTAGCGTAATCATTAGAGCATAGGCACCAGGTACTGGAGATGTTAAGATGTGCAAGTGGGTACTCCTTGGAATGTCCATCCTATAAAGCAACATAGTCCCTTGGCCAGTCAGTCCAGACATATTGGTCAGAGGTGCCTGTCTTTCAAGCATGGACAGAACAATGGTTTATGTTGGGCAACATCATGACAGTAACCTAAGAAATAATGGTAATTCCAAATGGAACTAGTAATAAATTCCTTATTTAGCCCTATTTTGTACTTATGAAATGTGCTACTTTGCCCTACTTTTTGTAAAAACATGCCCTATTTCTGTCTTACTTTTTGTGAAGAGGCAGTAGAAAGCCTGCATTACGTGAGTAGTGTACACACATGATAGTGTAGTATCATTAGGGGACACTAGTGTAAAAAAAACTATATTGTCCTAAAACTTATTTACTTTAGATATGTATGTTGTTATTTTTCGATTAAGAGTGTTTGATTTGATTTGATTGGTTTATTGTTTTAGTGATTTTGAGACAACGGTCAGAAGAAGGGATGTTGTTGACAGAAGAAGGCATGTTGCTTACGGAATGATCATTCAAGAATGACAGTAACTTTTCCCTGGCAGGGATTTCTCAGGAGTGCAATATTATGAACAAAAAACCCTGTCAACACAGAAGACTGACTTCTTCGAATGAAAACACTGTTATTTGTAAAACAAATAAGGGACCTGTGTGTCCCTTCTACCATAGGCAAGGAAACTGATCTAATGTGCCTGTTAAATCACATTTGTATATAACATTATACCATCTAAAGAATATTGTTAGCCTGTGCTTGGGTATTTGTGGATTTAAGTCACTATATTAATTTTGAATTATTTAAAGTATTCAGTTACGTTTACCTTTTAGAAAAAAAACAAAATGTCATAGTTAATTTACTTTGTTAAACAATAACTATATAAGTATGCTAACTTGTATTATTTACCTTACAAAAATAGTTATTAGACCAGCTTAATGACTGTGTAGTACTAACAATGTACATTTTTCATAAATATGTCAGCAAGGGATTAAAAATTGTAACTTATCTGCTCATACTTACTTATTATTTATTTTTGTATTATTAATTATATTATTTATTTAATGAAGCCTATTAGAGGGACACAAAATGCATTAAATCACTTTAGTTACGATATGATAAACATTAGTTACGATATGATAAACATAGAAAAAAAAACACAAGAAAGTACAGACCTGTACTGAGAGTAATAAGATTGTTTACTATGTTTGTATAAAGAAACTAGTGATGTACTGAGAGTAATAAAAGATTGTTTACTATGTTTGTATAAAGAATCTAGTGCAATGTTTTTGTTTAAATTTATTTCATAATAATATTGGGTTACTATATAAATGCTTATTTCATGTTTATGTGTAAACATGTATTTTCTCAAAATGTTTTGATTTTCTCGTGTTAGGGTTTACAAATGCTTATAGTACCTATATTGGAAATTACAAAGTCAAGTGATCCACATTACTTTTTAATTTCCTATATAGGTATTATAAACATCCAGGCAAGACATCATCCTGAAACCGGACCTGGTAGCGCAATAAGTAGAGCGTCGGCTCCAGGTACTGGAGGCCCCGGGTTCGATCCCCGGCTGCGACATACCAAAGTCGTTAAAAATGGTAGTGGTATAGCTCCCTTGCTAATGCTCAAGCAAATATAAGGGTAGTCCTATGACTGGTTGGCTTGGTGTCAGAATAATGTGACTGGGTGTGGTATCATGCCAGGTGTTCACGGCATGCTATACACAGTGAAGGCAGCACTATATCTGCTTCAAGTGGACACCGTCTCCAGATAACTGAAATACTGTTGGTGGGACGATAAACCCAATAAACAAACAAACATCATCCTGACTTATGTAACAACTCATTTGTAATTTAAACGTATGTGCATCCTGAAATAACATGAAATAACCGTGTACAGCACCAAAAAAAGAACATTATTCAGTTATCAATAATACTATTAAAAGCTGGATAGCAATGTAGTGACAGTATAAGAAGATTACAGGTAATTAATACAAAATGCCAGACTCGCTTGCTTTAAACCAATATGTTTACATGCTTATAGGTAAAAAGAGAGCAATAAAGACAATTTTACAGCTGTAAACATTCTTCTTTTCTATTTTCTAAACCACTATGGCAAATCAAATTCTTACATGCACAAACAATATACATGTAGTCATGATGAGGGTCAGGGCTGTAAATAAGGTTGTTAAAGGGGATAAAAATGAGTGCAAGTAGACATAAGACATTTTGTCTTCATGTTAACGTTCTGTGTCTTGTACTTGTTCATATTTAGATTTCATGAATTTTTTTATGTAATTTGCTTAATATTTGATTTTCAAATTTATGTAAGATAATTAATAGTATCTATATGAGATAGACATGTCAGACAGAAGATTGAAAACTTAAGTTAGAATTTAAATATGTTTGTTTTTATAGTAACATTGCAAGTAAGTGAATATCAGGGGGGTTTGATTGAAGGCTTAACTAAATTGCAGTTTTAATCTTATTATCATGTTTTAGGTTGTGCTTATTTAAAAATAAATAACACAAAGTATTACTGTTATTGTTTTATTTTTTACAAAAGATGATTTTGATAGTAAAATAATGTGTGTGAAATCAATGTCCATTTGATTAGAGAAGTTATTAGCACACATTCAGGTTATGATTGAACTCCTCTTGTAGGACAAGAACCAGTTTATTTTTTGTGGCGACCTTTTCATCCACATCAAACTTCCTTCTCATTATTTTGCCTTTAGCAGTCACCAGAATAGAATATAGAAACAGTTTGCTGTTTTCTCTACGTTGATATACAACCCACAATCATCGCACCAGTAACTTCAGTCTCTTTGGAGGCTGCAAAGTAAAGAAAAGAAACAAAATAGTTTACATTTTGGTTCATTAAGTTAACGAGAAAAATAATAATAACTAGGCCTCTTGTTCTTATAAATCTACATTTTAATAAAATATGTGCAATCGTTGGGAGACAACACAACTTCCATGTAAAGACAATAAATAATATTTTTTAATTAATTATGTTATGAAGTTGTCACTCAATAGAATGCAAACCCATGCCATGCGGGATAAAGTCATGTACTTGACCTGGGGTGCCCCTAATCACAACAAAAAATAAAGAAACAATGTAAAAGATTTTTTTTACATTTAATTACCATGTACAGTAATGTGCCAAAATATAAGGGAATGAAATGAAAACCAAGCTGGCTATATTGGCAGCGGTAAAAAAACAACTTTACTAACAAAACTTGTGTCAGATTTAGACTATAATTTTAGTCACAAACTTTTTTTTATTTAAGTACAAAATATGTCAATATAGTCTTCAGACCATTCTTTGAGGCTATAAGACAGATGTAGTGTTTTTTGTTCTCTAGTTGAAAAGATGGAATCATTATTAACATTAACTTACAATTCATTTGGGTTGCAGTACACCGGTGGCTCTACCAGGACATTTGTCTTGGGTCTTACTGCACCACTGTAGCTGGACATCATTATCATGAGCACATCTGTGTCTTTGTGATGCATTTCAAAGTCAGCAAAAAAATATGAGCTGTGCATTTAGTTGCTTTAAGTGGCATCTCTTAATGAAGGACTAGACTCGGGGGCCCAGTGGCAGCAAACACTTGATCTCATTTCTATGTTTCTAAATTTAATCATCATACAGTCTGAGTGATTAAAAACAAAATTCATCCTTACCTTTCCTGATTGGTCATTGAGCATTGCATTCTCCGGCACTAATTTATCTCGCATATTGGATCAGGTCATCTTTAGCATCAGGCTTTCATTTCCTGTGAAAACATATGAAAATTATATTAAAGCTTTGCACTTATTATGAGAATGACAATATTCTGATTTATTGAATTTGTTTAATATTGTGTTTACACACTCATTTATAATGTTAAGGAGCAGGAAAAAGTGAACCCCCTCAAGATTCGAACTATAGACCTCTCCAACTCTAGCGGATCACAATACCAACTGAGCTAAAGAGGTTCAGTGAATAAACTACCAGTGAACAAGGGATGCGGGGGGTGGGGGTGTCCCACCAACCGGGTAAAAGAGTAAAATTGTGAAAGCACATACATGTAAGCTTAAAAGATATTAAGCTTTTAAAGTAAATTTTGTCTGTAGACTGCTTAGGTCGAAGATAGGGTCCCTTACTGTGTATACACATATAGTATTTACTGTGCTTAAGTTGAATTGATCTTGATTAAAACCCCACCCACCAAAATTTTCTGGATCTGCCACGGCAGTGAAACAGCTACACTTCACATCTAGCAAAAAGATGTTCACCCTGAATCACATCCCAGGTTCTACAATATACCACTGTTTAATATCACGCATTACTTGAGTGATATTGGCAGTGGGCAGGCCTTTGGGCCTGTACGGGAAGAGAGACGTTCCCGCCTTCCACGAGTCTCCCACTGCCTTGTGGGCATCCTCGGAAGAGGAAAAGGCTAAGGAGTAAACCTGAAAAAATCCAGAGTGGTGTCCTAAGGCGGTTGAAATGACTATTGTCATCCTTCCGGCAACTCCTGCAGCCAAACTGGTGCCAAACGTAGTGCTCTGCACTCCTTTGGATCCCACTAGTGAGGCAGAGAGGGGGATTCTGGCGATTGGGCATCCCAGGGTCTCCACAAGCTTCGCCCAGGCATTGTGCCCCGGAGAGGTCACTCTGGTGCTGCTACGCAGCAGAAACAACACGGGAGGCAGCAGTTACGAGTTATAAGCCTCACCTGATTGGCGTAAGGATCGGGCGCTACGGGTTGCCTCCGACGGTGGGAGAGGTTATTGCACCTCACTGATCAGCTACCGCCCGCCCCAAGCTGGGCAGCCCCTGGTCAATTGGGTGCTGATCCGCCACTGTCTGCCTGCTTCAATGGGTGCTTGGAGCATAGATCATCATCGACAAGCAGACAGCAATCACCGCACCAGGCAAACAACAAAAGAAAAAAAAACCTTCAGTCTTACGACTGGCCACCTGGAACGTCAGAACCAGAGTCCAGGACTTTCCGACGATCTGCAACAGATCAACGACTGCAGGAAGACCGCAGTCATCGACTCTGAGCTGAGGAGACTTAACATTGACATAGCAGCACTGCAAGAGACCAGGCTAGCTGCAGATGGAATGCTGCGGGAGAACGACTATACCTTTTTCTGGCAGGGCAGACCCATCGAGGAACCTCGTCTGCACGGCGTCGGTTTTGCAGTAAAGAACAGCCTGCTACCCATGATAGTCCCTCCTACCGGCGGCTCAGAGCGCATCCTTTCTCTCTGCCTGTCGACCTCCTCTGGCATGGTCCACGTCATCAGCGCTTACGCACCAACTTCATGCTCTCCACAGGAAATGAAAGATCAGTTCTACGAGGATCTGGACAACATCATCAACAAGATCCCAGAGACCGAGCATATCATCTTGCTAGGCGACTTCAACGCCCGAGTTGGCGCAGAACACAGCTCATGGCCAGACTGCTTAGGTCACTTTGGTGTTGGCAAAATGAACGACAACGGACAGAGACTGCTGGAGCTCTGCTCCTTTCGCAAGCTGAGTATCACCAACACGTTCTTCAACACAAAGCCCCAACACAAGGTCTCCTGGCGGCATCCAAGATCCGGACACTGGCACCAACTGGACATGATCATCACCAGAAGAGCTGTGCTTAACAGTGTGCTTGTCACACGCAGTTACCAGAGCGCCGACTGCGACACAGACCACTCCTTGGTGTGCAGCAAACTGAGACTACTACCAAAGAAGATCCACCACACCAAGCAGAAAGGCCGGCCTCGTATCAACACCACGCGAGCGTCAAACCCCGAGTCACGCACAAAACTTGTCACTCAGTTACAAGATGCCCTGGAAGACAACACAGCCCCAACACTAGAAGAGAAATGGCAGCTGATACGAAATGCAGTCTACAACACCGCCATCCAAGTCTGGGGAAAGAAAGAAAGAAGAAATCAGGACTGGTTTGAAACTCACCAGGCAGAAATGGAACCTGCCATCACAGCCAAAAGAGAAGCCCTGATTGCCTACAAGAAAGATCCATCTGCCAAGAACCTCGCAGCCCTAAGAACAGCCAGAAACAACACTCAGAGGATTGCAAGACGATGTGCAAATGACTACTGGCAGAACCTGTGTCAGACAATCCAGACCTGTGCTGACAGAGGAAACATACATGGCATGTACGAAGGAATAAAGAAAGCTTTCGGCCCCACCATCAGCAAGATCGCTCCACTCAAGTCCAAGGACGGTGAAGTCATCAGTGACCGTGCCAAGCAGATGGAGAGGTGGGCCGAACACTACCAAGACCTCTACTCTACAGAGACCATTGTCACCGAACAAGCTGTCAATAACATCCCACCCATGCCTGTCATGGAAGAGCTTGACTTACCCCCATCAGTGGAAGAGCTCAGCAAAGCCATTGACTCGCTGGCGCATGGGAAAGCACCAGGCTCAGACGGCATTCCAGCAGAGGTGATTCAGTGCGGAAAGCCAGCTCTACTTAACCACCTTCATGAGCTACTCTGCCAGTGTTGGGAGGAAGGGACGGTTCCCCAAGACATGCGAGATGCAAACATCGTCACGCTGTACAAGAACAAAGGCGACTGCAGTGACTGTAACAACTACAGAGGCATATCCCTGCTCAGCATCATCGGCAAGGCCTTCGCCAAGGTGGTACTAAAGAGACTACAAGCACTTGCTGAGAGAGTCTATCCAGAGTCCCAGTGTGGTTTCAGAGCAGAGAGATCTACCACAGACATGATATTCTCCTTAAGACAACTACAGGAGAAAAGCAGAGAGCAACAACAGCCCCTCTACATTGCCTTCATCGATCTTACCAAGGCGTTTGACCTAGTGAGCAGAAAGGGCCTCTTCACGCTCCTTGAAAGGATTGGGTGCCCCCTAAAGTTGCTCAGCATGGTTACGTCCTTCCACGAAGACATGCAGGGCACAGTAAACTTCGATGGCTCATCCTCTGCACCCTTCCCCATTCGCAGCGGTGTAAAGCAAGGCTGCGTTCTCGCCCCGACACTCTTCGGAATCTTCTTCTCCCTTGTACTGTCGTACGCGTTCCGAGTATCTGATGATGGAGTCTACCTACACACCAGATCAGACGGCAAACTTTTCAACCTGGCACGCCTCCGAGCGAAGACCAAAGTGCGCCGCATCCTGATCCAGGAAATGCTCTTTGCTGACGATGCCGCCCTCGCTTCCCACACACAGCCAGGGCTCCAGAGGCTAATCGACCGCATGGCACATGCATGCAGAGAGTTCGGCCTGACCATCAGTCTAAAGAAGACAGAGATCATGGGGCAGGACGTCAGCGAAGCTCCCATCATCAACATCGTGGACTACACGCTGCAGGTGGTAGAGCAGTTCACCTATCTGGGCTCAACCATCACAAGCAACCTCTCGCTGGACCCTGAGCTCAACAAACGCATAGGAAAAGCTGCTGCTGCCGTGTCCAAGCTGACAAAGAGAGTGTGGGAAAACAACAAACTGACCACAGTCACCAAGGTTGCAGTGTACAGAGCCTGCGTTCTGAGCACACTGCTCTACGGCAGCGAGTCCTGGACCACCTACTCACGACAAGAGCACCGCCTGAACAGCTTCCACCTACGGTGCCTGAGGAGGATCCTGGGCATTACATGGCAAGACAGAGCGACCAATGCAGAGGTCCTTGACAGAGCAAAGCTGCCCAGCATGTTCACCCTCCTCGCACAACGCCGCCTACGATGGCTAGGACATGTCCACCGCATGAAGGATGGTCGCATCCCCAAAGACATGTTCTACGGAGAACTGGTTGCAGGTTCCCGGCCAAAAGGACGTCCCACACTGCGCTACAAAGACGTCTGCAAGCGTGACCTGAAATCGGCTGACATCAGCGTCGACAAGTGGGAAGAGGTTGCAGCAGACCGCGACGCATGGCGAAGTACAGTACGTGCTGGTCTCAACACTGCTGAGGGAAAGAGACTCCAACTGTGGTCGGACAGAAGAGAACGCAGGAAAGCGAAAATTGTGACATACCAGCCGCAGTCATCAGACTTCCAATGCAGGAAGTGTGCTAAAGACTGCCATTCACGGATTGGCCTGCTTAGCCACAGCCGACGCTGTTCATCATCAAATTGACCACAACCGGGCACATCCATTGTCTATCTAGACAGACGGAGCCACTGACTGACTGACTTGAGCTTGCATGCATGTGTTTTCACAACTCTTTTACCTAGTTAATGAAGGGGGGATGCACACCCCCCCCCCCCCCTCCCCGACCGATCCATCCCTGTTTCTTTTGGTTTGATAACCGTGGGACCTGCTTATTGTAAACAACTTTTATAAAGTTGCAGTAATAAGGTAACTTGAAGTTCAAGGAACATTAATAATTAGCATTTCAATTTTGCTACATAGTACAGTAACATAGGTCTTACAGTACACAATCTTTTATATTTTATGAAAGATTTACGTCACAGATGTGAGCAATCATCGGCATGCAATGAATACACGTTTTATAAAGGTCCAACAACAAACAAACACGTACCATTAGGAAAAAATCGTATGCATACAAAAAAAGATTTTAACAAGTTTTCAGAAACTGAGAAAGCGAAAGTAGAATATTGACCTACTTGTTGTATGCTGATAGCGTCTAGCGGAGCCAGCTGTATAAAATCCTTTTCCTACTTTCGTCCTACGACTGATTAAGTTCTGTTGAATTTTCCTGCCTTATTTTTTATCCTAGCACATTTTTCTAGCGATACTATCTCTTCAATTCAGTCAAACAAGCTTTTCGATTCAGCATGGCCATGTTTATACATTCGCCATTGCGTTAGCGATGAACTGCGCATGCGTTATGAATGATCATGTGGCGAGAATATCGGGATTTTCACGGGCTCGTCGATCGTACGCGATTATGATTCGTACAATGTCGGAAGACTTCCACCACAAACAAATATTGGGATATATATCGATGGCAATCGGGGTCTAATTTACGTTCTACTATGCTCAAATTTTAAACATCTTTAAAAAGTGAGCTATATTTTCGCATGTAATAGGTTTGATCTGCTTTTATTTAGGTGATTTTGAACTAATGGGTGGCTTTAGTTATAATCCGGCTTTCAACTAGCTGCCGACCTATCAAACCTTCATAGATATGTGCCAGTCATTGCCAATGACGACGTGGAGTTCTCTCAACTGAATTATTTATCGATCTTTGGGGATGGGATGGGATTTGCCGACATTTTGCTAATACTGTGCAGCGACATTTCAATCATAATAGCACAGGGGCACTTATGAGGTGCCCTGGGACTGAACCCGGGCGGTCCATTATACTGACACAGACGAGTCAGGCGTAGTGCTGTCCCCTTAGCCCCGAGCGTTAGGAGGGAAGCCACTACTACCAACTTTATGCTTTAGTTTGACCCGGCTGGGGTTTGAACCCGCGACCTCCTGATCCACAAGCCGACGCTCTACAATTCAGTCATTGCGGCTAGTCCGATCTGTGTTCACATATGAAAATGTGTTATGTGATAGTAAGACATAAATAGAGGTCAGTTTACATACCGCTTGATGGTTGGTATTTATATCCAGTTTGAGTCTCACTACACCCAGCAGCAGTTATAGAAAAAAAAAAGATTACTTGGCTTCTTCACTGCATTACAGTATCTTCGTCCTTCTATCGTTCAAGTTGGTCTTCGCCGCCCCCAACAACTCCTGCTAAAAGATCAGGATCCAGGCCTGGTCTCATAAGAAAACACCCTAGTCAATCTGGCTTCCCAGAATGTTTATTTTTGGAAAAAGAAACATTCTAAAATTCTATAATTAGACACTTGTAATAATGAATCACCTTCTTATTTCTGTTTATAAGATTAGAATGATTTTCTCATTCTTGTCACAAAAGGAAGACATTATCTGAGATGTAATGTAATGATGAACGCAACACATCTTTTTTTTGATCCACATTGTGTGCGAAATAATTTATCCACTCGTCACGTTATCAAAACTCGACGTTCTAAATTCAGCGGTTACTCTTACTTAATATTTCACTCGTTTAAAGATATTGTCTGTTTCATGGTTAAAGCTAAAGGTTGTTACTGAAGTAGTTCATCAATATACTTTAAGGTGTTTCAGAAATGCTTAAAACGTCGAATTTAATTAAACCACAACATGATACCACCGGTTAAGCGGTATGACTCTAACATCAAGCTGGCAAGCAACAAGCGTTTACTCAGGATAGCCGAAGAAATATTAGAGCAGCCGACATTAAGAAAAGTAATTATAACGTGCGTTTTCAACGCAAACTAATTACATCGAGAAAAATGCATTATTTAAAAGAATCAAACGTAGAAATAACAAATCAAATGATATTTTAATTAAAACATGTTTAAATCCAGCTTTTCTCTTTCGCAATATATAATTAAAAAATAAAACGTTGTTAAGTATTACATTATTAAAAGTATATATCAATTATACTCTAATCTAAATTGTAAAAGATAACTGAAATTCTTCTTAAATGTTGCGAAAACTATTGTTGTAACGTGGGGGTTGCCAAAGAATACGATACTTAAATGATACGCCAACGGTGAGTGAAATGCTGATAGAGGTACATATCTTTGTTAGATTTAAAATCTGGTGGATATCTGGATCACATACGGGGAATGTGACGCTATGGCATTAATAAATATGCATTAGAAGACGTCAATTAGCATGGAAAACAGAAACCTACCGTAAAAGTCCGCTATATTTGAACGATCCTTTTGTCACACGCGATGAATGTGACGCAATTAACTAAAAATGTTAGCAAGCAACATTAAAAAAGCTAATGAAAAAATCGCAGCAACAATACCCAAGCTAGGTGTTGGCATAGGGTAATAGCGGGTCAAAAACAGACGTCAGTAACAGTGAACACACAGAAAATTACACTAAAAACAGTATATAATGGACAGACCCTTTTGCCTTGTACAGGGAATTTGACGCAATTAACCACACATATTTGTTAGAAGAAAACATAGACTTTATGAAAATATGCAACAAAGATACCCTAGCTTGGGGAGTACGTAAGAGACAAGCATATCTCTGATTTAAAAACAGACGTCAATCAAAATGAAGACAAAGAAAATAACCATAAAAGTCCGGTATATTTAAATGGTCCCTGTGTCCCATACAAGGAATGTGACGCAATTATCTATACATGTTTGCAAACAACATTAAAATAGGTAATGAAAAATTGCAGCAACAATACCCAAGCTAGGGGTTGACAGAGAGTGATAGTAGGTCATCAACAGACGTCGGTAGCGGTAAAGTCACAAAAAATTACACTAAAAACAAGATACAATTGGCAGATCCTTATGCCATGTACAGTGGATGTGACGCAATGAACTATGGATATTTGTTAAAAGGAAACATAGACTTTATGAAAATATGCAACAAGGATGACATAACGAAATATGCAATAAAAAGACGCCAAAGTCAGTCATTTCACGGTAAATTAGCACGGAAGTCGAGTATATTTATATTGTCGGCACACAATGCCTTTTACAGGGAATGTGACGCAATGAGCGATATATATTTATACATAAAACGAATTGAACTAACAGAAAAATGCAACATAAATATTCTAGCTAGGGAATGACAGGAAGAAATACTCGAATTACGAAATGTGACGTCATAGACAGCTAAAATAACGGAAAACTAGGCTAACATGTGTCGATCTGACAGAATTCTGTGGATGGAAAAAGGGAATGTGACACAACACACAATGCATTTTCATCGACACGACATGTTGCCATAATGGAAAACGGCAACAACAACATTATATATTGGGGATGACATACGCATATCTCCGATCGAAATCAGACGTCAATTACAATGGAGGTACAGAGAGTTACTGGCTTCTTTGTCCCATTCAGGGATTGCTACGCTATAAACTATATATGTTGTTTACCAAACTTTAATTTTAAAAAAAAACGCAGCACCATTACCCTAGCTAGAGATGACATTGTGGGATTAGGCGCTCAACTACAGACGTTGGTGACAGTTAAATATCCATGGTAAAAGCCGGAAACAGCTGACAGTACCTCGTGTTTGTCAATTAACTACATTGTATGTACGTTTATAGAGAAAAAAATGCCCTAATGAAAATTTGCAGAACAAAACCATAGCTTGCGGAAAACAAAATTAAATTCTTTAATAAAAACAGACGTCGAAGACAGTGAAATCACAAAAGAAATAGTATGAAAGACGGGTTTATTTGATTGGTACTCTGTGTCTGTACAGAAAATGTGACGCAATGAGCGAAATAAAGTGATTAACAAAACTAATTGACCTAAAAGAAAAAAAATCAATTATAATACTCTTGCTTGGGTATAACTTAAGTTAATACGCGATCGAATATTGACATCAGAGACAGACATGTTATGGAAAAGGGCAACAGCAATATTTACCTTGAGGATGACGGGCATATCCACGATCGAAAACAAGGGTCATATAGAACACAAATGCTGGAAGCAACATTAAAATAAGTTTATTTGAAAGGCCTCTGCGTCCCAAACATGGAACATGGCGCAAAAATATCCATGTAAACAAAATGTAATTACCTTTACAGAAAAATGCAGCACCGAAACCCTATCTGTAAAAAGATGCGACTAATAAACCCCTGACGACAATTCAACCCCACGACTATTCGACCCCTAGTAAAATGTTAGCATAATAGTATTTAATCTTTGCATTTTATTGTTTGTAAAGTATGGAAAATGTTGTGTCATGATTTTAGTATCGTTATTGAGTGTATATGATACAATAGTAACTGGGGGCTTACGATTGTGATGGCTAGGTTGTTGAATTAAAAGGCGTGTTAAAGTGGGAATAGGTTGCTATTTTTAACACTCTTTTTAAATAATTATAACTTTATTACAGTTGTTTATGTTCATAGTTTTCCTTATCGAGACATTTATATTCCCAATATAAGATTATGTTATCAAACCGGTATCCGGACAAATCCCCGCCCGGACATTTCCCCGTTCGTCATTTTTGTAGGTCCGGACATTTCTCCGTTCGTCATTAACTTAGATAACATGATAAATTGTCCTTAAGATAACTTAAAAACCACCCGGTCATCCTCAATTAATATTTTCCTTATTTAGTTACATTTACACACCTCCTCATTAGCAGTAGTTGAAATATGTTTAAGAGATAGTATTCATTCCTGTCAACCCTATATTAATTTCCGCTTACACAGCCTGAAGTATACAATTATATTATTTGCGCCAATGTTTGTTCCTCATATCACATGTATGTATGTGCTGAGTGTACAAATAAACTTGTAAACTCAAGATAGAGACAGCGTAAATGAGGTGTTAGTAACACTAGGAATTCAATATACACAAAAGTAGATGAGGTGTTAGTGTCAACAGGCAGTAGATGAGGTGTTAGTGTCAACAGGCAATCAATTCATACGGTGAGAATAAAACGCTACAATGCTTCAATTATGAAAAGAGGAAACTTTAAGCAAAAGTAAGGACGAGGAATGTGTACGGCTAATGTAAAGAAGACCGGAAAAGTTCGATTTTGCTTAGAAAAAGATGCATGACTGAGGCAGAAGGAGAATTGGTGATTTAGTGTAAAGACGAGAAGTTACAGTAGCACTTGCAGTGTGTCAGTACTAATTGCATTAATACGATATTTATGTTATGGCGATGAACAAATGAGTTTGTGCCAAAAAAATAATGAATTGAATTGATTGTACAGTGCAATATATTTAAGTTAATTTATTAATTTATATTCTTCTTGTAATCGCTGTTTTAGTTTGTTCGTTACAAACATAATAACTGTATTTAATTTACTGCTAATTAATTGAATGACATTTATACATATAACAGAGATTCTTTTAATCAAGTAACGTAGGTGTTTTGAAAGAAAGCCGTTATCAATTAAACCGGCTACATGAAAAGAACTTAACCAATCATTATTTAATCGCGCAACAGGTGAGAAAACCAATCAACGACAACAACCAATACTTCATAAATTGGTTTTTGTTTGCAATATCTCTGCACAAGAAACAGAACATAACAGAACATAATTTATTTAAGACGTGTACAAAGTACATTATCTTCTCCATGTACACTATTAAAAATATAGTAATGTCATGTGATAGTTATACAGTAACAGTATAACACATAATTACAAGTGAAACATGTATGAGGATGAACACATCAAGTTCACATTAACTATAACATTTAGAATAGTATTTCTTATATCAAAAGCATCTTTAACAAACATAGATAATTTCACAAGTTCTACTTTATTCCTTGAATTCAAATAGTTCATAAATTAAAACATTGATGGATTCTGGTAAAGAGCTTTGTGCTAATATTTTCTTCTAATTACACTACACGAACAAACACAAATAAATTTATATTAGTCCTCTAAATCAAGTGTATCACAACACAAACAATAACGTTCTTCTGGTACAATTCTAGGCCTATCATATCGACCTGATTGCATGCGTAAAGGATAAAATAAAATTTCTAGGCAATACATCTAGATAGTTTTCATAGCCAAAAGCATGCATGCATTCCTTATATAACTTTAAAACAGGGCTTTCTAGAGACCGAAGCCATTCATTTTTAAAACAATCAATAGCTTTTAGTTTGAACTCCAAAGTAAACATTTTAACATCAACAGAGTGCGGATTATCAAAAACATGTGAAAAGTCATATTCGAACAATAAATGTTTAATGTTAGACACCCAATTAGTGCGAGCTTTATTACAATCATCTAAAGCCGCATTATAAATTGTGCGTAATATAACATTATCACTATCCAGAATTCTAAACCAATATTGGATTAACTTAACATATCGTTTTATGTATAGTGGATAGCCTCTTAGTTCACCATAAACAGCAGCAGTACATGTATTAATTCTTACACTAAGTAAGCGTTTACAAAATTTCAAATGAATTCTTTCTAACTCCTTAGACTTAGTTTAACCCCAAACTTCTAAGGAGTAATTCAGAATAGGTAACACAAAGGTATCAAACAACTGACAAAGTGTTTTAGGTGTAAGATCATAATCATTGCACTTACATAGTTAAACATTTAATGACTTAAGAGATTTAATAACAACATATTCAATATTTAGTCTAAAGTTGCCAGTTTAACTAAGTACAGTTCCAAGATAATTAAACTCATTTACAACATCTATGGGTTGGTTATCGTAGGTCCACCTTTCTGTGGGTAATAATCCAACGCGCTTTCGAAAAACCATAATTTTAGTTTTTGCTGAATTAACAGAAAGTCCTTAGGCACTGCAATATACCAATAAACGATCTAGTCGATTTTGAATTTCGAGTGGCGTTTTACCTACAATTGCCATGTCATCAGCAAACCACAACGACACTAAAACTAAGTAATCTATGTGGATACCATTGTGTACATCCTGTTGCAAAAATAATTCTAAGTCCTCTACAAAGAGGGAAAACAAGAGGGGACATTACCTCCCCTTGTCCTAGACCAACGGCATATGTGAAGTCATCCGAATATGAACCACATGCTTTGACACAAGATTAAACTTTATTATACATATCTCTGACAATTCTAAGCAATTTACCTTGAATGCCACATTTAAACAGTTTTAACCATCGTGCATCCCCATATATTGAGTCAAAACATTTCATCATGTCAACGTAAACAACATACAATCGCTTATTCTCATTAAGATATTTATGTACTAATGACATAAGTATAAATATGGCATCAACAGTGGAGTGCCCTTTGCGAAATCCGAATTGAGCGTCCGAAATAATGTTATTATCTGTACAAATAGTTTCAATGCGTCTATTTAGTACAGTTGTGAATAGTTTTGACATACAACTAACTAGCGTAATACCACGATGATTATTGACATTGTTTATATCTCCTTTTTCATGTAACGGTATAATAATGCCTTCCATCCATGTTTCGGGGTAGAACCCCGAGTTGAAAATGCTATTAAAAATATCACATAAGTAACTAGCTAAACTATCGCTACATTCAATAAAATATTCATTTAACAGACAATCACTACCACTTCCTTATTACGTTTTAAACACTTAATAGCTTGTTGAATCTCATCTACTGTTATACATTGATCAAGTTCAGGAAATGAACAATTATCAGTACTAAAATCATGCGTACAACAAAATTCTTCTGCCACTTCATGTTCACATTTAAACAAACCATCGCTAAGGTTAGCAAAAAGTTTTTAAAATCTTCTAATGATACTGCATCACCAACATGATTGCCCGCAGACCTAAAATATTTCCAAAATTCTTTAGGATTACTTCTTTTTAAACATTCAATTTTGTGCATTTTCTTTATATATGAGGCATGTTTACACCTTTTAACAATATTTTTATACAACGATTTATGGTGCATTAATAATTCTTTATTCTCAACAGATTTATTTTCGTAAAACAAATGCTATGTTTATAAGTACACACTACGAGCATTCATACATTCTGTATTAAAACAATCTATTTTTCAAACAGAACTGATCAACAAAATAAGGGGTTTTATTTACACGATGAAATTTTGAAAAAAAAAGGATCTTCCACGGATCTCACTGTGTCTGAAAAATCATAAACAGCTTTATTTACCGAAGTACGATCACTACAATCGATATCCTCTACAATACTATTAAATCTAGGTAGACAGCTAATAATTCCTGAGCGAAAACGCTCTCGTTCTGCATCAGACCACTTAAACTGAATCTCTGACCTCTCTTGTTCCTCGGGTACAGATGTGTTACATTTCAATGTAAAATATAATAATGCATGGACACTTCATTCACTGAATGGCTTAATACAATTGTCATTGATAATAGAGAAAAATCGCTCATGCATCAGTAAATAATCTATGACAAACCATTGTGCGACAAAATGTATATTGGTCAGTATTGCCCACTCGACCGTTAACAATGCGCAATGACGTGGATTTACACAGTTCTAACAACCTTACCCCGTGGTTATTGCAAACATTATCAGTAGAGGCCCGGGCTGGGGTACTATCAGGAATATAACTAGAGTCATTGTATAGGGATGGGATGGGCTTAGCCGGCATTTTTGCCGGTACTGTGCAGCGACATTTCTATCATTATAGCACAGGGACACGTAAGAGGTGCCTAGGGACTGAACCCGGCCGGTCCATTATACTGAATCCGACGAGTCATATGTAATGCTGTCCCCTTAGCCCGAGCGTTAGGAGGGAAGCCACTACTACCAACTTTAAAGTTTTTGGTTTGACCCGGCCGGGGTTTGAACCCACGACCTCCCGATCCGCAAGCCGGTCATCGTATACAATATTAACATCATCATGGACAATAAAATCATTTTTATTACCAACCCTGCTATTAAAATCACCACATACAGCCACACAGCCAAAGGAACTAGTAATATATGTCTTGTTCTAAAACATCAAATAAATATACACAAAGTGTATTATAAACAGGAGAATCTGCACCCCAAATATATGTACCGCAAACATAAATCTTCATCTTCATTAAAAACACCTTGTCTGATTTTAACCAATAAAGGTATCATAACGATTTTTAATATCCCCAATGCCATCCTTTAGATAATCTTTATATAAAAGCAATATAGTTTTAGTTTAAAATAGCAAACTGCGCAGCGTAGCTTAGATAGGAAACACAGATTTGCAATAAGAAGTAATGTGTTATGCTTCACTTTTACATAGACGTAGGTCATCAATAATCATCATTTTTTTAGGTCTTTTCAGGCGACAATAATTTTTTTTGTTCTTTGAGGGAGAAAAATCTGATCCAAACTGTCGGATACCATCTTAAATCGGTGCTGGTCTTATAATGGCCATACGTGACACTTTGTACATCCTCGCGTTACCTGACTTAATTGGCGCCGGGGTTATAATGGTCATACGTGACACTTTGTACATCCTTCAGTTACCTGACTTAAATGGTGTGCAGCTTATAATGGCCAAACATGACACTTTGTACATCCTTCAGTTACCTGACTTAAATGGCGTGGGGCTTACAACGGCCATTGGGATACCGAGACCACCTTCAATCTACCAAACTTAAAATGATGTGCGGTTTATATAGCGGCCATGAGGTGCCCTATGGCCACAATTAATCCACTAGACTTTAATGATGTTCGGCTTGTAACGGCCATAATGCACACTGTGTTCACCTTAAATTTTCCAGACCTGTTTAATATTTAGTGTAACCATCCCTACAAATCGTGTACTGCCGGCTTGTTTCTTCTTGCTGGATAGCTTAGCGCGTTTTGTATCTCATTTTGAGGGGTTTTTTTGGCTTCTAAACTGTCTTTGGCCTGTCCTCTGTCGAAAATTGTGTAAAATGAATTGTTTGGTGTGAAGTCTTAAATAGTTATTATTTCAGCTGAACATACTTTGTTGGCCAACACGGTGTTTATATTTGTATTATTTGTTATAGCTAAATGTCATACATACGCGTAGCATTGTTCTTCTCCTCTTTAGAACATTGTAAATTGAAAAGTTTAGTATTTTAATGCATATTCTATAATCAGTTTTGTTTGCTCTTTAGTGCAATTTAAAATGATAATTTTAATGTTATTTACTGTATCTTGCCACTTTTTTCGGCTTTTGTTGTGTAGATATACATTTTGAAATATAAATTTTAAAGTCGATTACCGTATATGACTTTGTTATATAAACACTAAAGTCGATTAATCTATATGACCCGTGGTTGTTTTCTGTTTAGTGCTTTTTAACATATAACAACAATGAACGTCGTTCATAATAAATGACCAGTTTTATCTGCTTTTAGTACGTTTTAAGTCATTTAATGCATAAAGCCTGCTTTGTCTGATTTTTCAGTATTAATATTAAAGTCTTTTATTGTATATCCAGGTTTGTCTGCTTTTTAGCGTTTAAATACTGATATTAAATTGTTTTTATGCAAATGGCCAGGATTGTCTGCTTTTAAGTGTTGTTAAAATACTGATATTTAATTATTTTAATAGATATGGCCAGGTGTGTCTGCTTCTTAGTGTTTTTTTTTAAATACTGATAATACAGGCCCTGATCAAGGGTGCTTTAGATGGGGGTGGGCGTGATGGTGGTGGACGACAACAGTCTTGGTCGGCGGATGGACACAATCCCTCCCTAACAAAATCCCTTCCGGTCATTTTAGCAAAGGCGGACAATATTAAATTTTCACAAGCGGACAATAAACCTTAAGCAGCATGACTTTTTTCTTCAATGTGAACATAATTGTGTCGGTGCGATATGATGACAATAATCAAGACAACTAATGCACATTTTATGTAAATCATAAAGTCCAGTATAAGCGTAAGAAAATATATATCAAGTAAGTTCTTTTCCGATTAAATTGTAGATGTTTTAGAAAGTTAGCGCTGGTAACAGTTTTAAGGCAACAATAACTGCAGATATTGTATAATACTTTACTATACATGGCGATTCTCGCAGCGACAGAACATTAAAGAATAAATCATTATCATAAAGTCTAATAACTTGGCCCTTATTATGTCTTTTTACTTTTATTATTTCGCTTGGATAATATTGCATATTACATAATACTTTTTTGCATATCAGAATCATTGTTGAAGTTGTGACCTCAACTATGAATATATATTTTATTTATGTATTTTTTATCAAAAATCTCAAGTCTTATTTTTATTCGCCAGATACTTTTTTAACTTTTATAATAACATGGAAATGTTCTCTTTGATTACAATGATAGTCTACTGTGTGCTTGATTTGGATGCAAGGTGACAAACATTCCGAACTCCTCGGCTAATCAAGCATTTCACATCACCACCGAGTGCCGAGATAGTTTGTTGTTGTTGCTAGTGTTGTTTTTTGTTTCAGTTGTTTTTTGTTTTTGTTTCGTGCTTTTAAATACTGATGTTACAAACTTTTAATGTATATGGCAATTTTTCTGCGCCTTAAGGTTTTTAAAATACTGATATTTAAGTATTTTAATGAATAAGGTCAGGTTCGTCTGCATTTTAGTGTTTTTTAAAATACTGATATTAAAGTATTTTAACGCATTTGGCCTGGTTTGTCTGCTTTATAAATACTGATATTAATTCTTTCAATGCATATGGCCAAGCTTTTCTGTTGTTTTGTGTGAGTGTTTACTTAAGATATTATAGTTTTAAATGTATATGGCCAGGTTTGTCTGCATTTCAGTGCCTTTTTAATCATAAAAACAGTAAAAGCTAATTGTTATAAATGACAAGCTTTGTCCACATTGTAGATGTTTATACCATTTTTGTATAGTTTATTATATATACGTCAAGTTTATATAACAGACATAAACAATAGCTGATTGACTAGTGAGGCAATAATTTATATGCATATGATGTGTGGATTGTGTAGTTCTATATAAGAAAATACTACAAGGTACTATGAGTATTGCAACACATATTAAATTTTGAAAAAGGCACAGGCCAAAGGTATTCACATGCCAGTCTAATGTAAAAGTTACAACAAAACTGTGACTATATAAAATAGCTACTATACTATATACAACAGCAATAATATATGTCATGTTACTTTGAAAATATGTAACAAGGGCTCTTTAATGAAAACTCACGTTTTGTATGTTTTATTTGCACTTTTTTAAAACCTTTTAATAAGCTCTACTTTTATGGAGAATTGTATATTGTAACTATCTTTTTATTGACACTTTCTCTTTCAGTTTTAACCATGACTACTGGAAAAGACCAGCTGACAACATGTAGAGATACGTGACACCAGGAGAGACTGGAAGCAAGGAGTACAATGGCTTGGCAGGCCAGCGTACTACTTCTGCAAAGAAGACATAATATTACCCGCTATGGAAAGGTTCAACACATGAGATCCCCTCAAGGTCGTGCGAGAGCATGAGAGGATGAACGACCTACCCGAGACAACGGTAACGAACACGTTCGATCAATCTACAGCCTCACAGAACATGGAAAGGTCAAGAACATGCGGAGGTTGCGGCAAGGTGTGCAAGAATGGTCGAGGTCTAAAGATTCAACAGTCACAGATGGGATGTGCACCCACACTAAATCAGATGCAGCCCACAAAGCAACTTGGTGAGATGGAGGAGGAGCCGGATTTGGAAGAAACCCACAACGTCAAGAGACTCCAGGCATCAGAAACAGAAGAAATGAGCATCGTCCGGGAGTGTTAGCCACAGCATGAAGAGGAGAATACTTCAGATGCAAGGAAAAAAGAGCCATGTCGAGGATGATATACACGAACGGCAGAGAGATGTTTAGACTCTACAATAAGAAGCGAGCTCAGCTAACCAGGCCAGGAAACCGACGTACAATAAGGATTGCAGAGATTAGAGGGCTCCTCCGAAGTCTCAAGGAGCAGCATCGCCTGGCAAACCAGGAAGAAAAACAGGCCTTGGATGATCTACGGATCCCTGGGGTAAGAGCTGAAGTCCCTTGGTCGGACAGAAAACCACAGAAAGACAAAAAAAGAGTGCACAGGTTAGAAGTGCTCCCAACCGGTTTGTGTCTGCCGACTGCTTAGAGATAAGAGATATAGAGATAGAGATGTCATCCAATATGTTAAGAACATTAATGACAAGTTTAGTGACCCACTTAGAGACGAAGACCTTGGTTACTGTAAGAAACTATTTTAGCCCGATGCTCCGGCTCAATAGTTTGATGCATTAGAGCCCTGACTTGAAGAGATCAAGAGTATTGTCAGAGGGGCAAGGGCAGCATCACCTTCAGGACCCATCGGAATCTGCTACAAGGTGTACAAGCATTGTCCAAGACTACTTCAAAGTTTGTGGAAACTTTTCAAATTTCCATGGAGGAAAGGGGTACTTTGTGGTTATTGGCTCTTGGCAGAGAGGTGCTTTATGCCAAAGGAGGAGGACGAGCAGTCGAAAGAGATTAGTCAGCTCAGGACAATATCTCTCCACAACGTGAGTTGAAGATATTCATGGCAGTCATGGCCAGACAAATGACAAAATTTCTTAATAAAGAATTATTAAATGGATCTGTCAGTCCAAAAAGGAGGTGTTGCTTGTGTCTCAGACTGTCTGGAACACACAAGTGTCCTGTCCCAGATCATCAAAGAGGCCAAGGAGAGTAAAGACGACTTAGCTGTCATATGGCTCGACTTGGCCAATGCATAGGGCTCCATAATCTACAAGGCTGTGATGACCATCGGAGAAGTATCGTGCACCAGAGAAGTTCCGCAGCATGCTGCAGCGCTACTTCATCAGATTCAAGATGATGTTTTCAAGCCCGGCCTTTACACAGACTGAGAGAGACTTGAAGTTGGAATCGCCACAAGTTGCACCATCTCTGTAGTACTGTTTGCAATGAACCTTATGGTGAAGACCCAGGATTGCAACCGGTGTCATATAGCCACCTACCTGGGATCATGGCCGACATGACAATCACAGCCAAGACGTACGTGGAGGGCAGATGGATGTTGCAGGTTATCGATTGAATCATTAAACGGGCAATGATGAAAGTAAATCCTACCAAGTCCAGATGCAGGGTAATAATATCGTAAAGGAAATATGTGTGCAGCCGGTGAAGTGTCTTGGAAAGTGGTTCAGCGCGTCAATGAACGACAGATAGAGCATAGCAGAAATGAAGACAACTGAATGAATCAAGTAGATGCAAATGGACTTGCCGAAAGGTTCAAAGACAAATGGGGATGCTCCGGGACAGCCAAGATGTGGAAGTCCGCCAAGCAGGTGTGCAAGTGAGCACGGGCAGGAAATGGAAAACCATGGAAGTTGAGGTTGGATATCGCGGATTCCCTGGACAGTCTCTGTGGCGAGCATTCGGGTCAGTAGGAATCAAGGGACGGAATCTGAAGAAAGCCATAGCAAATGTCTCAAAAGAAGCTGAAGCAGCCTCACAGTGGATTTAGAGGTAAGGGAAGAGCAGTGGCAGAAGAAACATTCGGCCACTTACAAGGATGATGACATATCGACACTGACCGAAACGTCCGATGATGAAGACACACACCTGATGATGGAACAAGCAGCAGACCTATTCTGTATTATTGACCGCCTATATGTGATCATGAATTGGTCAAAACAAATCGTTTTTTGACAGACAGCGACAATGCTTTATTGTTCAATAACTTTTTCCATCCCATATAGGGCATGTTTTATGACTTGTTATCTGTAATCTGATGTTAAGGTATACGTTCGATATAAATTTTTATTTTAAAAAGCAATCAAAACCCTCCAGGGTTCATTAAATCTCTACAATGTGGTATATCTTTTTAAAAAACGCTTAACAAAAGCAGCCAAACCTAGCCATGTACATTAAAGGCTATATACTTATTTTTAATGCACTAAAAGCAGACAAAGATTAAACGCTACCCGGCAATAATTCAACTGAACCAGAGATATGGCAAATATGCAGATAGACAAATAGATAGACATGCCGAAGGACAGATATGAAGATAGACAAAAAGATAGACATGCCGAATGTCAGGCAGAAAGACATGCGGATAGAAATACAGGCAGATAGACATATAGGCAGACATGAGAGGCAGGACAGACAGACAAACCAGACAGGAAGGACAGATAAACAGATCTAACAGTCAGGACATACAGACGGGACAGGGCAGACACGCAGACAAAGAAAGGACAGACCGACAAACATAACAGGTAGAAAAACCGGAAAGACATAAGCCAGGACAGACATAAGATAAACAGACAGGCAGACAGATAGACAGGCAAGAGGCAGAAAGACAGGCAGATATATAGACAGACAGGCAGACAGACAGACGGATCGACAGACATGACAGATGATACAGATATGACAGACAGACATGTCAAACAGATAAACTGACATGACAAACAGACCGGCAGATAGACAGACATACGTAAAGACAGGCAGATAGACACAAAGACAGACAGGCAGATAGACAGAGAGAGACAGATATGACAATCACACAGACAGGCAGTTCGGACAGACAGATGGACAGACAGACATTTAACATTCATAGCTACCAATAACAAACTCTAGATCTTGGTCATTAACAAATGTAATCAATTAACACAATGGCAAGGAAGCTACAATGTTGCTGACAGTCATATTATCACAACCGATATTCTATACTGCTTAATGGCCGTTAGATGTGGCCAGTAGGTACATCCATGCCCAGGACATCTGAAGTAGAAAATAAAAATTAAAAGTCTTGTAAACATAGACAAAGATACATACTAAATAAGACTTAATGAAAAATATTAATCATTTACATTTTTCCACTTTAGAAAATGAACCGACAAGATATTAACAAGCTCTACAGTTACATTTGCAGCAAATTCTAATGTGTGCAAAAGTCCTTGGCCGCCGTATATACCTTGACCGCCGTATATACCTTGGCCGCCGTATATACTGAAATGTATAATGTATTTTTTGTGTGTCCATGTGTTTAAAATAATGAATTGATATCGTTGCAATCTTATGTCATGGTGTTTAATATTTTCACCTATATATTCAGTATTAAAGGAATAGCATTTACAGTTTAGCCAAGCATACTACTTTGGTTTAACACTGACCTAAGAAATTTAGCCTAAGACGCGACAATTTGTCGACTTGTTGCCGATGTATTTTCTGTGCATACTTCCCTTTAACTTACTGCAAGTGCAAATGCCTAGTTGGAACAATTGAACAACATATGTTAACAAAAATGTGATTATGTTCATGATAAAAAAATGCTGCATTTCTTTAACCTCAGTCATTGACATCTTTCAAAGTATGTCATGTCTTTCAATTTTTGTTTACAAACTTATTTAAACATGAAAACATACATTGATGGCCTACGATTTAGACCTGTTTGAGAACAGAGTAAAATATCAAAATGCTTTTGAAAATGAGAAAGTTTGATGCTACCTTTTTATTTCTTTCGCTGACAATCCACACAACGTTTTCTTCCTTTTAACACTTGGGAAAGTCAGTACTGATGAAACGTGTGGTCTGGGCATCAGTACTTTCTGTCTGAAACGGTTAAAACGTGTGGTCTGGGCATCAGTACTTTCTGTCTGAAACGGTTAAAACGTGTGGTCTGGGCATCAGTACTTTCTGTCTGAAACGGTTAAAACTTGTGGTCTGGACATCAGTACTTTCTGTCTGAAACGGTTAAAACGTGTGGTCTGGGCATCAGTACTTTCTGTCTGAAACGGTAAAAACGTGTGGTCTGGGTATCAGTACTTTCTGTCTGAAACGGTTAAAACGTGTGGTCTGGGTATCAGTACTTTCTGTCTGAAACGGTTAAAACGTGTGGTCTGGGCATCAGTACTTTCTGTCTGAAACGGTTAAAACTTGTGGTCTGGACATCAGTACTTTCTGTCTGAAACGGTTAAAACGTGTGGTCTGGGCATCAGTACTTTCTGTCTGAAACGGTTAAAACGTGTGGTCTGGGCATCAGTACTTTCTGTCTGAAACGGTTAAAACGTGTGGTCTGGACATCAGTACTTTCTGTCTGAAACGGTTAAAACGTGTGGTCTGGGCATCAGTACTTTCTGTCTGAAACGGTTAAAACGTGTGGTCTGGGCATCAGTACTTTCTGTCTGAAACGGTTAAAACGTGTGGTCTGGGCATCAGTACTTTCTGTCTGAAACGGTTAAAACGTGTGGTCTGGGCATCAGTACTTTCTGTCTGAAACGGTTAAAACGTGTGGTCTGGGCATCAGTACTTTCTGTCTGAAACGGTTAAAACGTGTGGTCTGGGCATCAGTACTTTCTGTCTGAAACGGTTAAAACGTGTGGTCTGGGCATCAGTACTTTCTGTCTGAAACGGTTAAAACGTGTGGTCTGGGCATCAGTACTTTCTGTCTGAAACGGTTAAAACGTGTGGTCTGGACATCAGTACTTTCTGTCTGAAACGGTTAAAACGTGTGGTCTGGACATCAGTACTTTCTGTCTGAAACGGTTAAAACGTGTGGTCTGGGCATCAGTACTTTCTGTCTGAAACGGTTAAAACGTGTGGTCTGGACATCAGTACTTTCTGTCTGAAACGGTTAAAACGTGTGGTCTGGACATCAGTACTTTCTGTCTGAAACGGTTAAAACGTGTATCGATTTGTTCTTCTTTTTATGTGAGCTTCAAATCTCCAATGATCTACGCAGAGAAATAAAATAAAAAATAATGCCAGTGGTTATAACTATCTTTAGGTGAAGGAACGGTGATTCTTGCATTTAATTTGCAAATAATGACAATATGAGCCTATATTAAGCAACAGATTTCAAAGAGATTTAGTATGCTTGCTAATAAAAAGGTTGTTATATGCTTGTCAGATATATGTCAAGTTGAATTTAATAAACACACTTAAAAAATAAATAGCCTTGACAATAGCTTTTGATACAAAAACACAATTTAAACATTACTATTAACAAAATCTGATATTTCAAACAAGGACCAAAGTCTTACTATATAAGATGGAGTTATATTACGCGAAAACATGACAGTGTATTTTATTATTTAAACACAGGGGTAACAAATAATAAATATCATGTTCTATAATTTTTATTTTAAAGTTTCCTGAAATATGGCTTCGAAAAAGATATGTTCCAGTATCTTAGCTTGAAAAATGATACAATTCTTGATTATTGCTTTAAAATTACTGGCACTAACACTAAATAATATTACCCCACCTTCCTGCTATGTGATCAGGATCACCAATTTTTACTGCTGAGACTTAAGTAACTGGGCACCTTTACAAATTTGTGTACGAAGATAAGTAAGAATTGGCATGGGTTCTTTACAGATGTAACAAGCCATGGTTTAGAAAACATTAAAAATCCCCAAACCAGCTTTCAATGATTTGCATATAAATAACTTTTAAAAGTGTCACCCATAATTACTTTAATGTTTATTAGATAAGTGATAAACCCGGAACCAGTGAGAAACATTAACACAAACCACTTCATTTATCATACACCTTATTTATCTCATTACAGTGAATGTGGGAGTCAAGGCAACCACCCCTTCTGAAAACCACATACGGACATGTATGCACTTTGGAAACATCTAGCATCATATTTTTTTTACTGTAATCCAATATTAGAAACTTAATGATTGCAAACCAAATAGATAGTATATCTTCAGATAAGAAATGAGCCACACAATGCATACATATTTATAATATAAAACACTTAAACGGACAATAGTTTCCTTTCATGTTTAGACTTGTTTGTTAGAAAATAAACTTTAAACATTCTAGTTTATCATGGTAGATGTATGTGTCTTACGTTAACTTACAAATGACATCTCATGTTTCCAGCGGAATAGACAGCACTGTTCAGTTGGCAATAAATGAACATAACAATATTTTCTGAAAATAAATTGGAGAGTAAGAAATAATAAGATAAGGTATAAAATTATGAAGCTGATTGATATAGTTAAGAAAGTGAAGAAGTATAAATAGATTTATTTATGTGTATTATATTTTTAAAACTGGTTATTGATTCTTGAGAATGATTAGCCGTGTAGACTTGGATTAAGTAGAGAGCCTGACCAAACTGCATGTGTATGTCTCTTCTCTTTTTGACCTGCTTCTCAGTTTAAAAACAACAACTTTAACTCTTAACGGATGCAATGTTCATTATATCTGGGAAATTCTTCTTCAACAATATTACTTCTCAGAATACTTGACACAAATATACATTAGCTAAGCATTTAATTCATCTCTTTGCTTGAAATGGATAAATTATTCATTCTTCGAAATCACCAATATCAGCTGTTATATGCAAGAAGTTTACAGGCAAAGGCAATAAGAAGTAGGGAGAGAGAGAAACAGAGCGCATGGGAGCTAGGGAAAGAGATGGAGAGATAGGGAGGAGGCAAAAGAAGTGACAGAGAGAGAGAGAGAGAGAGAGAGAGAAAGAGAAAGGGTGAGAGAGAGTGGGAGAGAGACATTCAGACAGGCAGACAGAGACAGGCAGACTGAGAGAAAGACAGTGAAAGAGGCAGATAATGAGACAAATAGAGAGACAGTTACAGACAGATCTTGTACTTGCCACCTTTTCATACCGTTAAGTAACCTGGCATAAGACTACGGCCAGTTTTCGATTCTTCACTATGCATATGGGTGTTACAATTGCGTAAAAGGGACGGGAAGGAGAGGCCCGACAAGTATATTTTTGTCGTGACAGAGCCCTTTCTCAAACGCGCGGACGAACAATTTACAACATTGTGAAAAGTTACATATTTTGTCTTAAAGCGAATTCCTGACGTCATAAAGACGTTTATGTTGTGACGTCATAACGTTCACCGTAGCCATTGACATCAGACAGCTATAAAACGACATACTCATCGCGGATAAATAGATGAACAGTGTTTAATTTGTAGAATGCATCTAGAATGTATCTAGAAGACAAACACCCAATTACAGTTGGAGGTAAGGGATGTGTGTTTTAAAGTTTCTTCCCGACAGTCTGCATATAGTAAATTCAGTATCTTTTGCGGGAAACTGCGCATAATATCGTCCTGAACTAGTACATGAACACATCTTCGATTATTAGACATTTAAAATCGTGAAATAAATCGCTTAATATGTTTATTCATTCCAAATCTTTAAATAGTCACAATGGGGATTTCTGTTAATTTTAGACATCGGACTCAGAGCGGATAATACGGATGTGATGAAATGCGATCTCAAAAGTAAGTGGTAAGGTGATATTCTCAAATGTAAGAATATATAACTGTGCATCGTGGCTCAAATAGGAAATACATGATTATAATGATAGGTAGAGTATTGTGCTTCACCTTTCACGTAGATGTAGGTATGAACACACAGCTTTTCGTTGTAAGAGAGAGAGACTAAAATTATATTAATGGTTGTATTCACAGTATGCCTATATTAAAATTTGTGTATGAAGATTTTCCCCCTGTTTCGAGGAATTTAGAAATAATTACTGCATTAACCCGTACTGAAGTCTAAGTAAAGACCTTTAAGTAAGCACGATGATTTCTGCGAAAATAGATATAGAAGTCAAAGAAGGTGAGAATCTAAAAAGAACGTGTTCACGTAGATTTCTTAGTGTAAAAATAGCTGACTTCAAGCGTGGCTAAGATAGGAAAACATCGGGTGTCATTTTTCACCTGTTTGTAGATGTAAGATATCAATAAACAGCATTTCATGGGATCTGTTCTGGAAACAGAAATTCTTTTGGGGCGCTCGTAGCCGAGCGCTTTGAGTCGTTAAAATGTAACTTATCAGCCCCTCATCACGTGGTTTCGAGTCCCGATTGGGGCGAGAACTTTAAAATTGGGAGGTTTTCCAGCTAATAACCATGACGTCGTCAATATGACAACAATTATGTCAGTGCAATGTAACAAAAAATATTTGCTTGTTAGGTGGGAAAAACTCGGTCCAAACTGTTGGAACTACCTTTAAAGAACAATATGTTCCTATATTTTTATACATAAAATACTTAACTACTTAATTATAAATAACAGTTTCTTTTATTCCCACGACTTTATTAATGAATAAAATGTTAAGCACTCACTGATTATTATCTTGTAATAAAGAAATAGTATACTATATTACCTATTTAAGACTATAATTTCTATTTTTGCTAAAGCCCGTTAAATATTCTTGTTTGCCGATAACATTGTTGAAAACTATCAAGTTTTAAAAATATAGATATAATTAATACAGTTTCTCCTTGAAAAAAAAACATTGTATAAACTTCCAACTAGAATGATATTCGGTCTAGGCTGGGTAGTCAAACTCCGCTATTCGTTCTCAGTACACCTAAATAGTTCGATTACATTAGAGGTGTTCCGAATGTAGTCACAGTCGGGGTTTTAGTCCTGAATATTCAAACGTTGTAGGAATTGTTCATTAAATGAATTTTTAATGAAATCTAATTTATAAGTTCGCTGGGTATTCGGTCGTAGATATGTATTCAAACGTTGCTGTAAATTGTCCATTAACTGATAATATTTTGAAAACTCATTTCAATGCCAGCAGGATATTCGGTCGTAGATATGTATTCAAAAGTAGTTATGATTTGTCCATTAACTGATTTAATTTTCCAGTAAGCAGGTTGTTCGGCACTAGCTGGGCTGAATACCCAACACTTAACTTGCTGGGTGGTTGGATGTAGCTGGGAATTGACTAATACACAATTCCCAGCAGGTTGGGGCTTCGGTTGCAGCTGTATGTTGAATATCTTATACCTAATTTCCATATTACTTCACAATATAATAGTCGCACAGTCGACCGAGCCTAAACATTGTAACGTTTATGCGTGTAAAAAATGAAAGTATAACCGTATTCTTACAGTTATAATCAAAAGTTCAATATGAAATATACAAAAGCTAAACTGGTGTGTAAGATTTCATCCATAGCTAGAGTGTGGTCAAATTTCACCCTTAGCTGAAGTGGGGGTCAAATTTCACCCATAGCTGGAGTGGGGTTCAAATTTCACCCTTAGCTTGTGTGGGGTCAAATTTCACAAATAGCTGGAGTGGGGGTTCACCCTTAGCTGGAGTGGGGGTCAAATTTCACCAATAGCTGGAGAGGGAGGCAAATTTCACCCTTAGCTGAAGTGGGGGTCAAATTTCACCAATAGCTGAAGTGGGGGTCAAATTTCACCAATAGCTGAAGTGGGGGTCAAATTTCACCCATAGCTGGAGTGGGGTTCAAATTTCACCAATAGCTGAAGTGGGGGTCAAATTTCACCCTTAGCTGAAGTGGGGGTCAAATTTCACCAATAGCTGAAGTGGGGGTCAAATTTCACCCATAGCTGGAGTGGGGTTCAAATTTCACCCTTAGCTTGTGTGGGGTCAAATTTCACCCATAGCTGGAGTGGGGGTTCACCCTTAGCTGGAGTGGGGGTCAAATTTTACCCGTAGCTGGAGTGGGGGTTCACCCTTAGCTGGAGTGGGGGTCAAATTTTACCCGTAGCTGGAGTGGAGGGTCGCCCTTAGCTAGAGTGGGGGTCAAATTTCACCCGTAGCTGGAGTGGGGGTCAAATTTCGCCACTAGCTGCTGTTCGGGTCAAATTTCAGCGGTGATGAACTATTTGTATTTAATCTTTAATTATCTTCATTTTGATATATCATCATATATAAGAGGCTGAGAGTGAACAGAATTATACCTTAACGTATTTTTAAACTTGTCACACGACAGATAATAGTTCCATGTTGATATATTTTGTATATCACCATGGAAGAATAGTTCGCGGACTAAAATCTTTATTTCATTATACATCACGCCACGTTCCCATGTCTAATAGACGTTGCGTTTTATAATTTTTAATATTGCCTTCAGACATTTTGTTGTTCCGGTAAATTGTATTAACAAATCCGATCCCAAAGGTTAGCTTCTGCATCGAGCCGCAAATTTGTACGGTTGGGGACCAAACTGTCTCTGGTAGACTATCTCTGGTAGTACAAATGACGTAAATAAATATGTTATCAGCTACAGTTTCTACTGCTGGTACTGTCCGTATCATGAGTCCCATATTAATGGAACATTTTGACGCAACCCACTACGTACTCCTACAGTACGTCGGACTGGATGTGATCAAGTTTCAGCCTAAGGATAGTAGGCCTTCGTTATCTTTTCGCTATTTAATTAATTTTCACTTTGAAATAGTGTGTACTGTCACAGTGGTCAACTATCCCGCTACTATACTAGACCCCAGACACATGGTCATTAGAGCTAACTGCTCTCTTCCTTGCTTCTTTCTTTCCTCGTTATTACTATATACATATCTCCGCATTACGATATACTTGCGATGAAGCGATACACTGTTGGAGATCTGTTTGGTGTGTAGCTTTGTTCATGTGAAACCTCGCGATCTCTCGTTTTTTTCTGGCATGATATGGTTAATTAATTTCCCGAATTAATTTGTATACATCAGCTGACCTACAGACTTAAGTATTTAGCATGTGTGTGCTATATGCTTAAAAACTTAAGCAAGTAAGTGGTATATAGTTCTAAATTAATATTCTATTTTCTCAGCGGATATTCTTTATTCCCAGCATTCTCGTATAAATTTCTCATATGCCTCACTGTAAAGGAAATTGTTTTTTATTGACGCAAGATTGGAGCGCGACACCTATATAATGCAATGCTCGCTGAAGTTTGTTCATAAAGAAAGCATGTCTGTTTGTGATCAGTGACTACGCGACCCAATTCAGAAAAACGCCGATTTATGTTAAAGTATGCAAAATGCCCAAAAGAACTTTCATTACAGTGTATCTTATTTCTTTTGACATAATAGGTCATTATTTTTTAACTTAGGAAGGACATGAAGTAACTAGCTGAAAAAATAAAAAGCCAGAAGTATCAAACTTTATGTTTTATCCTAAGAGTAATATCAATAATTATTATCATTTGCACTACGGTTAACAATAGAGCAATGTTGTCAAGACAGTGAGAGCATGTTAAGTGAAAGTAAGGAAAGTGCGGCTTGGTCAAGACAGGAGGTAAGATTTACCTTTAGATTCCAACGACCAAATAACCATTGTGAAGTGTATGTCTGTGTTTATCTGTATTTATAGTGGCCCTCAAGCTAATCATATAATAAACCAAAAATGACTATCAACCAGGTGGATCAGTAAATTAGTTTAAACAGCAAATAAGGCCAGTATTCACCAACTATTCTTAAGTAAGAACTGCTCAAGTCATAGATTTCAATGCACAGTATTTTCATTATGTAGTAAGATACATGACTGTATTTGTGTAAGACTTGTTTAACTTTGCTACTTTGAGCTTAAAGTCACATTGAAACTTTTATAAATAAGTTTAGTTTTGTTGGTATAAAAATTGTGACTTGGGCTTAAGTCATGACTAAGGCTTTACAATGGTTGGTGAATATGGGCCTTAGTAACTTAAGTAATATTTTATTTGACAAAGTTTCACTTTTATAAGAAAAGAAAAACATAAATAAAATGTGTCCAGCTCTGTCCTAGTCGCTTTAAATGTGCAAGTAGGCTGTTATTTTAAGTGATTATTTTGAGTTAACGTTAAGTTCAACTTGACGTTTATGACAGACGTCGACGTGACGGTAGTGATGTGACGTGGCAACTACGTTAATGACGTAACGTTAAGTTGTCATTGACATCAGATATCATAAACGTTTGGCTGATTACGACGAAAGAGTTCAAACGTATTTTGTAATTTATTTAACGAAATCAAATGCATTCTGACAAATGCCAAACAAATATCGTCGAAGGTAAGGGGCATGTTTTAGAAAAGACAGCATTCAAACTGTAATATATTATAATGAAACAGAAATGAACAACGAATTTGTTATTCAGCGTGTTTGCCTTTCTTATATATCGAACTCAGATTTGAACATGAAAAATAATGTTGAATGACAATAGTAAATATTAAATTTCAATATATGTGTTTCATAGAGCGCGAATGTTGCGAGGAGACTCAGGCCCCAGACCATCCCGGTCTCTTTTCCACCGGGCCCATGAAGAAACACCTCCGGGTTGCTGAGAGAAAGCTGCCCGAGCTCAAACACGCTGTCCAGGAAATCAAGTAAGCAGACCTCTGTTGTGCTTTTTTCATCCACAAGATTTCATGTGCAATGTCGCACATGAATGGACCGCATTAAAAGTCAGTTTATTAAATCAAGCAATGAAGGTAAGGCCTCAATTTATCGAATCAGCGATAAAACTTGATCAAAACCCCTTGAAGCACGCATGTTTAATTTCTGTGTCCACGCGTACATAAGAAGTTGCACAGCAAGATTTGTGAGTAATTAAGTATTTGATAACGCCCATAACGACGATTATAATGCCAAAATAGTGACAGTAGCACTAAATTAATTGCTGGAATCTAAAAATATACAGCGGTTAATGTAGCCTAGCACATGTGCTTTCATCAGTGTGTTTTATGAAATATGGGTTTTAATTGCTTTAATTTTACGTCTGTCGATTGGTGTGTATGTTTATTTTGATAAATTACGACACAAGTGTGACAACGTTTAGCTATAATCTGTTAATGCAGCAAGGCCACGTATTATTATCTCGGTAGAACCACAGACGATCTCTATGCCAACTGAAAGGTATCCTGACATGAAAGTTTTCGCCACCTTAGAGATTTGATTAAACCCACGCAGTGAGGGGCTAAAGACACAATATATGACGATAACACAGCCAGTATCATAAAGTACAGTGAAATATTTTCTTCTGTGGCAGAATAAGATCATCATTGCCAACTAAGCTGACTCCGAACTTGAAGACGATTGACTCTAAACTACTAGACAGTCCATATCTGCAGCCAGTTGCACCGGACGCTTGGCAAAGGCCTAAGTTGCGAGACCTTCCGGCCAGTTTCTGGAAATGGGTAGAGGCTGGACTGTCACTGTGTAAGTATGTTTCTGGCATTTTTATACAAGTTGTGCATTTAAATCAACCCTTTCAGATTGACTAAATGCGACTGCTCTGAAATATTGTTTCAAAGATAAACTTTTTTGAAACTATGGTGAATGCAAATGATCAATGTTAAACACCAATAAATTGCCCAAAATGTAAAAAAAAAAAAATCCAAATTTGATATTTATAAAATACAAAATTAACAAGTGCACACTAAATAATAATTTTGTTGAGGATCTATTCTATATAACAATATAATAAAATTATATAATATAGATTTAAAAACGGGAAGAGGGAAAAATGACCTCGAAAAATCACCGATACATAAGACAAATGGACGACAGATTCGCCTTATACTGTTAAACTTGACAATACACATGCACTTTTTAAAATGATAAAAATTACAATTTCACTTACTGAAACATTATAAAACCAACCCAATATTGCCTGTACACGATTGTAGACGAGGACATCAAACAAGAGCTGAAAGCGTTTGCTCGGGACGGGGTCGAAGTGCTTCTAAAAGACAAGGATTTGGAGGAGGCTTGCATCAGGTAAGGACACTGATGGGCTACTAATCTATTAAAGGCATTAGAAATAGTCTTCCTTACGATCTATAATATAGGAAAAACAACTGTTATTTTCACTGAAGCCACATCATTACATCACATTATCCTAGCAAAGACGAACTAATTAGATAAGAAATATTGTTAACTTTTCGTTATCGCCATCTGTCTAATCTGGCTTATATTAAACTGATCACCATCACCCACTTGCAGAAAGATTGCAGAAATCTCAGTTGAGATTTGCCCAAGCTCAAACTTTGAATCCCAAGAGACTTTGTAAAGGGAGATAATGTTACTTTACCTCAACACAAACCGAGCACGGGTTATAGAGTATATTTTACTAGGATAAGATGGGTTTTATTTTAGCGAGTGTTCAGCAAAATGGCCACGGACATTATGTTTTTCCGGACCACGACTAATAATCAATTTTACTCTTAAAACAACAACAAATATTTTATTTATTTTATGGCTGGAAGTTAAGTTTGTTTAAACTCCCAACTTGGGGCATTCCTTGTATATGGCACTCAATGTCTGCAATCAATTTTTAACTGATTTTCACTCTGACAAATAAAACCTAATTAATCAGTTTTATATTTCCAATTATTTAAAAAAAAATCGCAATTAACTCTTGTAAGTATTTAAACGGGATAACATTAAATTATTGGAATTGGGTGATTAAGTACCAAAAGATCATATAATAAATTCTCTCTATGTACAAGTACAAGTTTAAGATATATTGTTCGTCCTAGATTAGAAAAAGAAAAACATAGTTTTTATATAGAGTAATGCCAGTGCAGTGTTTCTTGGCGGACACAAACTTTATTCAAAGTTAACTTTTTAAAATTTTAATTTTCTCCTATGTTTAATTAGATGGCTATGAAGTCTGGGAACAGAGACGTTTTCATTAGAATGTTCCTCAAAACTGTTAGATTATAGTGAAGTTATCATTTTTATTTCACAGATAAATACTGATATTTAATTGCGTGGCATAAAAAATCCCCATATTACACAGAAGTTGTTCAGCTGTGATTTAAGTAAATAATAAACAGTCCAACTTAAACATGAGTAACGTCTTAAATGGGGAAAAATCTGCAAGTGTAGACATATGTTGTAATTGATACAGGAGGATACAAATCTCACTGGAAGCAGAGATTTACAAATGTCAGGACAAAGACATTGCCGATATAAGCGTCATCATCAATGCTCTCCGAACGGCTTTGAATGAGAAAAGAAGGCAACTGCGAAAGAAACCAACCAAGCCTCCAAAGATACAAACAGGAACTACCACCGGAAAGATGAACAAACAAAAGCAAGGCAATGTTAAAATTGGAACAACTATTCCAAATGATGGAAAAATACATGTAAGTGGAGACCATTTTACAGTTTGGTAAACCTGTTAACATTGTTGATTGTTATATTGAGGTAGTACTTTTGTATCAACAGAGATAATGCGATGTATGTCATGGTCTACAAAGACAGAATTTTAGAAGTAACAACAGAGCAGCCTACTGATTAGTGAAATTATTCGGTCTTTTACAATCACGTATGTCTTGACATATATTTCGTTGTGAAGATAAGTTAAGTTAAGTTCATGTTAACTTAAAATTGCATATTTGCATATTTATTTGTAGTACGCAAGGTATAAGCATTATTAAGAAGAACACCGTTTAATGGAGTAAAAATACTTTCACTACCAATCACATTACAGGCAGTGGCCAATCACGATGACGACATGTGCATAGAGAGCACACCAGCCCAGTCCGCCGCTTGCAGTACCTGTGGTGCCGGTACTGACAAACTTTCAAGAAGTTCACGATCTTCCAGATCATTGTCATCTGGGTGTAGCTCTTGTGGATACAGATGCAGTGATTGGGGCAAAAGCGATCAGCCTCCAATTGAATCGTCAATGTCTGAAATTGTCTTGGAATCCACCAATGTGTTTCAATACTCTGTCGATGATGACAAGACAATCAAAAGGTCTTCAACATCGTGGTCTACTTCAGGTTCGAGCAAGAATTTAAACGCCGATAAAGAAATTATTCGTCAAATATCCGCTTCTACTCGGTCTGTCTCTGATTCTGGCACTAAAACAGAATGTTCATCGGAAAAATTACATTATAGCACCGACACTTTTATATCGAGTAGTTCAACTGATTCATCCGACTATGAAGATAATGTGGTTGCCTCTCGGCTTCCTTCCAAACAAAAAGAAAAGATTAAGTCGGATATATCCTCAATTTCAATGGACTTCACTTGTTCGCCACAGGCATCTGATTGTGATAGATCAGAAGAACTAGAATATGGAATCCCGAGGACAATAACCCAAGTGCCATTGCTTTTTGCAACAGCAGATGAAAGAAATAAAATCAGAAGATTCACTAAATATATAAAGACAGAGGCAGAAGAAATGCACAATAAATCTAAACACTCAAAATCTGCTTCGGCTTTTAAAACGGCCACAATCAATACACAGAATGCCAAGTCGACGTCTAGCATAAAGTCAAAGCGACATGAAATTCCAAAGCCATTCCTTAAACATGAACGTCAAGACAGAAATACAAAGAAACCACAAGTTCCTACAAACTTAACTAAACATGATACACAATCCAGCCTAAGGCAAGAGAAAAACAACCGCGTCAACTCCAAAAATGTCAGAGATAATAGCAATGATCGGAGACGCACTAGCGCTCAGGGAAACATGGATTTTAAGTCAATGAAAACTAAGGCAAATGAAAGACCGCACACAAAAATTGACAAGTCTGCGACCATGAGCAACACCGGTGATGCTTGCAAAAGAACACAGAAAAGCTCAAAACTAAAAGAAATCAAAACGGCAAATTCTTTGAAAATCAAGACAGACGATCAAACGCACATCATTCAAAATGGCCAGCGTGACAGAGGTCAATCCCCCAAAACACCTGGTAAGGTTAACCGTATACAGAATGTGACATATACTGCGGTGGGTTCGGAGACAAGCACACGGTCAACTTTTAACCTGTCAACGTCCAAACAGGTCTGTGCCAAGCCCACACTGCCTCCTAAGGTATCCAGATCATCACCAAACAAATCTTGTCTCCAGCATGCAGACGCTTACATCCTGCTCCGTGGTCAGACACGTGGCCATATGTATAGCGTCCAGGCTGTACAGAGGCCACGTCAACTGGCCCATGTGATCGCATAGACGTTTTATGAATATCGTGTTCAAAAGAGTTTATTTATATGGAGAAATGGACGTTCTTGATGATTTTTCTAAATAACTTAAAAACGAAAAAACAGTGGACAAACAAGCAAATGGGCTTTTTCGAGAAACATTGCCATCACAGAATTCGACCCGATATGACCATATCTCGATGATACAGCTATATACAGACAGTACTGAAAAGAACTTTCAAAACCATTAATCCAAATTGAGTACTTCTTCCACTGTAAATGTAGACTTAATTTTTGAACACGATACAGACATTCTCTTATGTTAACATTACCATTTTCTTGTACAGGCAGATCTAACCGATTCTCTGTAAAGAATACATTCTTCAAATATTTTCATAAAATAATTCAATTCATAAAATAATTCAACTTTTTCTTTCATTTGCCGTTTTTCCGGATTTCCTGTACAGTTCAAACGACATACCAGCATTAAACCACCGAAGTTGTAAAAATTAACTTACAAACAAGACGGGTAATGAATGGTGTAATGAAAGGAGATTTTTTATCCAAGTCATTATAAATACATGTACTTCAAAATGATACAAAATAATATAGGTATTTCAGCTTTCACATTAAAACATAAATTAGGAAAACATTTTCTAATAAATGTATAGGATGTTGTTTTTTTAAACATGATCGCCAACTTTTTGTTTCGACATCTCATCTATTCTCATTTGTACATGTAAACTTTTCCACATTTATATCTGTAAACTGTTCTACATTTATATTTTATTTTTGGAAACATTTCCGCATTCATATTTGGAACCTTTTCAAGTTTATACACTTTTATTCTGAGTACAGTGCAAGTATTTTTGTTTAATGGCTCAAAGTTGCAAACTTGACCAAAACTGCAACTGTTTTAAAACTATATATATTATAATATATTGATTGCTTCAGTGTGTTTAAAACAAGTAAACCTGTGCTGGAACTCAGTTGAATGATGTCCCTTTAACAACAGACAAGTTATATTCTTTTGAAGTTTTAAGCAGAAATGCCAGTGTTACGACAAGGTTTGTAATTGATAGTTTTTTTATCCAGCATTTCATGTTTATTTTTGTTAAGTTGGCCTAAAATATCTTCAGGGATTTTAATAATTTGAACCGGTACCCGCGATAATGCTATATAGACTTCGTTTACCGAACATGTTTGTAACATGAGTTACCTTTCCTTGTTCAATCTTCAGTCCAGACTCACCGTACCTGTTGTGAAAGTTAGACGAAACACAATGACGTTTTTCAAACTCTTTTTCTACTGACCACCCAGAAATGGCAAAATATAATTATTATAATTCTGTTTTGTACATTTTTGTGTTGCCTTTTGCGGAACCATTGTGGGATGAAGAGACAAAATTCCAACAGTAACTGTCCAAATTATGATATTAAGCCTATATCTACATGTTGTTTCAATGACCTGTCCGGTAATGGTGTAATCGATCCTTTCACGGATGAGCTTTAGTCACGCCTACTATAGCAACGGGTTATCGCTAAAACTTGTTTGGACAAACATTGGCCAAAATGGCGTCGCTTAAATTTAAAAGTTATAGGTATGTTTCCATTAGATTGTAGCTGCTGAAACGAACTATTTAGGATCCGATTTGCATTTCTTTTATTTTCTTGATTCAAAAAGTCAATTTCATTTACAATCAATAAATCCGTGTAGTTCAAATGAAATGTCAGCGCTCGGAAATGTTTTAATGTTTTAATCAATGTCAAATAGATCGGGTTTCTTCTAACTGCTTGCATTTGAGAAACCCGTTAGGAAATGCGAGGTTAGAGCTTTGTAAAACCCGTTTAAGTATTCCAGTTGGTCCATGTTGCCGACTGACCGTTTCAAGGCGGTAACTGTCGGGTTTGCTCTATTTGTGAAATGACTCATCCCATATTTGTTCTTACTTTTACATTTTGCTTTCATGTGAATACCTTTGTCCTGTACCTTTAAAAAATTGGGTATATGCTATAATGCTCATAGGACTTTTTCATATATTCTTTCATATTGAAAAATGACTATTTTTGTATTGTATTTTTACATTTCGATTGTATTAAATAACAATCTATCTCTTCGGCGTTATTAAAACTTTATATTCTTATTTGAAAATTTCCACCGATTTTAGGAAAACGGTTAAGAAACCGATTAATTACCAGAACATGTATATCTTAATGAATATTCTAGGGAAAAAAGCAAATAATTTGAGTCGAGTGTCAGATTGATATGTAAAGAAGAGATTTTATTATTCATTATAATGTTTTGAAAGTATTTTTATATTATGTGGTCTTTTTTACGAAGTGTGAGTTCAGTTTTGAAACAAGAGGCTTTGTGTTGTTGCTTTTTACTGAAAACGTAAGAACTTTTTACCATTTAATCTTTAGTATACTATTTCCAATGTATTTTGTTCTATTTATATTTTCGCATTTCTACGTAACATAGATCACTTCGTTTAAATGCTTATATATTTTTTATTGATAAATCTATTTTAATGAGCGACCTCAGCGAGTCTTTGAAGAGTTTATTGGTCTGCGACAGGATCATAGACCTGTCAGCACAGGCTTTTCATTGGTTTGCCTCAGATGTCCTTGTGTAATGTTTTAACCTTGAGTGGGAGATGGTCACTAGTCAGGCAATTGTTGTTTTGCTTGTATGGTTTTGTGTAATATAAAAATGCATGATCTATATTTACTGAACTTATATGATAAAGACATCTTAGATGCTTAGAACAAAAGTTAATTTGTAATTGATGTTAATGTTCAGCAATACACCATATGCAGTCTGGATGGAAACAAAGGACATTAAGAAATACAGATTTCCGCCAGATAAGCAAAGTTCACTTTATAGCTTATTACTTAAAAAATTTACACATAAAATTGTTAGAAACCCGATAGCATAATTCAACATTTTAGTGATACTTCAGAGAAATCTTAAAAGTACGGTATTTATATTGACAGAAAATAAACAACATTCTTAGAAAAGATGTTTACTTTGTCACTGTTTTTACGTGAAAACATCAATATCAGTGCAATAAGTGTGTAACAAATGTACAATTACACGATATATGATATTCCCTAATTAGTTCATGTACATTTCAATATCTGTGATTAAAGAGTTAATTTGTTTTGAAGCATTCATTATGTCTAACGAAATATTTACCGCCTCCCT